>OX030948.1:39813727-40263727 GCA_943735915.1 Pherbina coryleti
CATCAAGGAAATGGTGTGGATTCTAACGCCGCACTAGTTGAACTCTCTGTGCTGCTGGTTGTTTGTCTGTTTGTTTGTTTGTTTGTTTGACTAGTGCGTCTGTGTGTGACTTACTTTGGCGGGCTTTTTAGATAAAATACCGAAACCAAATAAAAATTTTGCGCATGTGCTGCGCATCATTTCAGAGGAGGCACATTGGAAATTTTATCAATAATAAATGTTGCTGTTGTTTTTCTTTGTTTTTGTAAGTAAGTGAAAGAAGCAGCAACTTATGACACGTGGTATGAATTGGGAAAGGACTTTTTATTTAATATTTTTTTTTTTAAATCTAATAATGAAACAAATTTTTCTCTACTTTTTCTTGCGGTAGCTCTATGTTCCGTTTTCTGTTTTTTTTTATTTTTAACTTTTTTTTTAAAAACTTATAAAACCTGATTTTTTAAAGGATATCATAAACACAGTTAGAAAGTCGTGAGAAAAAGTTTTACAAAAACAAGCAGGTACACCTCGCAAGCTCGTGACATCACATCCGCAGATTGTCATTATTACGACTTTTTTCAACAATTTTATTTGTTGTTCGACTTTAAATATAAATGTTGTTGTTGTTGTTTTCTGTTTCTGCTGTTGTATAAGTGGCTGTTGTATTGTAGTTGCAACCTGAAACTAGCACCGCTTTGAACCCGATCGAGTTTTACTTTTTTCTTAAATTTTTTTGTAGTTGTTGTTGTTTTCTTTTTCAAAGCGGATCTGCATAACATTAAATATAACAATTATTTTTTATTTAAATTCATAATTTTTTTGTTGCCTGTCTTTTCATTCAATTTAAAAAAAAATTTCTTGTTGTCTTGAACGCTTTATCGCTGTTTTCATCGTTTCACCGACTGTTGTTGATGCTTTTGTCATAATTTCCTTTTTTAAAATGCAGATTGTTTTTTCCACTTTTGTTATAGATATATTTTTCATTGTTGTCGCTTGACTTCCTAAAAGTATTAAAATAGGAAAAAAAATGAGAAAATATGCACGAAAGCAAGAAGACAGACAAAAACAACTTGTCGTTAGTTTTTATTTTTTTTTATTCAAGCCCCACATTTCTATCTTTAAAAGATCTTCGAAAGCAAGTTCAAGTCAGAAATTCGGTTATTGAACCCTTTTGTGAATAGAAACTTTGGTGAATAGAACGAATTTTATTTAATTAGGTATGTGCGGAAAATTTTTATGAATGCCTCATGAGTGAAAAGTGTATATGTAAATAAAAAAAAAAAAAAAAATAAATAACTGGCCATTTCAGCCCTTGAAAGGACTTTGACCTAGCTTCTTATGATCAATTGTGTTGTGCGTGTTATTAAGTTTGTACACAATTGACCGAGAACCGGACCTACATGCTTAACGCCGACTCCGAACGGCGATGAACGGAAAGTTCTCGTTCTCAAGAAGCTTTACATGGCATTTTGATTACTCTCTGAGGTTTGCCATTGTCTGCAGAGAGGTGGCGGCCGTACAGAAAAATTATTTTAATTCAAATAATTTTCTGTCGCTGCTGGGTTTCGAACCTGGGTTTCCGAAGTTCTTTGACATAGCGGCCACGCACTTTAACCAACTACACCACGGACGCCACTAAAGTGTATATGTACCCTACTAATAATTGAACTTCCAACAGGCTATTGCGAGGAATATTTTGTTTAACTTGTAAACACTTGTACGAAGCCTCATCGAAGTTCATTTGGAGCACTTTACAAGTTCGCGCTCGTACGTCAGACTGGCTCACTAGGGCGTATCGAATTACAATTTTTTTTCGAATTCCACATTCTAAGAAGTCTCAAAAGTTGCATGGGGTTGTCTAGATCACCAAAAAAAAACTTTAATGATAAAAAAGGATGTCTTCCTGTCCCGCAAGAACAAAGTTGTTTTTTGAGGAAAACAGTAAAAATAACGACCTTAAAATGCTTTGACTTTTATAAAAAAAACTACGTATGTCTTAAAGCAAAGGGAAGTATAGACTTAAACTAACAATATATTGGTAAACACGATGCCACTCACGATTTTTATCCACAGTGTCCTGTGTGATCACAGTGAAAAGTCATACAAGACTACTGATGAGTTGGTGGTAGCGTCCAACGAAACAGTCTGTACAGTCAAGCTGTGTGATTTGCTCTATACAGAGCCGTTGTTGTTGTTATTGGTTGTTGTCTTCTTTGTCTTCATGTTGTCTTGTTGTCAACATACTTGGCCTAAAGCTGAAGTTTGTTTTCAACAAAAATTTAATATATATAGTTAAATAACATTAATATTTCACAATTGCCAAATGTTAGAGCTGCATTTTCCGAAACCCGAAATGGATAACCCGTTCAGTTGGGTAACTATGATAATTCTAGAAAAGATCAAGACACACCTCAATTATGACCATAGAAAAAATTTCGATATTTTTAAATATCTGGCAGTCACCGATAGTAATTTCTAATATCAAAGGATTACAGATGTCATTGTTTAACATCAAGTCTTATGTTGGTATAATGATTGTCTTACGTTGACGCCTCGTTACTGATATTTTATGAGCTTTAGGCGAGATACATACGATTTTTATATATTTTAAAAAAATATGTTAGGCCACCCTGCATGGTATAAGTGAAACTTACTTCTGAGAAAGTGGAGACAGAAAGATAATTTAATCTTGTTAGCGTGAGTGGGTTCGACTTAATTACTTTTTAAGGTTTAATTGAATTTTTCTATGGATTAAAGTGGTTTAACGCTTTGATCTATTAACTAAAAGTTTCCATTTTATATATTGACATGTATAAAAGCCCTTCCTACCACGTGCGTAACTATATAGAACAAAAAAAAAAATACGAAAATTTGTTCGATATGCACATCACTTTCTGTGCATACTTTCAGGCTGAACATTTTAAAAAAGCACTATAATCGCAAGAAATAATTACAGTTTGGGCCATGGGCGTCCGCAGGAAATTGTCGAGGGGGGGAGGGGGGGGGGGGGGGAAAGGTATGCATTGGTGTGCACGTTTATGAAGATGAGCCTGGAATGTTACCTATGAAATTTTATTGCCTGAGATTTTCTGTGCAAACTTTGTAAACATTGTTATTATATGAAAATTCATTTTTTTCATTTTAACTTCCAGTATAACGAACTTTAGTTTATAAAATCATATTAACATTTATTAAATGCATTTAAAAATATTTAAAATAATTGTCGTTCGTTTTTAAATATAGTTAAAGATCCTGAAAAAGATATTTTCAAGGTATTTATTTTATTTTATTATCATTTAAAATAGCTTTTGTGATTTTTTCTTTTTTTCGTATGAATGTGTGTGTGTGTGTGTGTATAATTTATAAAAAGAGTGCATGATTATCTTGTGTTTGTATTTTAAAAATTTTTTTATATTCGTTTTTCTTTCAGTTATGAACAGAGCAACATGCTTAATGTTTTTTTAAGGCACTATTACCGTCTAGAAATTTCAATAAATGAATTTTTGTGTTTTTACATTTTTAGATTCTTTATACCTTCAATAATAACTATCCAAAATATTAAATCGAAATTCGAAGCCAGTGCCGAGATATAACGACTTAATTGAAGCGTGCTCTCGGCTCGCAGGTGCAAAAAAACTTTACACGCATTTTTCTCGAGTTTATGTTTTTTAACTGGCGGACAGTCAATCTCCGGATCTACTATGCCGTTATTAATAATTTTTGCAGCATTTTGTTTGTTTTTATATCCTATGTGATAGTTTACCACAGTTTGACCACAAAAAAAATTATATAAAATTTTTGAATTTGATTCATTATTTTTTTAGCAGCAGTGTTTTTTCGAAAAGAACAATTTCAGCGCCCTATATTAAATGTACAATTAATAGAATATAAAAATAAAAAAATTTTTTCGTAATCTTCAAGAACTGTTTAATACTGTAAAAACGTTTGATAACCATATATAATAATGAAAGTGAAAAAAAAAATTGTTGAATATATGTTAATTTTTAGCATTCTAGACGATAATAGTACCTTAATTAGACATGAATGTTTATTATAATTTTAAAAATTTCTTTTGATTAGCCTTAGTTTTTTTCGAATGTGTAACATTCAGTCTATAGAGGGTCGGTAGAATAATTTTTATTTTTAAATCCTTCTGATGAGCTTAATTGGTGGTACGCGAAAAGAATTCTTAAAGGAAACACACGCGCCTACACGGCATTAACCAGGAATTAGGTAATAGTTCGTTTTCCATTTTTTTCATCGGGTTGAATATCTTTTTATATTTTTTCGGCTTCCTTCGTTCCTATTGTTAAACTCCCACTTAGCAATGGGAAAATCCTATCCTAATATCCAACTTTTTCTTCATTAAACCTCATTCTCTTTTTTAGATGAGCTAGGTTTTTGTTAATATTTATTCAAACAATTTTTTTATTTAAGATAGTAAATTATCTGTTTAATTTTTATTTTTATTCATTATTATAACTTATTATACATTGTTTACTATTTATAGAATATTATTTATTTTTTCTCGAAGTTTCTTCTTTATTTATTTTTAATCGCTACTTATTTTTTATCATACAGTTATTTATTAAAAATTATTTTGTGTGTTGCGTTTAACGTCCGTGGCCTCCGTGCTTTCCGCAAGGAGAAGAGAGACCAGAGACGGGAGAGCGAGTAAAAGATATTTAGTTTAAGTTTGTTAATTTTATTTATTTTACAACATAGGCCCGCTGTCTAGGCGAGGCTGCGACCAATGTTGTGTTTTACTTAAGTATTTATTAATATTAATATTTTATTTTAACTAAAAGGCCCGCTGTCTAGGCGAGGCTGCGACCTTATTAGTTGTTTATTCTTATAACTCTAAAAACGCTCTCTGTCCATTTCTGCGCCGGCGACGGGTTTATAAAGGAAAATCCTCACTTTCCAAAGAGGTTCCTTTCTTCCAGAAACTCCCACAATTCCCATAATTTCCAATAAGTGGAAATTATGTATCGACTCTACCCAATCAAAACATTACATGTCATACATAAAATCTTTGCATTTATTTACATATTACTTCCCCTTTCGCGATACGTGATCACGTACGTCTTACATGTTGCGTAGCTGCAGGCATTGCACTTTGCGAGCAGCGCAGCAACTAGGGTAGGTAAATGATCGCTATTATGCTGACCGTGCAAGCTAATGCCGATGCACCCAAACAGTTCATTGCTTTGTTTTTTTGTTGTCGCCGACGTTGTAGTCGGAAACACTTGACAACTAAAAACAAGCAATGGTTTTGTTTATTTTGGTAATTTTAAGCGTGCGCTAAAATTAGGTCAGTTTTTCATTAACGCCAGCAATTCGAGTCACTGCACTTGAATTGGGTCTTGGTCGTTCATGGAAATAATAGTCATAAATTTTGCCAGCAAATGCCGAGGCAATATTTATTGATATTTATGTATGTGTTTTAAAGAGAATCGATTGAAGATTCTGGCTTTGTGTGAGGTCGGGCTGTACAAAGTGTACAGGGTAATGTTGTGCGGGTCACAACATCCCTCCCCCCTTATAAAAGAAAATTTTTCTCCTTGAAGAGGTTGAAAAATTTTCTGTCGCGTTACTGACCGGTTGAGCAGAAATGAGCATAGGGTATTTACATTGTTTGTAAAACTTAAATATATGTACATTATTAATTTTCCAATATGATATATATATAGTTTATGCATTGTAAATGAATATTTTACTATTTTACAGCGTTAAAAATTATGCGTAATATTAAAAGGAAATTGAATTAAAATTTATTATATGAATTTAATAAAAAAAAAATTTTTATAGAACTTATTATTATTTTTTTTTTTTTTTTTTTTTTTTTTTTTTTTTTTTTTTTTTATTTACATACTTTATATATATATTTTTCTTTTTGTTGAACTCTTTTTTTTTTCGTTTGTTAAAAAAATTTTTTTTTTTTTTTTTTTTTTTTTTTTTTTTTTATTCATATTTGAAAGCTTTTGCGATAGAAAGATTTTTATATTTTTTTTTTTCATACATAAAAATAGCTGAAAGTTCTTCTGAGAGAAGAGAAAAAATTGTCGTAGTTTTATTGCTTAAAATCGTTTGGCAATATTTTTATTTTCGTCTACCAAAACTGGATGGAGAACAATTAAGTCTGCGTTACGGCGCGGAAATTATGGCTATATTTTTTTTCTCTAAAAATGCCTACAAAAATTTTCTTTTTCCTGTTCGAAAGAAGTGAAAAAAAAGATAAAATTTAATTTAATTTATTTTTTTTTTTATTATAAAATTTTTTTTTCCAATGTTTAGTTGAATCTTTTAAGTCTCCTCTGCCTCGCTTGCAGTACTCTTTGGTACTCCCTGGTGAAGTCTGCCGTGTCCTCGTCGTCGCCGAGAACAGGATTTCTTTCCATTTCTGCAAATTTTTCTATTGTGTGGAGTTCCTTAGTTGCCTGGATCATCGCTAGAGTTTCTTCCTCTAACGTGTCCAGGTTATAGTAGTCCTCCACCGTAGGCGTTCTGCTGGTTTTCCCTATGTAGGTCCAGACCATTTTCATGGCCCGGACTTTGGCTTCGTCGGATGAGGTGGCGTTGTCCATGTTTTGCATTGTAACGTTCGTGTTGTGTACTGAATAATTTTGGTTGTGTTCCTCAGGTTTTTATATAAAGGCGAGGAAGAAAATTTAGCTGAGTGTTTTTTTTTTTTTTTTTTTTTTAATTTGTGCTGAGCGAGTTAGAATATGTTCATAATTTTCTTTATTTTTATTGCCCCTTTTTTTTTTTTTTTTTTTTTTTTTTTTTTTTTTTTGCGTGCTATATGTGAAGTGTTTATGTCGGCAAGACAAATCTTGGCTTGGCGTAGTTGCCTTCTGTGAGTTCTGTTGTAATGGTTTTTTTGTTTTTTTCATGTGTGTTATTTGTGTTTTTAATTACTTTGACTTTGTTGTAAATGTTGTGTTTAAATGGACCGTCAAATGTTGTTTTTTAATCAGAAAAAAGTTTTAAATTATTATTATGTATGACTTTAATTTTGTTACGCATTTTTATGGCAGTGTTTTCGGGTGATACTATTTTAATTACTTCGTATGGACCTTCCCATAGAGATGAAAATTTATTCTTCCTGGTTTGGTTTCTAATCAAAACTTTTTCACCTACGTTAAATGTTTTCGGTTTCGCACCTTTGTCATAATATTCCTTAGACTTTTCCTTTTTCTCTTTTAAAGTTTGTCCAGCAATTTTAAATCCATGTTGTAGTCTTGCCTTAAGTTCGTTGGCGTAATTTTCATAGTTATAATTTATGGATGGATCTTTTTGTAAGTTGGAAGGAATCTTGGCCGGAAATCCGTAAAGTAATTCATGAGGGCTGTAGTTTGTACTGCTGTGTGGTGTGTTATTGAAAACAAATATCGCATAGGGAATCCAGTCGTCCCAAGTGAGTGGATCATTATTTACATAATGTCGAAGGTATTCCGCTAGCGTGCGGTGGCTTCGCTCAAGTGCTCCATTTGTTTGTGGGTGGTATGGTGTAGTTTGTAGTTTTTTGATCTTCAATAACTTACATACTTCTTTAAACAATTCACTGAGAAAATTAGTGCCTTGATCGGTTAATAGTGAGTCTGGAAATCCGAATCGACAGAGTATTTGTTCTACAAAAGCTCTTGCAATTGTGATTGCTTCTGCATTTTCCAAAGGTATAGCTTCAGTGAATTTCGTAAGATCATCTTGAAAAGTTAAAATATATTTGTTATTTTTGTACGTTACTGGAAGAGGACCGACTATGTCTAATGCTACTCGTTCGAAAGGTGAAGAGCTCGTTGTTGTAATTTTCATTGGTACTTTTGGTGATTTGTTGAGTTTATTCTTTTGACATGATTCGCACTTTTGAATAAAATTTTGTACATCTTTTTTCATTGTAGACCAGTAATAATTTGTTTTTAATCTTTTCAAGGTTCGATTTATACCCTGGTGTCCTCCGAATGGTGACTTATGGTATTGTGCTAGAACTGTTTCGATTTCGTTCGTGTTTTCCAAGATTGTTCTATTGTTTATATGTAAATTAATTTCCATGTTAAAAAATATTTCCGTAAGCATTGTCTTGAATTCTTCTTTAAATTGGGAGTTAAATTTGGGAATTGCTATTGCGATGGATTTTTGATCCTGTGTACAATTCTCGTTTTTGATTTTTTGTAGTACTTCTTTTGCCATTTCGCGGTCTTTAGTAGTTCTGAAGGGTAAAGGTAAAGTTGTTACGTATAATTTACAATAATTTTCTAGCGTATATATTTCATTTTCTCCCATGAGAGGTTTGATAAATATTGGGATCTTTTTTTTTATAAGATTTTCTTCTGGTGATTCTGTTAGGGGTAGCAATAATAATTTTATTTTTATTCCTTTATTGGCGTAAATTTGTTCTGTGCTTTCTATTATTTTTAATATTTTTTCATTCCTTATATTTTTGGGCTGTTTTGCTTCTGTTTGAAAACTCTCATCGTTTATTTGCTCGCTCGCCTTTTGTCGTGTCATGACTAAAACCTTGTTTTTTATTTCTGTAATATTTTTGTCTTTAGTGATGCGACTAAGTGCGTCAGCATTTGTATTGTTTTTCCCTGCTTTATACTTGATCGTGTATTCATATTCTGATAGAATGATTCGCCATCTAGCCAATCTTGACATTGGGTCTTTTAGCTTCATTAGCCATTCGAGCGGCTTGTGATCAGTGTAGATCGTGAACTTTTTACCATAAATATACGGTCGAAATTGTTTTACGGCGAAGACAATAGCTAGCAATTCTTTTTCCGTGGTGCTATAGCGTGTCTCTGCATCGTTCAATGTTCTGCTTGCGAAGCATATTGGCTTGTCTTTTCCAATTATACCTTGGGATAAGACTGCGCCAAGTCCTGCATCACTCGCATCTGTTGTGATTATAAATTCTTCACTGAAATTTGGATAGGCTAAAATGGGGGGACTTATTAGTTTATCTTTCAATTTCGTAAATGCTTCATCGCAGAATGCATCCCAACTGAATTTTACATCTTTTCAGCAATTTTGTGAGTGGTTTGGCTATACTGGAAAAGTTTTCTATAAATCTTCTATAATATCCCGTGAATCCAAGGAATGATTTAATTCCTTTCGTATTTTTTGGAGTTGGATATGTTTTTACTACTTTAATTTTCTCAGGGTCAGGTTTTATACCGTTTTCAGAAATGATGTGTCCTAAATAATTGAGCTCTTGTTTAAGAAAATTACATTTATCGGGTTGGAGTTTGAGATTATGATGACGCAATCGGTCGAATATTTTAATTAATTTTTGGTTGTGGTCTTTTAAGTCGTAGCCGTACACAACAATGTCATCTACATAAACAAAGCATTCAAAGCCTTGTAAGCCCATGAGTACGTTATTCATTAGTCTTTGAAAAGTAGCGGGGGCGTTTTTCAACCCAAATGGCATTCTATTATATTCGTAGTGTCCAAAAGGTGTGCTAAAAGCTGTTTTACATTTGTCAGATTCTTTAACGGGAATCTGGTGAAATCCTTTGGCTAAATCTAATGTGCTAAAATATTTTGCTCTTCCCAACTGGTCAAGTATGTCAGTTATGTTGGGCAAAGGGTATGCGTCCCCAACGGTTAGGTCGTTTAATTTTCTAAAGTCTACTACGACTCTCCAGCGTTTGTGACCTTCAGGGTCTGCCTTCTTTGGAACAAGTAATAGTGGCGAGTTCCATGGGCTTGAGCTTGGTCGAATGACGTCGTCTTCTAGCATTTCATTAACCTGTTTATGAATTTCATTTCTTTGGCTTTCAGGAAGTCTGTATGGCCTAACAAATAAAGGAGGTTTGTTTGCTTCTGTAATAATTTCATGGTCTGCTGTCTCAGTACAAGTAAGGTGGTCTCCCTCAAAATAAAATAAATCGTTGTAGTTTCTACAAATCTCTAAAATTGATTTCTTTTCTTCTTTATTACAATGCGTTAGGTCTATATTTGTTTCTACTTTGTTTAATCTACCCTTCACTAAATCTTTTGTTTTATCTAGTTTGATTTCGTTGAAGTTTTCTATTTTTTCCCACTCATATTGAATTTTATTTAAATTGATTTTTTTGATTTCTTCTGTTGTGTTCATAAAAAGAACTTTTACTTTATTTTTGATTGGGCGTACCAGGGTTTCCGCCAAATATACTCCTGGGTTTATTTGTTTCTTGTGGATCACTGCGTCTTTTGTATAAGCAAAAGGGATCTCGACAAGTTGTTTGCATCGAGGTTGCAAGGTTATGGATTGTAGCCCGTAGACATCAGGTTGAGTTGACTCAATCCTGTTTTTACAAATCCTTTCATTATCCAAAAATAATGCCTTGGTTTCCTCTTTATTTGCCTTCACTTTATTTGTAATGATTTTATTATCACTTTGAGGTGACAATGTGATGGATTGCGGCCCGTAGACATTAGGTTGAGGATTCTCAATATGACTTATGCCATTCGGCGCATACTCCTGATCCTGTTTCCTATTTTCACAATTCCCTTTGTTACCCGTAGGCAACACATTGTTTTCCTTTTCAGTGTTTTTATAGTCATTTCGAATATGTGGTTTTATAATTTTATTTTTACTTACTGCCGCGTTGGAGCAGTCTACTGGTATTTCCAGTTGTTTATTCTTGAAATCAATTTTACAGTTAAAAGTGGTAAGAAAGTCGCTTCCTAAGATTCCGTCGTAGGTTAAGTTAATATTTTTATTTAAAATATGAAAGTTGTGACTCAGTGTTATTATTTGGTCATAAAAAGGGACATTAATCGTTTTTATTTGCTCCCCTAGCGTTTGCATTGCATTGCCTGAAATGGTTGAGACCGTATGTTTACTTTTTTTATAAATTGTGCGCTGTGGTTCAGTGTCTTTTAATAGGCTAATTTGTGCGCCCGTGTCTACTAATAATGAAGTTATATTTTTATCTGAAGGTTCTAGTTTAATGCAAAGCACTGGCTCTTCGTATTCTTTGCAAAAAGGTATTTTTATAGAGTAATTTAATTTCGTGCTTGGTGCACATCGGCTTTTACTTGCATCCGGGGAGAAGTGCCGTTGGTTTCTTCCCGAGCTATTCCGTTTCCCGATGAGTTGTTAGTATGATGCGTTTGATTGGGATGGCTGTATTCGCCTCTGAAAGGGTTGTAATATGCATTTGGGTCATCATTAACTCTTCGGTTCTGAAACTTTTCGGCGCTTCGCAGTCGAGATCTACACTCTTGGTACGTGTGATTCGGCCGTTTGCAGTATGTACAGAATATCGATTGTACTTCTTTTTTTATATTTGGCTGTCTGTTTAAATTGTTATTAAAGCGGGTGGAAAAATTACTATTGTTTTTCTGATAGCACGTCTCTTGAGTATGCCCTAATTTCTTACAGAATTGGCATGTAGGTTTAAACGTTGAGGTTTGGTATTGCGACGTTTTTTCAAGCCGTATTGAATGTTCTTCAGCATATGCAATGGCATTCTTCAAGTCTCGCTCATTGTGAGCTTTAAGAATTAATCTTAAATTATGATTCCGCAAACCATCCTCGAATACCTGTAGTGCCAATCGATCATTTTCTTGTTTTAAATAAGCCCTAACTGATTCGTCGCTAGTGCTTGAAAATGTAGCAGAATTTAACGAATGTAACAATTTTCCTACTCGTTCACCAAATTCTTTTATTTTTTCTTGTGATTGTTGCTTAGCAGTTAAAAGTTCATTCTGGGCGGAAGTTCTCGACTTTTCCTCCTTGAACTCCGTCTCCAAATCTCGTACCAAATCATTCCATTTAGTAAAAGATTTGAATTGGATGAGTTCAAAGGCCGAACCCTCCAATCGAGTCTTCACTACCTCTAGAATAAAAGTGTGTTCCGCTTCAGTTTTAGCAGATGAAAACAGAATATTGCCGCAAGCTATAAATTTATTGAGTTCGGCTGGATTGCCGTTAAATACCGGTACGATATTATAAATATCGTTTAAAGTAAATTTCAGATCCATTTCAAAATCGTTATCTTCAATGGTTTCCAGACAAAACGAGTTTTCGAAAAATGGTAGATTAGCAAAGAGCTGAACTACCTCAGCTGCGCGCTGACGAGTACGAATTTTGTATGCAAAAACTTTCAAGTATTACAAAAAAATATTATGTTTTTTTATAAATAAATTTCTCTTATAAATTTTCTTCTCTTTTGAAAGCTTAATAAGTTGTAAAATTTGTGTGTTGCTAACTCTCTTTTTTTTTTTTTTTTTTTAGATTTGGTGGTAATAATAGTGTATAAGAATAATATAATGTTTTGCTTACTGAAAAAAAAAATGTGTGTTTTCTTTCTGCTCACTGCTGGATGTTGAAGCCGATGTTGTTGATATTCAGTCGATGATACTGTTGATCAATTGTTTCGTCTTTCTTGTTGAATTTAGTTGGATGTGGTTGTTGTCGTCTTTCTTGTTGAATTTAGTTTGCTGTTGAAGTATTTTGTTGTTGAAGGTGCGGTTGAAGCTGTTCTTGATGTTGTCGATGTTGTTGTTGTTGTTGCTGTTGTTCTTGTTGTTGTTGCCAGGAGGCTCTAGGCCCTAAAGCTGGTTATCCTGGGCTTCTTGATGGGCCAGGAGACTTCACGTCTTAAAGCTGGTTAACCTGGGTTTATTATTATTTTTTTTTTTTGCACTGTTCCGATGTTATAGCCTCGGGACGCTTTTTTTTTTTTTTCGCTAACTTTTTTTTTTTTCACTTGTCACTATTAAATTTTCACTGCCGCTGTTTAGCCTTGGCACGCTTTTTCACTTTTAAGCTGTTATATTTTTTTTTTTTTTTTTTTTTTTTTTTTTTTAACCCGATGTCGAAGCCTCGGTACGCTTAAAAAAATTTTTGTTTTTAAAATTTCATTTGTTAAAGATTTTTTTTTTTTGTTATTAAAGGATGGTTTTTCCTTTTTGTTGGTTTAAGGGATGTAGCGTATCCCACCGCTGCCACCAAATGTTGCGTTTAACGTCCGTGGCCTCCGTGCTTTCCGCAAGGAGAAGAGAGACCAGAGACGGGAGAGCGAGTAAAAGATATTTAGTTTAAGTTTGTTAATTTTATTTATTTTACAACATAGGCCCGCTGTCTAGGCGAGGCTGCGACCAATGTTGTGTTTTACTTAAGTATTTATTAATATTAATATTTTATTTTAACTAAAAGGCCCGCTGTCTAGGCGAGGCTGCGACCTTATTAGTTGTTTATTCTTATAACTCTAAAAACGCTCTCTGTCCATTTCTGCGCCGGCGACGGGTTTATAAAGGAAAATCCTCACTTTCCAAAGAGGTTCCTTTCTTCCAGAAACTCCCACAATTCCCATAATTTTCAATAAGTGGAAATTATGTATCGACTCTACCCAATCAAAACATTACATGTCATACATAAAATCTTTGCATTTATTTACATATTACTTCCCCTTTCGCGATACGTGATCACGTACGTCTTACATGTTGCGTAGCTGCAGGCATTGCACTTTGCGAGCAGCGCAGCAACTAGGGTAGGTAAATGATCGCTATTATGCTGACCGTGCAAGCTAATGCCGATGCACCCAAACAGTTCATTGCTTTGTTTTTTTGTTGTCGCCGACGTTGTAGTCGGAAACACTTGACAACTAAAAACAAGCAATGGTTTTGTTTATTTTGGTAATTTTAAGCGTGCGCTAAAATTAGGTCAGTTTTTCATTAACGCCAGCAATTCGAGTCACTGCACTTGAATTGGGTCTTGGTCGTTCATGGAAATAATAGTCATAAATTTTGCCAGCAAATGCCGAGGCAATATTTATTGATATTTATGTATGTGTTTTAAAGAGAATCGATTGAAGATTCTGGCTTTGTGTGAGGTCGGGCTGTACAAAGTGTACAGGGTAATGTTGTGCGGGTCACAACATGTGTATTACTTATGTCTATTTTTGGTATTTTTTATTTTATTATATATTTTTTATTTATTATATATTTTATTACAATTATATATAAGAACAGAGTTATATATAAAATTATATACAGAATTATATATAAGAACAGATTAGATTTTGATTAATAAAAATAATTGACAGTATTTAGACTTGGGATGAGAATGATTTAATTCTCATTTCAAGTAAACTAATACTCGGTGAGAGTAAGTTATTTTTGCTCTCACTTTGAGTGTAGTTAGAAAAGGACTCCGACATCGTTAGACTCAGACGACTAGACAACGGACTCAGACAGGACTTAGTGGCTTTTTTGAAACCGACACGTCTCTAGCTCCCTTTGGCAAAGTGCGTTGACACTTTGTTTAAAATTATCAATATGGTTTTTAACAAAGGTTGCGGGCCGCCTCGAAACATTTGGGAGGAACAAAGTATTCATACACTTTGCCATTCACACATCAAAGAACTTCGTGTTGATTTCTCAAATAATATTTAGACTCCACATATACAACACAATTAATAAAAACAAAAGTTGCACAACAGACGATACCTAGAGAACAAAATCGGTTGTTGATCGTTACTCAGGGCTGGTTGTGCAAACGTAACGGAGCGTGTCATAGCACTACTCAAATTTGCTATATGAACAATGCCCATAAGTAGATAATGAAATCTTAACGAAAAGTCAGATAAAACTAAGTTTCGTACCACCTAATATCATGTTTACATTACACATTTAACTATGCAGTTTGACTTTTATAGTTTGGAAACTGTTTCTGGTGTTTACACTGACAGTAGCGTAGTTAACTTTGTCATTATTTGACGTTAATTTTTCGTTGATTCACATAATTTTGAGACATATTGAAAATTTAATTTTCATGCAAAAAAAAAAAAAATTAAAAATATTACAATATATGTGATAAAAGCCTTGTAGGAGTTTTTGTTCATCATCAGCAGGAAGTGTTTTCTAAACTGGTGGTCTTTGACCGAATCATCAAAAGAACCTTTTCTTTTTCAAATATTTTTTTGCGTTTTTTATGTGACATTTCCTTGTCATTTTTGTAAATTTCCTTTTGTTCTTGATGAAAACACAGTATTGCATAGCAAAATGAGATGGTTTAGGTCGCAGTTTCAACTTAACTGCTTTGCGAGATAGTTAAGATTTTGTATGGGAAACTATGCAGTTAAGTATCCAATTTCAAACTTAACTGTGTAGTTTCGAGGTAATGTAAACATTGTACACTGAACCAAATATTGTCCTTAAAATCAAAGAATCTCGTTCATAAAGCGAAATTCATTGATTTTTAAGAACTATTCATTGCCCCAAAGAACGAATTCTTTGGTTCAATGAATCGTTGTTCTTAATTTTAAGGAACAGTTCATTGTTCGTGTTCATTAAAATTTTGTTCCAGTTCTTGTGTTGTAATATCTAAAAAACCATTAGAGAATTTTATTTCAATAAGAAAATGATTTTTTAAAATATATCTTGATATAGTTTTAAAATTTCTAAGCACAGACTAACTTATTGTCACAGTTGTATGTGTCATTAATTAATCATTTTTCTTCATAACATATCAAAGAAATAACGTAAGAACAAAGATTCATTGAATCAAGGAACTCGTACTTTGGACCAATTTTAATTTATAATACATTGGGACAAAGAACTTTTTTTTTGTTATTAAGTACGTTTTTGGTTCTGTGTAGGTCTGTTTCCGTACGCACACTGTGTAACTTGTGGGACACTATTTTCTGTTTCCGTACTTTCTGTGCTTAAAATGGGAGAAGAAGAAAAAGCATAAAATCGCTCTCTCGAGCACACAAAGTGCACAGAGAGTGCTAGAACTCGAGACTTCGAGTAAAGTAAGAACAAGCATCAAGAAGAATAAGCATCAATAAGAAGAAGCAAATGTCAAATTACATTTCATAATTGTTTAGGTTTTGCGATAAATAAATGCACAAATTGTGTGCCTAAAAAGAAATTTACGTACAATAAATAAATAATAATAAATAAAAATTAAGTAATTGTTCAGTTTTGCATTAAAAATGGCTTTTAATAATTCGAGTGAAAGTGTTTTAAATTTTGTGCTGCCGTCTGCAGTCAAAATCAGCTGTTTTGTGCTTGAAACTTACTAGAAGCTGTTTCCGTACTTTTGCAACTATTCTCACATTTCGTTTTTACTCTCTAGCACACATTTTACACAAATCTTACACAGTGTAAAGTACGGAAACAGACCTATGATTACAAGGTAGGGTTATATTGGAGAGCAGGTTGAGCTAGTTGTCAAAATCAGCTGTTAATTTTTAGTTTTTCTAATTGTTGCTGTTGCTTTTTTCGTTTGACGTTTGTAGCTTCTACAGCTTTTTTGTTGCAAAATTGCTCATTTGAGCAGCCACCTTAAAATGAGCTTACCCTGTAATTGTATCATGGATCGGACTCACTGCATTTATCATTTGAATAAAGTTTTCAACCAGCGAAAACCAACTTATGGAAGAACAGAAGAAAGATAAAAACAAAACCAACAAGTGTTTCAAGTATGGAATTTCGAACGGAATTCATCGTATTATACTGAAATTTTCCTAAAGAATTATAATAATATTTTTAGTTATTACTGAGCAAAAATATTCGGCCAAAATATTCGGCTATTTAAGCCGAAGCCGTAGCCGAAAGTTAAAAAATCGGCCGAATATGCCGAATACCGAAGCCGAATATTCGACTACTTAATAATTGTCTAAATACTTGATATTATATTAGTCGTAAGCCTTATTCCAGTTCTTGTTCCAATCCTTCTCTCAATTCTTGTCCTAATCCTTGTCCATATCTTTGTCTAAATCCTTGTCTTATCATAAACCAAATCCTTGTCCAGATCTTTGTCTTAGTCCTTGTTCCAATCCTTGTCTTGATCTTTTTCCCAATACTTGCCCTATCTCGTGACTAAATCCCTGTCGTAATCCTTGTTCAAATTTTTGTCCTTATCCTTGCCCAATTCGAGGCTTAGAACATTAACCCATGTTCTAAGCCTCGACTAATTTTGTTAATATTTGTGTCCTAATTCTAAAAACTCTGACCCTAATGCTCATGTTGCTTGTGATTTTGCTTTTGCTTTTCTTTTTGCTTTCGGTTTAGGTTTTGCTTTTGATATTGTTTTTGCTTTTGTATTAGCTTTTATTTTTGCTTTTGCTTTCGCTTTTGGTTTTGGTTTCGCGTTTGTTTTTGCTTTTCCTTTTGGTTTCGATTTGGGTTTTGGTTTTGGTTTTGGTTTTGGTTTTGGTATTGCTTTTGCTTTTGATTTTGCTTCATGAGTGTTGTTTTTACCTAGTTCTTTCATGTGGCCTATATAAGACTCGCCTATATTTTCGTGCATGAAATAAAAAAAACGAACCTTTGTTTTTGTAAAATGAAGTTTACTTTAGTACCTTTACTGAAGGAGTAATAATACCAAGTAATAATATTTAATATTTTTTGTTTTAATTGCCCTCATGCCATGTCAAAAGGTGACCTATCCAGATATTCATCGACAAGGAAAGGACCACATAATTAGAACTTAAGAGTCGTCTACTCAATTAACTACTCGTATAATCCAATGATCAGGGGTCTCCAAATGTCTTCAATCGAGGTAACTTACGACCATCAAGGTGACCTCTCGACATCTTTATAATAAACCATCAGCTGACTTGATAAAAGATATAGGAAATAAATTATAGAGAAGTATTAATTTCTCCTCGTCTTCTTCTTTCTCTATGTTTTCTAGTCTTACTAACACCGCATGTACTTTTTTTTCAAAAAAGATGATAAGCTATTTTCTTTCGGAACCTTTTCCTTCCTTACGAAAAGGTTTTTTGTCTAACATATGACTTAAAAAGAAAACCTTAACAAAAATCTTAGACTGTTAACTCAAATAAATTCCCAATCTTCAAATACAGCCTCTTTTCTAGCTCAAACTCCTTCCTACCAAACCAAACACCTCGGCTGAGAGTTAAAAATACAACCCTATCAGCTCTTATCGACAAAAAATAAAACAACAACATGTGTTGGTCACATGTTTGGCTGGCTAATGCTACTGCATCATAGCCAAATAAACTGCGGCGAACTTGACGGTGAGACGTCAAAATCAATAACAACATTCCTAAAATCTTGCCAGTATCGTGAGAGTTGATGCTGTGATATTGATAAAATAAAGTATTCGTCAACAAGTTGAGTGTTTTGAGTCTTCAAAGGAAGTTATAAAAAAATTCTAAAGGAAATTGCGCTTTTCTCCGAAAATATTCAAAGAAAAATAGTTCGAAAATTCCTAAAAAGTTAAAACTAAGAAGCGGAATTAATGCTCATTATATCCCTTTTTATTTAAAACAATGGTAAGGATTGAGAAGATATTCTGCGAATTGTTGTTATCTAATGTTGTTGTTGTTTGTTTTACCATATCAGCATTATTGCATTTGATTAGCATCACAACAAAAACCACAACAACAACAACAACTACGTTTTCGGTACTTTTCCCATGTGTCAATGTTAAACGTTGAACCTATTGATTTAGTTGAGCCATTTGTTGTAGCCGCCTTTTTGGCACCTACAAAGTCCGTTCTCTGAAGAGAATTTCACAAAATTATTAAAAAACAACAAAGACAACAAAAACAATAACACACCATTTGGCGCCAATTGCAGGCATACAAACACGTTTTTATGTCCCAATCATATCGCCCGCGTGTTTTTGTCGCAAACGTATGCAACTCGTTCGTTCAATCACGCTAAAAACCTATTCAAAATTCTATTTTTTCATGGCATTAGAATCGCATTAAATCGCAGTGCAAGCGAGTGAATTCTTAGTTCTTGGTACTCTGGGTTTTTTTTCGTTTTGTTTTAATGGAATACTAAATTATTTTAATATGTTTTGATTTTTTGATTCAATTTATTAAGAATGCAAAAATTTGCATTTTGCATAGATGAAGAACAAGAAGCAGAAACATCGGTACACTTTGAGCATCGCCAACGGGTCAGTCAGGTTCAAGGTGTTTATTGGGAAAAATACGATACAATAAATAGATGACAGTCTGGTTATGTGTTGAGACACATACAGGGTAAATGCTGTCATTAAATTCTGTGAATACAACAAAATACATAAATTGTAATCCTTTCGTCTGAAAAGAAAACATGTTGAGATAAATTAAAGATTTGCCGGACGTACAATATCATCAGTCGTCAAATCTCACAACGAGTAGATCTCTAGCTAAATCACATGTTTCGAACTACTAGTGAATATGTAGAACTACGTTTTGGAAAACACGAACTCGAAGTACTCGTGTATGTTTTCCAGAATGTGTATTTGCAAAAGTCATGGTCACATTTTCGCATTTTTCACATTTTTAAATACTCACGTCTTAACGATTGTCATACATCTGAGCTGATTCTAGTTGATTTTTAGTCTTAATAAAGGATGCTTTGGTCGTGAACTTCCAATTTTGTCGACCATTTCGTTCAAAGAGATAATGGAACCCATAAAGGTCTCAATAACCCACCTCCTGTCCAAAAGATCCAAAGGCTCCATATAAAACCATGTGACCCATTCATAACTCTATGACCCAACTATAACGAGAGATAAGCGTGCCAAGGAGTAAATTTAAGTTTTGATGATCCTCCTGGCGACTGAGCCATTGAAGCTCATGTAGCCCCAAAGAGTCCTAATGACGCAGAACTGGCCGAACCTATTAGAATATCTTGTTCAAAGGATTGTTTATAAATTTTTAGATGATAATATTAAATATAGCCTGCCAATTTTCTTATCTCTACGGCTACGAATGTATCAAACAATTCTTTGATATAATAAACACATATATCGGTTGTTTTATGTAGTTTAGGACAATTTGAGTCAGTAGGCATTTCAACTGAACAGGTTCATCAAATTTAAGGCAAATATTTGGACATGAAAAAGCTATCCGCCCGATGGGTGCCGTGATTGCTCCAACTCGATCATAAGTGCATCCATTTAACCACTCCAAATTAGTGTTTGGTGATTTTCAACCGCAATTCGAAGGAGTTTTTGCGGCATTTCGTAAACATAGACGATGCATGGATACATCACAAAACACCAGAGGACAAGAAACAGTCAAAGCAGTGCACTTTTCCGGGTGAACATGCAGCAAAGAAGGCCAAGGTGGGTCTGTCGGCCAATAAGGTCATGGTGACAGTGTTTTGGGATGCTTTCGGAGTCATTCATATAGATCACTTTGAAAAGGGTAAAAGGATCACAGGCGAATATTATTCACAGCTATTGGATAGATTTCACATTGATTTGAAGAAAAAACAACTATATTTGGCGAAGAAAAAAGTGCTATTGCACCATGATAACGCACCAGTGCACACGTCTGTAGTCACCATGGTAAAAATCCATATATGTATTGTGCTACGAGCTACCATCCTATCCACCATACTCTACAGATTTAGCCACTTGCGACTATTTCCTATATCCGAACCTTACAAAAAATGCCTCGGTGGTAATGGATTTGGGTAGAATGAAGAGGTCATCACTAAATTAAACGCCCATTTTGAGGAGCTTGATAAAACCTATTATTTGGGAGTTATAAAAAATTGGAAAAAGAAAACTAAATTTATCGATCTAAAAGGAGATAATGTTGAGAAATAAAAAGCGTTTTTGCCAAAAAATACCTTTTATCCAAGTAAAGGAACGAGTAAAAAACTCTGTATGCCCTATACATACCCTCAAAAGTTGTATAGGGCATACACCGATAATACGTTCTGAGGTGTTTCACAAAAGTTGTTTACTGGGAATGCTTAATGAAAGGAAAAAAATCTTTCTGGTTGAATGGTATTTTTAAAACTGCTCCCATATAATTAACAGCACTTGGCTCATGTTTTGTTCTTTGCCTAAGGATCAAAGAACAGGGTGAAATAAATTGACTGTTACAATAAGTAAAATAATTTTTCGTAGTTCTACATATTTTTCTGCCTTGGCGTCTAATTTTGACTGAATTGTATCGAGATGGTTTTTTAAATTGTTATATTTTCCAACCTATTGCTCGGAGCATATTCTTTATTCTGACTTTTCTGTATCATGGAACCATTCAATCATCACCGGCATTGGCTGGTGTCAGCATTAAATGCAAAGCCTGTACGGTATCGGTTCCAGTTATGGAATCGGCTTTGAAATAGATTGAAATTTTAGAATCGGCATGAAAGTCGATAAAAATAAATAAGGAATCGGCTTCAGAATCAGTATCCATAAAAACTGCTTATTCTTTTGCCGTTATCTTTTTAATAGCGCACCATTAAATTTTAATTGAATTTAAATACAACTCTCAAATTAAAAATCTAACAGGTTGCTTCTTTTATTGTCAAAATATAGTCAAGATAGAGCAATGGGGCTAAGTGCCTCCCATTCCATTCTGATACTTTAAAATTCGGTTTCAAAATTGCAAACAGGAGAGAATATTACTTAAAAAAATCACACTTTTATGGTTAAAATTGGAATCCAGCTTTCTGCACTTCTCATACAAATCTGTACATTGATATGTAATTGTTTATCCATAGGCACCGATATAAATTTCGATCTCTAAACGTGATGGTTTGTACATTTAATTAGCTAGAGTCATTTAAACGCGAATAACTGTAAAAGAAGTGCGAAATTGGAAAAAGGGCACTACCGTTGATAGTATTTCCCTGTAGCATTCTAAATAAAAAGACAGTTCACAATAAAAAAATTTGTTTTTTTAAAGCTATGAACCAAGGAACGCATTCAGTTTAACTTGCCTTGATTCGTAATGGGGGATATATTAGAGAGAAAGAAGGGAAACATGTGTAAGATGTTCTAAAAGAGGCGGAAAGCCTTAGAAACATTGAAAATTTGAATCGGAGACAAGAGCCTTTAACACAGTCAATTCTAATTATAAGGCGATCCAGAAACTTATCTTCTACCAACTACAACCTTTAAGTAAGAATTGGTGAATTTTTAATTTACGTTGGTACGGAATGAGGAGAGACATGAAGAAAGGTTTAAGCTTAGGAACATGGCTGGCCGGGATTTAAACCCGTGACATCTGGAGTTGTAGTCAAGCGCACTACCACCCAACTTCTGAGGACGCTAGTCAAATATTTTCTTTCAATTCATGTTTGCTTTTCGATAGATCTATTTCGTTAAAATATAAACCTGCAAATGCACCCTGTTTCACATGTCCATGAAATTTTCAAACGAACATTGAACCATTTATTGTTATGTTGACATAAGTTATTTAAAAATTGGTAGAAAAAAAGTAAAAAAAAAATAAACTCAACAGAATTTTATTTGCTACAAAGCAACGACATTTTATGCATCGAAATTATTTCAGATGCCCCGAAATTTTATTTTCTTTCTAAGATAAAAGCAGCGCACAACACTTCAAAATAAGTCAACAAATCGAATACAGTGCGAGCATAATTAAAGTCAAGTTATGCATTTATGCATAATGCAGTTGCTGTATCTTATGAATGCTAGAAATTTCAACAAATATCTGCTGTTGAATCTCGTACTTTTTGTGAACAACCCAAACTTTAATCAACGTTAATTATATTGATTTCCTTTTGCGCAGTTTTAATAAATATTGCATGAATTTCACTTTTCTCTGCATAAAATAAACAAATTAACTATTTAACAAACAGCTTTTAAGTATTTGTACCCTGCATTTTGAAGAAATTTTGAGAATTTGCATTTGGTGTTTTTTTCCATTTGCTCTTCGTTTTGATTTACAAAGTCTCGTTAAGGTGGTGACTAAATGCATTGAAACTGGGACATTGTTACTTCAACTTTGTTCAAAAACAAAATCTACATGTTTGTCTACAAGTATCGGGCATGAACGTCAAATGCTGTAAGGTTGTTTATACAAAATCTGGTACACTTTTTAATAAACAAGAGAGGCAGTTTTTTTTCGATTTTTTTTTTCGATTTTTTTTTGCCTTACAAGCACTAAAAGTGGTTTTATTGTTTTTTTTAAATATTCTCCAAAACAATCAATAAGCTTTTACATTCGTTCAAACCAATTTTCGGAGTTTTTTGAAGGCCTCAAAAACCTGGTTGTGAGCCTGTTCAGGAGTAGAAAAACGCTCGCCACGTAATTTTTTCTTAATGTGTGGAACAAGAAGAACTAGGTGGGTGTCAAGTCAGGACTGTATTGCGGTTGACCCATTTTGAGTGCTCAAAAACGCTTTTTTTTAGCTGTTGTGTGGGAACTCGTATTGTCGTGATGTAGGATCTTCCTTCGGTGGTTTGTTTTACTCAATTCCGGCAAATAAATGGTTGTTTATCATTCAGAACTAACAGTTCTCTGTTGCTCAAAAGGTACAGTTGCGGTGACATGACCGGTTTTTCTGAAAAAAAACTGGCTTCGATGTGCTCCGCCTGCGGACAACTTTGGTCGGGTTTTGTTCTCTTTGAAAGTCCCAAGCAGTGGATTGCTATTTTTTTCGGGCTAATTAGCGTAGATCCATGGTTCGTCGTCACCTGTGGTGATGTTGTAGATATTTTTTAACCACCTCCACTGTATTTTTTTTAGCATTTCCTTGCACCAATCGACATGAGCCTTTTTTGAGCAACCAAATTATGCAGTATAAAACAGGATCTTCGATGCCAAAATCCTCACGTAAAATCGAAAGTATGCTAATCCCACTCATGACTTCATCCCACGGTATGTAACATGCCGGTCTGTTTCCAACAGTATACGCACGCCATCAATGTTTTCGACCACAACAGCCGTTCTTGGACGACCTACACGAAATTCGTGTTGGAGAGAACTACGACCTCGCTCGAACTTTGAACCACTGCTTTACAGTTGCTGAGCGTGGTGCTACATCACCAAAAGTCGACCTTGATGATCGCTGCATTTTTTTCTTGTCAATTCACGTCGAAAATTTTAAAAAATCATCACCCGAAAATGTTCACGTTTTATTTCCATTTTTTTGCTGAAATACAATTTTATATACACAACTAGCTTTTTCCCGGTGTGCTTTGCTGCACCTTATCTAGATAACTACCGGAAAATGTTGCAATGCCTTCAGCGTTATTATTCTAAACCATCTCGCACTCGAAACATAGAGGTCGTTCATAAATTACGTGACCGATTTTCAGTTTTTTTTTACCCCCCTCCGGTACTCTTCGTAGTGCATTTCAAAAACACTCCCCTCCACTCCCATAAAGTAACGTAGTATATGAAATAAAAAAATTAATTGATTAAAAAATATTCGAAAATAGAGAAAATAACTGTCGAAAAGCATGCACAGAAAAATTATGACCTTACTACACTTGCCAATAGTAAACAGTCAATTTAGACGATCAAACATAAAGATGTAAGGATGAAAATGGTTTGAAATGTTGGGTTGTATTAATTTCGATTTTTCGAATTTTTTTATTTTTGGTCACATTACTATATCTGAGACCCCTCCCCCCATTCGTTACTTATCGTAGTACATTTTAAACCCTCTCTCTCTACTAAATTGGTAACGTAATTTATGAATCACCCCATAGTTACTGCGTAAATTTGAGCTCGATCGGCTCAGTAGTTTTGGAGTCTATAGCAGCTTTCTCTATTGTATATTTTTTGCATTTTTCATTTCCCAGTTGCAGGATATTACCTAGAAGTAACTTCATACTTACTTCTATGTTTTTTGTCTCTTACTTCCATAGCTTTTATGTGTCATAAATTTGGCTTATATGGGTGGAGACACACCCCCTTGTCCAATGCATGTCACCTTTTCTAGTAGAAGGACATCACCAAATGGTATCTACACTCGGAGTTTCAATGTTCTGTGACTTTTACTTCTATAGCTATTTTATATCATAAATTTGACTTATATGGGTAGAGCCACGCCCCGTTTTCGAATGCCCGTGCCAGTTTTTCAGTAGAAAGACCTTCATTGTTATACGACATTTAGTTCCAAAGCAATTCGATATCATAAATTTGGCCTGTGTGGCCAAATTCCCCCTTGTCTAATGTTCGCTCAAATATATATAGTAACTGCCTCTTGGGCCCATAGCATCTACATATCAAGTTTCACTATCAAAACATGTACAACTCAGGAATAATAATGATTTCTAAAAAGTGGGCGTATATATATAGTTAGACCACGCCCAGTTTTAGTTTGCTGGCAGTAACCATACGAACTTATTTACCAAATTTTAGTCTAATACGACCAAAACCGTCTTAAATATAGCATTTTTATTGATTTGTAGGTAGTAAAAGATAATTGCACATTAGGGATGTTATGGAGGTGAGTTTACAGGAACTGGAACCGAAGTTTTTCAATCTGATTTATCGGAGCCGGAGTCGGAACCGGAGCCGAAGTCGTAGTCGGAAACAGAGTAAAAGAAAGATGTGGTAGATTCTATCGAACAGGAAAACGGAAAAAAGAAAACGAAAATAAGCAAACGATAACGTTTAAGAACAGTACCGCCAGCGAGTTTATAAGTAATCAAAATTTTTTTACGGAGAACTGCGCTCGTATGTGAGATACTTCGAATCGTATAGAATCGATCGAATCAATGAGTTTCGATCTTCGTTAAAACTCCGATTCAAAAGTATCGGAACCGAAGTCGGAGTCGGAAATATAAAATCAATCGGAAGTTCCGATCTTTCGGAACCGAATTCGAAGCTCCGTTACATCCCTGGTGCACATGTTTTATTACAAAAAAAAAAAAAAATCTGATGTTCATGGGAGAGAGCTGTAACGAGCTTCTTGTAGAGGGGTTCATCAAAAGACTCAGCTAGAATGCACAACACAGCTTGACGCTTGCCCAGAGCTTTGCATGCCTGATGAATACCATGAACGAGACCATCGGCAATCAACGATTTCTTGAGTACTTCTTGAAGTGCGGTATTGATATCCATGGCGTCACCAACAACTGGTGCGGCTGAGGGAACATCTTCATCAACGTCTGCCATTTTTAAATGAATTTGTCGTCTTTACACGTTTTGACAACGTGAGTACGTTTATGTTGAGAAATACCAAATTTTCAAAGGGAACAGTTGAAATTCATCTGGTAATATTAACTGTTGCCGTGGCGTAAGACTTAAAAGACAGCCCTTTTAAAGGGTGGTCTTAAAGTTCCTACCCTAATTATATTTGTAATAACTTCCAAAGGAAGAAACAAGAATTAAAAAAAATAGTTGCAGTTATGGTTTTATTGAGAGATTTTTATTGCATAAAATGTAGGAAACTATGTCCTTCAAGTATCCACCATTACAATTTACATACGCTAAGGTTCTTTTAATGGTATTTTTCATCACTTTTTGAAGTGTTGCTGGTGTAATTTACTCGATTTCTGCCTATACATATGTTAACTTTCAACTCTCTTAAAGTCTGTGGCTCGATTTCTACTTCAATGTAAAATATCAGCTCCCGTAAAGCCTGTGTCTTGTTGATATAAACTTTTTCATTCAGGTAATCCCACAGAAAAAAGTCTGGAGCCATAGATCAGGCGACCATCAAATCAGGCCTTATACTCGTATAAGATGACACGATTTGGAAATTCTTTCTGTAATAAGTTCATTGTCGTACGAGCGATGTGGGCCAAAGCATCATCTTGCTCAAATCATATGTTATCATTGTTGTTGTTCGCTGGCACTAGTGGAAGAGGAAGTTCTGAAGCATTTCTCTGTATCGATCTCTATTGATCGTCATGCTTGCGCCAGTAGAATCTTCAAAGAAATATGGCCCATAAATTTTACGCGAGATTATGCCACACCAAAAAGTCACAGAAATGGGTGTAATGAACTTTGGTGGAGATTTTCGCGATTATGTGTGCCCCAAGATCTGCAGTTTTCCTTGTTTACAAACTTGCTTGAATGAAAGTGAGTCTCGTCAGATATCATTAAATTTTTTGCGATGGTGTTATGATCCATATTAAAATCTCCCAAGTCTTTATGTCTGAAATAAAATTAAAAATAAATAAAGTTATTAACAAATAACAAAGTTATGAATGAGATTAATTAATTGAAAAAAACCTCTCTCGATTTTAGCAGGATATGAATCTGCACTCATTTTATACTGATTTGAATTTTATAAAAAATTCTTTTGTGGAACATTTTAACCCGGTATATCCTTGTTTTATGGGTCTTTTTTGCCTTTTATCATAAAAGGGTCAAAAAAGACCCATAAATTGAGAAGTTAGGGGGTTAAAATGTTGCACAAAAATATTTCTCGTAGTATTTTACATAAATCTTCAGAACACATCCTATACCCAAAATGTAAGGATAACACGATTTCCTATGCCGATTCACTTTAAGAATGTTCAAAAAGGGGAAAATTAAAAACCCCCCTAAAATAAGACTCATACGTAAACTTTCATAACGCCGATACACATATATTTTTTTTTCGTCCTCTCTATCAGAATCCGTTATCAGAACCTTTTATTTTTTTCGTATTGAACCGTGTTATTAGCGGTATTCACAATGTGGTGTATTTGGTCCTGTGTTGTGGTGTGATGTTTACCTGATATTTGTAGTAAATTGATGACAAAAACAAAATTAATCAGGTCCGTTTATGATTCAGTGCAAACTAGCAAGCTAAATTATGGAATTGCATTTATTATGCATTTGATATGTTTTCCATTTATGTTTTTTCATTCTATAAATAACTCATAATATTTTATAATAATTTCCTACATAAAATAACTAATACAAACAATTTGCTTCAATAATATATATCCGTAGCATCCCAATAAACCACAGAGCGGACTCGGACTCGTTTCGGATTCGAAACGGAGCCGAGATCTCGGATCCGAGTTCTCGCTTTCTATTCGAACTCGAGATGAATCCGAGAATATTAAAAAAGCGAATATTTAATTTTATGAAATTTTTATATTTTGTGGAGAATATTAATAAAAACAATATTTTAAATTTTGTTTCTTTATTTAAAAGATTTTAATGTACCAAAGGAATAAAATACATTTTTTAACTTAATTTTAAAAACTTTTCAATATCTTCTACCACCTGTTTACAAAGCCTCAAAGTGCACTTCTCAAATTGCTAAAAAATAAAAAAGAAACCATGCAACCATAGATTTAAATGTCAAAAACAAAACAAAAACAAATTGCTTGCTACTCGTTGTATAAACTGTCAACAAACGTTTGCATTTTGACATTTTTTAAGTTTATTTTTAATAAAATTAAATGTATGAGAATTTTAGGTAATTCCTCTTCATCATCCACCTACACCACGCCAGGTTATATTTAAATAAAGAGATTAAATAGGTTAAAGAATTAAAGAACATTGAAATTATAAGACTTGATATATAAGAAAATTTAAAAAATCTCGTTTCGAAACCGATGCGATTATTTTAAAAATCTCGTTTCGATATCGATTCGATTATTCTAAAAAGCTCGTTTCGAAAACGAAGTGTGAATTTCTTCCGATCGCGGATTCGTAAACGAAAGTAGAACGAAATTCGTTTTCGAACTAAATACACGAGATCTCGGTTTCGCCTCGAATTCGAAACGAATCCGTTTGGTTTATTGGGATATTTAAATATATTTTGTAATTAAAGTGTGAGTATTTTCAATAGCGTGAGAGCAAAATGTAATTATATGCAATTGTTTTTTGGTATAGGATTAAAGCAAAGGCGTAAAAAATGAAAATAGGTACATTATAATTTATTATTGTGATTATACATAAAAGATATACTTATATATGTAAAATTTTAAAATATTTTAAATTTTACATTTGTTATATTGCAGGACTATTTGCATTTGATCGTCAACAGCCCAAGTGATTTTTAAATACAAAACTTTATCAAAATTAATCAAAAATCCTATTGTATTCAGTGTACACTTTAGTAGGGCTGTTTACAATCCGATGCAAACAGTCTTGCATAGTAGCAAATGTAATTTATATATGCAAAATTTACAGTTATAACAACTAATTGTACTTAATTTAATTTGCTATGCTTTTGCATAAGTGCTATAGCGAAAACCTAAAGCATATATTTAAAATACGTTTTCACGACATTGCAAATGCTCTCACTCCAATAATAAAAAATACTACAATCATGTGTTGCCATAGAAATTTGTCAAAAGGAAATTAAAAAAAAAAACATTAAGGACAAAGAAAATTGAGATTGAAAATGAAATAAAGAAATCAAAACAATTCAATAGAAAAATCTACATATGTATAAAGAAATATATAAAGCTAATTTCAACGAAATAATTGAGGTAAGTGGACAAAATCGATAGCTGGAATTGATATTAGTTTTCAATGTGAAGTGTGTTTTCTTTCCACTATTGCAAAGTAAATCTCAGTATGAACGTTTGCAATCTGACGCATATACATGCAATTGCATAATTTCGCTAGCAAATTTGCACCGAATCGTGCCGAATACAGCCTTATTGTATTTGCAATTTTCTAACAAATAATGCTTTTAACAAGATAGTTTCCTCGAAAACGTAAAAAGTAAAATAAACAAATATCAAAAATACAAACTATAACGGGTTATAACTAAAAATCTACACTAATTTGCATTAGTTGCAGTTTCAACACGGTTTGGTTTGCCACGAAGGCATTGCGTAATTAAATGATTTATTGCATCATCCTTTTATCATATGATTCATGGCAGCGTACTTGCTTTATTAGTTTTTAAGGGAGAAGTACCAATCTTTTGTTAAAAAAAAAAAATATATATATATTTTTAATATTTTTAAATATATTTTTAATATTTTTTTTTCAATCATATTTATTAAATATCAATTTTAAACTTCTTCAGCCGGTAGAGGGCGATGAAATCAAGCACTAAAAAAAAATGACTTGTCCCGCTGCTGCAACTTGATGTCAGGAACGGCTAATCTGAAACAAAAAAATCAAATTGGTTATTATTGGTGACAACCTCTTACGCGGAAATTAACCACATTTAGGGAAAAAAGTAAAAAAAAAAATATACAAATTTTAAAAAAAATTTTGAAGAACGGGGCCCTGCTTTTGGATACTCCCCTTTACATAGGGGACTTTTTTCCCAAAATGTGGTTAATTTCCACGTAAGAGGTTGTCACCAATAATAACCAATTTGATTTTTTTGTTTCAGATTAGCCGTTCCTGACATTAAGTTGCAGCAGCGGGACAAGTAATTTTTTTAGTGCTTGATTTCATCGTCCTCTACCGGCTGAAAAAGTGATAAAAAAAAATTTTTTTTTGTTGCCTTAAAACATTTATAAATATGTCACAAAAAGTTTAAAATTGATATTGAATAAATATGATTGAAAAATATATTAAAAATATATTTTTTTTTACCAAAAGATTGGTACTACTCCCTTAAAATGTCTTCACAACATCAACATCTCCACAAGCAAACTGCAAATTTTCATCAGTAGCATTTAGAGAAGGGAAAAAAGTTATATGCGGACATTTTATAGCGGAGGGCGTGTCAAAAAGGGCGATATATTCTATCCTAAGTACCGTTAAAAATTGATAGGCAACCTCGTTCCGAAAGAAAACCGATTATTATGACAAAAAAAAAAAACACTAAAAAGCTTATAACTGCTTTTAACAATAAAGATGGCATAAGTCGAAATGAAACCGTTCGAAAATTAAAATACTCGCAGCCATATATTTTTAAAACATTAAAATCACTCAATTTTAAAGTCAGAAAGAGCCAGCGGTCTCTAGAGTACACTGAAAAAAAAAAATTCAATAAGTTGAATTTCAATTTCGGTGCATGGTCAAAAATTACAATGGAAAATCGTTAATTTTGCATAACGAGAGTTATTTCATAATAAGTACACCACAAATGCCAGAAAACGGTACATTTTAAACAAATAACATATCTTCAAGCTGTCCTGATGTAAAATATAAATACAAAATAAAGTTTAACAAAAAGTTATGATTTATATGGCTGTCTCTAACAAAGGAATTTCGGAGCTATACTTCAAGACAAGTGGACTGATAATAATTATAGTGATCTATCAAAATTATTCTTTCAGCCAAATATTAGTTCCATTTATTTATAAATATTATCAGGATAATGCTTATGTATTTTAGCTGGACAAAGCCTCCTTGAATTATGCAAATACGACATGAGAGTTGTCGATCAGCAAAAATATAAATTTTGTACTCAAAGATAGGAACCCCACTAAACTACTACGATGCCGACCGATTGAAGATTTCTTTGGAGAACTGAAAAGTTAAGTCTACAGCGATGGCTGAAAGGCCAAAAATGTGAAGCAGTTGATACGTCGTATCCGAAAGTACCTTAAGGAAATCATTGCAAATGACGTACAACGTACTTTCTTACAACTACGGTCAAAACTACGACGGATAGCCGACAAAAGCACATTTATTGAAGTTCATTAATTAAAATGTATTTATAATATTATAATTTAACTAGAAAGTATTGTTTCAGTATATGTTAATACTATATTTTGAATTTCTGACGTAAATGTGCAGATTTTTAGTTATAACCCGTTATCTATATATATATTTATATATAAAAAATACAATAACTTGCTACGAATATTATTAAATTCTAAAAGATATTTTGTATATTTTTGAAAAAAAAACTAAAACAAGTACACCACATCATGTATATAATAGGGGTCTACAATGGGGGGTCTACAATAGGGCTCTTCTCTATATATTTAATCAATTAGTTTAGAAAATGTTTTTCAATAGTTTAAGGCAAGACAAACAAGGTCAAGATCACCACTATTAATGTCCTTTAACTATATTTAAAACATCCAAAAAAGTTTGTACGCCATTTTGCTTTGTATGGAATTGCTCTGACGTTCTTAATAAAACAAAGTCCCGTTCCGGCACGTTAGTATGCCGACAAATTGACCCTTTTGATCTTTGTGTTATGATTTGAAAAAAAAAAATGATGCAGAATTTTCTTTTGAAGAGATCCTCTAACTTCAATGGCACCGAATGGGAATCTAACTTTCAATTCGATCTTACATACGAGGTCTTTTAAGTCATGTAATTTCTAATAATTTCTTTTAAATACATTTTTTAAAAGTAAATTTTTCGAGTAAGGCATTCCCATCACACACATAGACGCACTCGGTGGCGTTATGAAGCACTCGTGGGTTATAAAAATGATCATTGATCGGGTCAAATTATGAGAAAATCAATGGCTTACAAAATAACTTCGAAAATTTGATTTTTGTAGTCTATACAGGATTTTAACTTCTAATTCAAACTTTTACATTTGAAACGCAATTTTTTCCAAAGGAAAATAAACTTTATACAGTACAAAAACCACTTAAAAAACTTTTTACTTAGCAAACAAGACCTTTAACAGTTAAAAGAAAACTTTTTACAAATTAAATGCAACTTTTTAAATTTCAAAATCAGTCTTAGTCCAGAGGAAGATTTACTTTAGGCTTCTATAATAATGTCCTCATATAATCTTAAGGTATGTCATCTTTTTGTTTGGGTGTTTATCGTCTGAATTAAAAACCAGCAAGGACTGTATTATCTTTGGTTTGGTCCCTACATGCGTGTATAATATCGGGTTGGTAAAAAGTATTCGACGTTTTTGTGTTCGCTTGACTCTAATAAGGTTGTTTGCTTAATAGGAAACAAATCAGCTGATTATTTGTGAAAATTTTAGTGAGATTGGTGTGTCCTGTTAAAAATTATTGCAAAGCAAAGATGAGTGAATTTCAGAAAAAACACTTCGTATTTTTTAATTTTACTGCGACAAAGGGAAGAATGCTTCACTCCCGTGTGAAAAGATTTGTCAGGTTTATTTTTGGGAATCAAAGCTTATATCGTCGGTTGAGAAGAACAATGACGTAACTGCAAAAATCATAAATGTGCAGGAGAGGTAAAGAAAACGCATTTTAATTACTTAAAACTTTAAATGGAAAAAGTAAATGACCGAGAACGATTGCATGAAGGATATTGGTATAGCTCTAACTTATAGTTTTGATCCAAGTATTTTGGATTTCAATTGGGGATATAATTTACCCAATAAACTGTACATGACCAAATTTGCATTTACGTCATTGTTCTTTTGAACCGACGATATGTAAATTTTCAAGGTTGTAGATGAAATACCATTTTGAAAAAGTACAAAAATATACTTTTGGTTCCCTAAATAGAGCAAAATGGTCTTCTTGAGTCCTATGAAATCATTGAATGAGGTGAGATGATTTTATGAACCCTTACCTGCTGGTGTTTTCTTGTTAAAACTGTTTAAGTTATTGTAGTTTTAAAAATTTTTTTAAGAGAATATACTCAAATATACATAAATCTGATGTAGATATATATCTAACTGTTGGCTATTGGCTTAAATTTTAATGCATTCTTCCACTCCAAATTAAAAAAGGGCCTATGCAAATATAAGATTTTCTTATGAAGCAGCTAATCAAACAAAGCATACCCATTTTTCCAGAGCAGAATTTGTTTATATTCCCTCTATTGCACTCTTATCATACCCATTATGTTAGTTGAAATCTTGTCGGCCAACAAAAACTATTTCTTTACCAACATATGTACCAGCTACAATGGCAAGACGCAAAACAGGCTTAATTGGACTTTTTGAGTTCTGGGCGATAAGTATGTAAAAATAACAAAAATTCCACACAACGCCTTGACGTCTAAAAAAAAACAAAGGTAGACGAAAAAAAACCTCATTAAAATAGTTTTTTTTTTTGTTTGTTCAGCCAAAGGCAAAGGACATGCGCTACACATGTGTTCAAACGGCACATGCGGCTATTTTTAAGTATTTTCCTCTATTCATCTTTCCACAGCGCCATGCCAAAAGGAATTCTCCCCAAGTGTTCGACACAAAATTTTCTCACATCAATTAACGGAATGGAAGAAGCATGAGTTAGTGTGAAAACATTGCATATGTTGCATATGTTAAAAATACGCAAACGTAAGCAAAACTAAACGATCAACATGTGAGCACGTGAAGATCAAGCAGAACGTTCGGCAAGGTCCAGGTTAAGGCCGAACGAGGTAGGTAGGCGCCGAACTGTCTGCTATTGGCTGGCTATTGGTCTGCTACAAGGATGCGAATGTTAAAAGCAGTAAATTCCACGAGGTATTCCCTGATATTTCTGGCTATGTGTGGAAATTGAACATATATAATGCAAGGATAATTTATATGGCCATAGCGCGAAGGGCAATAAAAAAATGTTTGTGTCGATTTCATATTAAAGCATAACTTAGAAAAGATGCATCGACTGAACAGACATACATATGTGGGAGTTACCGTTTGCATGACTTCAAATGTTTATCATATGGGTTTTACGCGATTCTATATGGGAGAATTGAAGGAAAGTCCTGCGAAAGTTCTTGGTGTTATGTTGGTATGGGAAATATTTTTATGTTTATTGGGAAAATTGCGGGATTTTTAAAGTTGATCAAGTTGATACAAATGCATGACGGAATTTTTTTATACGAAGAACATAAGGTTTTGAAATTTTCTAGCTCACAACATGTGGTCATCTTAAAACTGTGAGAAAAAGCGAAGAAGTTTTAAAGCCACTGAAATACCGGTGGAGTTAGTTAAAACAACTCTTCGTAAAGAAGCCCTTAAAATAAATTCCTCCTCCCGTGGCAGCCACGCAGTTGACAGCCAACCATTTCATTGTTAAACTCAAGCACTTGTTGCCACACATAAACACCATTGAAAGAACCTCACTTAAATCACCGCATGTGCACTAAGATGATTATGGTGTTTACCCACCTAAACACCTCTTCAAATGTTTCACTTTGGTTTGGGAAATACCCACAAAATTGGTTCCTATTTATTGAAAAATGCACTTGAACTCGGCCGCATGCCAACACGTGATGTCTATTCGGTATCAACGAGCTCATTATTATTCTCCCAACATAAACATCGTTTTAGCTATGGTTGCTTGGTATTTAAGCAGTGGTTATCCTGCATTGCACAGGTATCTACTCCTCGATGAAGGTAGTGCCTCACACTAAATACGCGCCACTCTAATACGGCGCACACTTGACTTTATCCTTGTTTCTACGCTGCTTATCCGCACCATAGATCCTAATCATCACCTGACCACGTCGCATGCTACACAGGTAAATATTTTCTTCCACTGGTAGCACTTTTGGTAGTCAAAGTCTTGGTGTTAAGTTGTATGTTTTGAGACTCAACAGGTAAATATTTGTTATGGTGCTAAATTTGCGCGTGTCAAGTGGTTTTTTCTTCTCATCTTTAGCTTAAGTATGATGACTTACTTTATGATACCTGTTGTTTTAGGATTAAACACATTGTTTTTGAACAATTTAGGATTTACAAGTCAGTCAATTAAAGCAATCATTGGGATGGGAAGTGTGAATTATGAGAGAATTAGTGAATTATGAGAGAAGATATACAAATCAGAGATTTTAGAACTTATTTTCGTGTGGTTATGAAAGAGCTTTTAGGAGAGAAATAATGCTCTAGAATCCATTGCTATTAAATGTTCGCGAAAGCTCTTAAGTTTCTTTATAGCTGTCTGTATATTGTTCCAATTTTGTTTTAAGAGATTCTGAGCCCGATACTGACGTTAGCTAAGTGTTGTACAAGTGTTCTGTGATGTGATGTGAACAAATACTTATAAGATATTCTCTTTAAGAAGAAGGTCGATTGCAACAACATATTCTGTTTAATTTAATTGAGAAAACCTAGAACATTTTAATGTCATAAGAGATCTAACACTAGATCTACTGTAGTGCGACTATAGAAAGCTGAAATCTAAGCTAGTATCAATCGAACTATCGAACGGGGTACATAATTTGGGTTTTATTTTTGTTTTTTTTCGAAAACTGCCTATTCAATTATTTTTGCTTCGGCTCACATAGATGAAAAACTTAATGTCAGTCACAGAAGTGAAAGAGCGAAGACTAAATAAACGTAAAAACCGTGGTTGTGAAAGAACCCAGTGAATGAAAAGAATCTGTTAAATTCATTTATGAATCTTTTCGCATAGCAAAGTACGTTTTCGCCACTGAAAAGTAACTAAGTATTTTGAAATAATTCTGTTTCAGGCTCTCAAAACTTTTTGGTTCATAAATGCTTTTCCAAAAAAAAAATATTATGGTTGTTTAATGAATATTGTTTTTTCCTTAAAAGTGTTTTCTTTAAAACTATCTATCGCTTAAAAGAAATAAAAAATTAAACATAACATAACAGGGAATCCAACTCACATCCTATATGATACAAGTACTCGCGTTCTACCATTTCAATACCACTACAATTCAAAAATGAAAGAATCTTCATAAATTTCTTTATTCATTTAAGAACAAAAATAAAAAAAAATAATTATTATTTCAACACATTTTTGAACATAAACAAAAAAAAAAAGTTTCATAAATAGTTCCTTTTTAACTTATTTACAAACAACAAAGTATAAATAAGGGTTTATATCTCAGCTCGTAATATTGAAAAAAAAAAATCAAACAGAAAACGTTCACAAAATTCTCACTTTGTGAAAACGATTGACCATGAAATGCTTTTCATGGTTGAACATAAGTCTTTCGGATGATATTTTGGATTCAAATTTGGGCCAATAAAATGTAAGATAAAAAAATACTCTGAGGTGACATCTTGGGTCGACCACGCCAATACGTTCTTCAATACGAACTCTCCTTTTAATTTTCCGTTTCAAAAGTTAAAACTATCCTCAATATGATACTCTTATTTAGGTTTTAATGTAAGCGCAGTAACAGCGATAGTAAGAGTTATTTTCTAGAGTTATCTAGGAGATAATAAACATTCTTATTCCAGCTTACAATAATTTTCTTTTTATACAAAAATAGTCTATAAATAGTCTGGAACGAAATAGCTTGATATATGTATATAGTACTCTCAGAGTGTTAAGAAGCATTACAACACGGCGAAATGAAATAGTTTGTTATGGTACTTGTGCAGTATCAGAGAGGTAGAAATTCTATAGTAATTTCGTGGGGTCAGAAAAATTCAGTCTACTGTTAGTATTGGGGCAGAGACTCCATTGTGGTGAAAAATGGAAGAGTTGTTGGATGATGATTGGTGGCACAGAATTGATCTTGGCGTAATGGTGGTGAATTAAAAGGCGTTGCAGTCATGTGTGATATTTTTAGGTGTCAGTGGTGTTCATGATATAAAGGTAACATATTCCCCGCGCAAAAAATAAAATCTACTGCCCATCTAATTCGAAGTAAAGTAACATTTATCTGCTTATAAATGTTAGAAAACATGGATGCTAGTTTATATATGTTGTGAAATATATGGAATATGCTTGAAACGGAGTTTAATACATATATATAGAAAATTAAATGCGCCATTTGTCTTATCCATATCGTATTGCAACTTATTTGAAAAATCATCTGGCTTAAGGCCGGCGATATAATTATTTAGAGGTGAGTAAAATGGAGTGATATGAATTTATTTTTTTTTGTTTCAGGTCAACCTAGCAGCCAGCAGTTGCACTCAGTGCAAAAAAAGGTCGTTTACGCCAATTGTGGTAACCAGCGCTATCTTTGTTTTTGAATTTATTTAAAAAAACAATTTTTAAAAAATTAATGTAATTTTTAATAAACCTGAAAATTTCAAACCTTTAAGTTAATTTTTTCTGTTTGAAACCATCACTCCATTTTACTCACTTCTAAATGTATCGCGGGCCTTAAAATGGTCAATGCAAACCACAGAAGTCTTAGGATTTAAATTTTCGTTCCGACAAAATAATCCATTGCTTTTGTATACATTGCTTTTGTAAATCTGTATTTGATGGAAACGCAAAAAAACTAATTGGCCTGTTTTTAAGTCGTTGTCGTTGTCGTTGCTGCAATTTTTTACTGCACAACTCATTTCAATTTTATGTTTTTTTATTCGATATTTAATAATTTTTTATTTTAAATTTTATTTTAAGTTTTATTTAATTTTTTAAAATTTTTATCGTCAAAAATGCACAAATATAAAAGCAAAACAAACTTCCAACTCTGTGTTGACGTCACGAAAACAGCTGATTGTATGAGCAAAAACTAACGGACCTAAGCAGTATGTTATCTTATTTTATTGAATCATGAGTGGTGTTGAAGTTTTGTGTCACTTTTGCCTGGGAGACAAGGCAGGTGTCTATGATAAACACTAGAGAAGATATTTCTGTTTCTTAGTATCTTCTTTAGAGCCTCTACCATGTACAATTAATGAACAGGAATAGTAAAAGTGGAATCTGAATTGCGTTTGGAGTCGGCATTAAAACTAGTAGATCCAGTTATCGATTACACAGTGTGACGACTAAAAAAGCACAACCAAACTTTATGGAAATTCTTAAAGAGGTACATGTTGTGAGTCCATCGCACTTGGTCTGGCCTCTGAATGTCGTCACAATTTTTTTTAATTCGTTTTTAAAGTTGAAGGGTTCGATTTTTGTTGCGCCGACGTTCATTGAATTTTTACAGCTATTTGCCTTGTTGGAAATGAAAAACAAATTCCACTTATTTTCAACAGAATTTCACGTAGAATAAGGCTGTATAAAAATAAATACGATAAAATACCAAATGAAGCGTGTAGCAAACCAAATTCCTTATTTTTTCTTTAATTTCATAAAAAAAATGTGTGTTTCTATAAATTTAAATGATATTATGCTGCATGAATAACATCTTTTTTCACAAAAATTCATTGCATGTAAAAATACCTTTTCATTGAATCCAAAACCATCAATATCGGTTAAGAATTGGCAAAATGGTGGGAGTTTTAACGTTTTTTTTTTGTCAGAAAACACTAACTCCCATGTATATGTTGCTATCGTACAAAGTGCTGTCATTTTGTCAAATCTTAACCGATTTTGGACATTTTCAGCTTATTGGAAAGAAAATATGATGAGTAACATGCAACTAGAACATTGCAATATAAATCTTTGAAAAATATAAAAGTTACTATGGAACGAGTTCGAGGCGTCCAAATTTTTTGCTTTAAAAGACGTTGGGGTCGAGGACCCCTTTCTAGTACTTACCAGATTTCAACTTTTAAAACATGTATTAAAAAAATAAACGTCGAATCAAAAAAAGTCTTTCTGAGCCGTTGCCCAAATCCTTGAAGGCCCTCAATTCAATTTTTATTTGCATTTTTTTATCTTTTAAATAAAACACAGAACTTTTATTGTGGGTAAGCTTTTGCTAAAAAGTCACTTTAATTATTTTAATAAGCTACTTTTCACATACTAAAAAGTAGGGTAAATTTACCTACCATATACTTTCTCGTGAGTAAGTGCTATAACGGGGTGATTGATCCCAATGACCTTTAGGACAAAAAAGTTGGACTCCTCGAAATAAAAAATTTATATTTGATTCTTTAATGGAGTTTTCTTTTCTTGGCAAAAAATTCTGCCCCTCTAGAGTGCAGAATATTTTACATTTTGATCTGCACTCAAAACATGTTGAACTGTCCTTAGTCGAGAAAAGATCAGAAAAAATGCAACATTTTTTCAATGATGTTGTGTTGGCTGTACTGTTGCTTACTTTTGAGAACAATTTTTATAATATTTATTTTGTCATCCGTGAAAAAGCTCAAATTTTAATGAAATGTCAATGATAACATTTAATTTTATTTTTGGTAGCATCTGAGGGCAGAATTTAAAATCGTCGATCTTGAGAGTGAACAATTCTGCATTTTTTCTACTTTCGAGGTCAACATTGTCGAGAAAAGAACTCGATTTAATTTACAGGTCAGAATTTTTTTGAGAAAAAAGCACATAAAGGGCAGAGTTCTCAAAGAGGGCAGAAAAAATGCAGGTTTTTTTTGAGAAAAGTTAACGCCATAAGATAGGACCGTAAATGCCGAAGATAAACTTAAATGCTCGACAATTTTATTTCAAAATTTTCTCACAAAAATGTTTCAGATTATATGGTGTGCAGCGTACTTTTTTTTAATCGTACACATTTATTCATTTATTTTCATTATTTTTTTTATATGTTTATTCGTTCCAAGTAGCTTTTACATTTTTTAAAGATCTATATTGCAATGTTCTAGTTGCATGTTACTCATCATATTTTCTTTCCAATGAGCTAAAGATGTCCAAAATCGGTTAAGATTTGACAAAATGACAGCACTTTGTACGATAGCAACATATACATGGGAGTTAGTGTTTTCTGACAAAAAAAAAAAACGTTAAAACTGCCACCATTTTGCCAATTCTTAACCGATATTGATGGTTTTGGATTCAATGAAAAGGTATTTTTACGTGCAATGAATTTTTGTGAAAAAAAGATGTTATTCATGCAGCATTATATCATTTAAATTTATAGAAACACACATTTTTTTAATGAAATTAAAGAAAAAATAAGGAATTTGGTTTGCTACACGCTTCATTTGGTATTTTATCGTATTTATTTTTATACAGCCTTATTCTACGTGAAATTCTATTGAAAATAAGTGGAATTTGTTTTTCATTTCCAACAAGGCAAATAGCTGTAAAAATTCAATGAACGTCGGCGCAACAAAAATCGAACCCTTCAACTTTAAAAACGAATTAAAAAAAATTGTGACGACATTCAGAGGTCAGACCAAGTTCGATGGACTCACAATATGTCCCTCTTTAAGAATTTCTATAAAGTTTGGTTGTGCTTTTTTTTTTGGTCGATTTCGTCACACTGTGTTATTTGTGTTCAAACTCGGTCAAAGTCCTTTCAAGTGCTACAATGGTCAGATCGTTTTTTTGTTTTTTTTTTAAATGTTACATCTATTAAGGGAATTTTTCGTTTTTCTTCAAATAATGCATTAATTAATATGTAGGTCCTCTTATAAAAAACTACATATTCACATAATACTTATATCGATGGATAGGTATTTTCGAGTAGATTTGCACAATATAATTTTTATTCGAATATGTTGTCATTAAGATAGGTAAAACTGAGCAAATGTAAAATGCTTTTTGACCAATGGGACAATGAGAAACTACAAAGCGACAAAGCTCTGTTGAATATCGCTGCTGTAGCTTACAAAAGCAAGAGCAGAATGCGGGAGTGACGCAAACACTTAAAAATTGCTGATTAGCATTATTGTTGTTGTTGTGGTTGTTGTTGCTTTCTCTTAATTTCTCTCAGCGTTAAAAAACCAGTTAAACTGCAGCTTGCTTCATATAAAACTTGACGCCAAGCCATTGATAATTGTTTCTTTTGTTCAATACTTGGTGGATTATTTCGAGATGACGTTTAAAAAAATTATTGTTACTGACGCATATATGCTTCCTTTTTTGTCCTTTACCACTTTTTTTCTCATAGCGTCAAGGTACGCATTAAGAATTCAAATTAATTTTTTTTCAAATTCATTTATTTCATTTTAATAAGTACAGTAAGATTTTATGTTATCTTTTAGCGTACAACAGTAAACAGTAAGAATTTCCATGCAAATTAATAACAATTCATAATGTGAAAAACAACTTGAGCTTCGTTACATTACAGAAACAGATGGCCGAATTTCGTCCACAGGCGATACTAGTATAAAAAAATACGTCAACCTTAGAATTTTATCCTCTAACACATATCCGAAAATTATTCAAATCGGCGTATGACACTTGGGGACCTTTTTGTTGTGAGTAATTTTTTCTATACTGAGTAATTATTCCATGCAACGATATTGTACTTTTGTTGCATAATCTGTTTACTCTACGACCTGATTCTGTGATACATATTGAATGTTATTTGGTTCTGTGTTTTTATCGTAGGGTACCCATCCTCCATGTACCCAATCCTTTTTTTTTATTTTACAACTTTTTATGTTATGTAGTGCATGTATTCACCTAGTAATAAATTCATGAAACGCCGCACAATGGTTCTAAATCGAAAAAATACCGGCCAAAACCTAAAGGAGTGGTTTAATCTGCATGAAAATGGTGATTTGTAGGTTTTTTGGGTCGCTGATCAAGAATCTGAAGTCAAAGCTTCGAAATTCAAAATGGCGGCTTAAAAATGGCTGCCATGAACATGCTTATTTTTATAATAACTATATTATGCAGTACAATTTTGCTGCCCCGAAGGTTTTCGTTATCGCTGATCATGAATATTAAGTCAAAAATTCGAAATTCAAAATGGCGGCCATGAACATGCTAATGGTTATAATAACTATATTATGCAGTTCAATTTTGCTGCCACGAAAGTTTTCGGGGTCACTGAATATGAATCTAAAGTCAAAAATTTAAAATTCAAAATGGCGGCTTAAAAATTTAGCCATTTTTTATTTTGTTCTACAAAACGGATGTTTGTTCTTTTGCTTTTGTTGCACCTTTCAAAATATTTATTAAAAAATTTTTTATTTAAATCAATATGAATTTTTTTTTTAAGTCACAGTTATTTGTACATTTTAATTCTTCTGTCGCAAAATTAACGATTTTCAGTTTAGACATGTAAATTTTAATGTTTAAATAATAATATACACACAAAGTTAAACTCATAAACTAAGTATGTTTAATACCAATACAAAAAATAAAGATAAAAATAATGCTTTCAAAAATTTTTTTTTTTAGTTTCCGACACCATTTTAGTTTTTCTTAAACTGTTCCTACACTGGCCCTTTGTGGCAAAAAAATTTTTTTTTATTAGTATAATAAGATATCTCACAAAGGAACAAGTACCTTTCTAAAGGGGAAAATATGGAAAAAACACTTTCGTTTTTTCCATTTTAACTGAGACAAATATGTAAAAAAATGTACATTTTCTTAGTATTTAAAAAAATATGCATGCATATTTTTTGAAGTTTTACTTTTTTTCTGATTACTTAAGTTTTGCTCCAATACATGAAAGTATAAAACATTACAAGTAACTTATTCAAATAATACAACAAGTATAAGAAATTGGCTTAAAATATTACTATTTTTTTTTATTGAATTTTTGTCGGACTTTGAGGCCTCAAAAAATCCTTAAAAAAAATTAAAAAAAAAATTGACAACGCAGTTTTTTCCTTTGTCTCTCATAAATAGATATGTGAAGTAAAAAATGATTTTAAAATTTCTTTAAAAATTAAGTTTTGGCCGTCTTTTTTCGATTTGGAACCATTGTGCGCCGTTGCATGTTTTATACTTTTTCGATCCGCGTCCTGAGGATGTCGTCAAATTGTTTTTTTAATGAAGCTATGAGGTCGAATTATAAACCTCTAATGTCGCTTTATAACTTCTATTGTTGCATCATACTTAGCGCGTAATTATTCCACGCAACGGCGTTGAATTTTGGTAAGAGCGTCTTTTCCAACTATGTATTTAAAAAAACCTACCAGGTATGATATAAAATTGTCTCAAATATATTCCTTCGAACTTTTTTTTAATTTCAAGACTTTATAACGCACATATCGCAAAAAAATGCAATTTTTGCCAATTGTCGCACTGGTTGTGAATCCCCTAATGTTCTCACAAAAAAAAGCACTTAGTGGTTCACTGCATAATTATTTGATTAAACATTACAAATAAATTCGACTTCCTACGAAGCATTTAATTAAGGCCTGACTCTGACATATCGAGAATATACATACATAATAATAAAAGCCGGTATTGTACGTTATGCGTAATGAAATGGAAAAATGTAAGAATTCCTGCTATAAACATACGCTGAATAGTTCAACGCTTATCTACCCCACAACATCTACCAAAGCCAAAGTAAGCTATGCTTAAGCCGCGCTTGCAATAACTTCAATGATTCAAATCAAAGGAATACAACATTTAAGTAAATATATCGGAACACTTGGCACATTAACATAACCGAAGAAGTGGTTTACAAGCCAGACAAGCAAAAAATATCGTCCATAAAAATATAAAAAAAAAGAATTCTAAAGAAACCTACAACTTCACATAGTCCCACTAAAGGTTAAGTATGGAGCATAACGTGGCAGAGGTTATGGGCAGACGACACACCTGGATGTTATTACGACGACAGGCTAGCTAAGTAAAATCGGGGGGGGCAACTAGTCAAAATGTATTAAAATGCAAGTAAGTAAGGGGAATGGTTCTCAATATAGCGGCTGCGACGCAATTTTATGCCACGACAGAAACCAGCACGTAACAATGAGACTGATTGTCGTCAACTGATAGCAACTATGTTAAGGTAAACAACAACAACAACAACAACAACAATAACAACAACATCCCGAATACCAGAACGGATATGTTATGCGGTTTGTTATGCTGTGATAATTATCACCAACACGCATACATACGAGCCCAAAATCAGAAATCAATTTAATGAAATCTATAAAAAATATCAGCATAAAATGATTCACAAGAACCCGCAGACCGGTAACAAAACAACAAATTTATTGATATTCAAATTATGTCAAAGACGCACTAAATTGAATCAAGACAAAAAGAAAAAAAACCGATTCGATCACAACTCAAACTTATGAGTATCACACATTATGTGAGGGTAGTTGAAACATTATTATTAATGTCACTACCGCAGGGTAAATAAATAATCGAGTGACAGACAAGGTGTCAAACCTGACAAATGAAAGTGAAACAACAGTCAATGGTAGCCACAAGCAACCCGTCAACCCGTCAACCACAGAACACGTGTGTGTTCCATGTTTCACACAAGCGCCATCGCCATCATCATCATCATCATCGTCATCAGATCAACATCAGCGAGTTCATTGTTTCTGACTTGACATGTAAATCGGGTAACTAGAATTGATGGGTTGATTTTTTCAGGTTTTTTTTCTCTCTATATTGATTGTGTGCTATTGATACCCTAAATGGTCAATGATCATTTATAATTTTACTGTCTCAGCTATTGTGGTCTGTGAAAGTGAAAATCTGTGAACATTATTGTTCGATTCGGTAAGATTTCTAGTGAAAATAGAAAATTGGAGATTGCAGATTGGAGAATTTTAATTTGTAATCGCTAAATGCCACCGAAAAAAAGATTCCTTGGTTTCCACGTCAAATGTCTATAATAGGGGAGCATTATTCATTTGGGCCACTTATGGGTATAAATTCCCAGGAAGAAGTGGGAGAGTGTTTTGTATAATTTTGTTCATTGTAAATGTTAAGGAATTTTTTAACATATTCTGTTGAAATTTTATTTAAAAGATTGAATTTGTATGGTTTCTGATAGGTGCATTTGATATTAATAGACTTTATTTCATGGGTTATGTGGATGTTTCGTTAAGTATTAATGATCAAGCAACAACGTTACTTGGAAATCTCTATGGACAAAATAAGTATTTAACTGGGATTTGGAAAGATAAGAACATTTGTTTTTCCAGTGCTATATATTCCGACAGCTATCATTATTGGAAAACTTTCGTTTTCGCTATCATTATTGGAAAGCAAAATTAAATCAAAAACTTTGAACCAAGGATTTCAGATGTCATACCTATTCAGTCAAGTCTGCCTTGGTTCGAAATTGGGGTGATAAGGAGGAAGGAGCATTCAAGTGAACATTTGTTGGATGTTGCATGTTGTAAGCATGGCTAAAAGCCGTAAAAACATGTAAATTTTGATTGCGAGGCAAGTGTTATGCCCTTACCTAAGTAAATTAAATCTCATCCACAAACTTCTCTATCACTAACTACAACTTCTAGTCATAAATATTGATGATTTTTCAATTTCAGTTGGTTGGAAATGAGGAAAGAAACGCAGAAAGCTTTAAGCGTAGCACCATGAGCGGGCCGCACGTTGGGAAAAATATGATAAAAACGCTCGCATCGCTTAAAAATAGCTGTAACGTGTAAACGATTAGATGTAGAAGCGCTAATTTTTGATATTTTATATAGAAAGCATTCAAGAATAGTTGTCAGTACCTTTTCACTTTTTCGCTTTTAAATTTAAGTACCTTACACTTGGAAGTTTAGACTTTTACAAGCCTTATATATTTCCAACTCTAACAATTTAGACACCACATTTTTATAATACCTTTTTTAGTATCTACGCGTCTACACCACTTACCTAATTTTATAGATCTAGGTCAAGTGGTTTAGGCTGGGAATCGATCGGTGAGTGACTGAATGAGTCAGGACAAAGTATTTTATGTTTTAAGATGTAGGTAATTTATGCTTTTATTTTTATAAATTTTCTTTCAGCAATTTTTTAAAATCTGCATGGTAATGTTTTGGTTTTTTTTTTCCAATTTATTATTTTTCCGCAAATGCGATATCTTCGGGTCAGACATTACCAAAAATTTGTTGAACACATCTGTTAAAGTCGTTATCCTAGAGTTGCGATTTTCATTAAGGTTTCTATAGCTTTTGAAATCTTTATTGGAGTGTTCCATAGCTTCCTCTGATAACATTGATCACCATGAACTAGAACCTTGTGCATTGTGGGGGACATGGACCACCATCCGTATTTTTTCACGTATAGCTCCGCAGTTTCTTTGGTATATTTAGTAAATTTGTGCGGATATCTCATAAATCGACTCTTATGACTAACTCACGTTACAATTTAGTGTTACTTTGGGAATAAATTTGGTAAAACAATTAATTGTTCTAACATCATGACCTAAAATTCAAAACTGATTTAAACAATCAAATAATTAGAATTCATATTTAACAATCCCAACAAGTTTTTCTTAAAAAAGGAAGCACTCTAAATTTTTATGAATACGTCCGTTAGTTTTTTAATTTTATGTATGTATAAGTCATAATTTTGAGTGAGTCACTCCCACTTTTTCACACGAAATAGTATTAATGTTTTTTTTACCATATATCAAATATTTTTCTTCATGTTTAACAAAATCCATTTTATAACTTGCTCACTGAAATTGGCTTTGAAGTGGGCAGACCACTCGTCTTTTTTGGCAAACATTTTGATGTCACGTCTTATAACAATATGGCAAAATTTGTTGTAGCTTAAACACAAGCCATGTATAGTGTTTTAACTATAGCGGGTAATCGAACGTTTCAGCTTCAGTGCATACTCGGTAGTATAGTTATAGTTTATAGTTTTCCTCCATTTCCACCTCTCAACATGGTTTCTTAAAGGGAAAATCTACGTCAACTAACCTCTTGGAGTTTACTTCGCGTGTCATCAAAGGTTTTACTTTAGGACGACAGACTGACGTTATTTATACAGACTTTAGCAAAGCTTTCGATTGTGTCAATCATTATCTTCTTCTGAAAAAGCTTCATCTAATTGGGTGTCCCGTCAAACTATTACACTGGATTAACTCGTACTTGTCGAATCGTTCTCAAAAAGTTTTATATAAGAATTCTATGTCAAAAAATATTTTGGTCACATCTGGTGTTCCGCAGGGAAGTCATCTTGGTCCGGTTTTATTTTTACTGTTACTAAATGACCTTCCTTCTGTCTTAATGCACGCCGATGACGTGAAACTTTTCCTAAAAAAAAAAAAAAGCTCAAATACTCGAAAAGGCGCAAGTAGTCGCAAAAAATTTTGGCACCACAAGAAAGAAGAAAGTTTGAAATGTAGGCTCTGAAAATTTTTCGTGGATTTGTGTATAATTAAAAAAATACAGCTTATTAAAAATTACAAATTTTCAGGAAAAAACACAAAAAAACGCACAAATTCAAACATGCGTTACTGTCCCAAGAACAACAATTCTTAAAAAAAAAATGTACAGAACTAACCTTCTATTAATAAGCTTTCATTGTGTTAAGTTTAACTAAATATTTTTTATAATTAAAGATTTTACAGGCAATTTTTTTGAGTGGAGTCATATAAAAATAAAATAAACAAAATTTTTTTAAAAAAATCGCCATCTTTAGTTGACCGTAGAAACTACATCATACGATAATTTAACAAACAAAACTGATTTTCTGCATACGGAAAAATTGAAACCCCGTTACTTTCCAATGACCCCTAATGCGAGCGTTTTGCCTCTATTTTGCCCAACGTGGGCCGGGTCTCGAACCTGCACCTCTGGGGTGGCAGTCAAGCAAGCTACCTACTCGACTACCGGGTTACTACCTACCGACTACCCACTCGACTGTCTTACCTCCTCCTCATTTCCTTGAATAAAGGGTGTATTTCTTAGAGGTATAGAAATTTATTTCAAATAAAACACTGAAAAATTAATGAAATGGCCAATATTTTACCTTTATTAGTCCGGAAATTTTATGACATTTAGTGTTTGAACACAATTTCGGGCATACATTTTTTGTATATAAAGTAATAAAAAAGTTGGAAATGCAAGGAGTCTGCTTTGGAATAGTTCTAGGCATTGCTGCACTTTAACGCTTTTAGTACTAAGTAGCGTCCTTTTTTATTTAAAAAACAGTGATGTAATATTTACTCATCAATACTTGATAAGAGCAAATTCGTGCATGCATCATCCAAGTCGTTGAGTAACTTGTCAGCTGTTAAACAATAAATTGCATCATACCATATCGCAAAAAGAGTGCACATGCCAACCTATGCAAACAAAGAAATCGAGTTTGATTTCCTACTTTTATTCGTTATCCAAACAATTGTGGTTGCAGTTGGCCCTATTCCAAAAACTCTATTCAATAGAATGAGAAAAAAACATAAATATTGCAATAAAATCAACAACAAATAACTGCTCCTCAGTCAGGTATTCCTTACAACTGACTCAATAAGAAATTACTCAATAAGAATATGATGCAAGGGCAAGAATTACGACTTTTATAATTTCGTTGGTAGTAGTTATTTTTATTGCTGTTGTTGTAATGCTTGATTTTGGTATTATATTTGCTTGACTTACTTTCGTTCTTCTTGCACGTTGCATTGTATGTGAACCCGCAGATGCCAGCAGCACAAGATATTGTAAAAATATCCAAAAGAAAATCAAAATTCAATCTTTATGACTGTTAAACTTTGCACACGGCAACGACTTTAACATCAACATCTTGTTAGAAAGAGTCATGATAGGGATGATGCCAACACCACCACCACCACCAGCAGCACCACAGTCCGCAGCAACACCACTTCGATGGCAGCTGTGTGTGAGAAGAACTCAATGAACTGGGATGTACCAATTCGGTAACAACGTGTGCGTCTTTGCGTTGACAACGTCTTGAAGCACTGGTAAAGTGCGCACGAAGCAGTTGTGCCTTGCGTGCAGATGCATTATTTTGCAGCAAGGATACTAGAATTGCTGAGGGATGCTGTTCCGGTATTATAGCCCGGTGCAATATATGAATGTTAAGTTTTATTTTCTTAAATGCACAAAAAGTAAATTTTTACTCATTGTTTATTAGTGTAAAGGTGACAAAGTCCTCTTAGCTATTGAAAAACAAAATATGTGGAGTTGATTTGAGATTTAAAATAGAATTGCACAATCAGAGTGGTGATAACGGGTGTTTTTTTTAGGGGTTTGTTTTTCGAATAGAGATAAAACTGGCATTTTGTGGTCAAATCTGGCAACTCTAATGTCATTTATGTTCAGTTTGGTTTGCCATTTCATCATGCACAGGTTGACAAAAGAACAACGCTTGCAAATCGTGCAAATTTATTTCGAAAATAATGGTTCAGTTCGCGAAGTTTACATCGAAAAATTTTGTTCAGTGATGAGGCTCATTTTTGGTTGAATGGCTACGCCAACAAGCAAAATTGCCGCATTTGGAGTGAAGAGAATCCACATGAGATCCTTGAGACGCCATTACATCCACAAAAACTGACTGTTTGGTGTGCTCTATGGGCTGGTGGAGTCATGGGGCCATACTTCTTCCGAAATAATGCTGGATAGTCAGTTACCGTTAATGGAAACCGGTATAGAGCCATGATAACCGACTATTTTTTTCCCGAATTGGATGGCATGAATGTGGATGAGTTGTGGTTCCAACAAGACGGCGCTACATGCCACACAGCGCACGTCACAATCGATTTATTGAAGGAAACATTCGATGAGCGCATAATTTCGCGGAATGGACCTGTAAATTGGCCACCAAGATCGTGTGATTTGACACCATTGGATTATTTTCTTTGGGGATATGTGAAGTCGCTCGTCTACGCCAACAAACCAGAAACGTTAGGGGACTTGGAGGCCAACATTCGTGGCGTTATTGCCGACATACGGCCCCATATGCTCGAAAAAGTGGTTGAAAATTGGACCTGTAGAATTGACTTTATTCGAGCCAGCCGCGGCGGCCACATGCCCGAAATCATATTTAAACATTAATGGCATAAAATTATCCTTCCAATAAAGCCAAATTGATGGACATTAAAACAATTTTCTTGTGTTTTATTTCAATTCGAAGTTCTATACCTCTAAAAAAAACACCCTATATATACGAGGGTAGTCCCAGAAGTACCCCATCTAACAAAGAAAATACAAACAAATTGGGAAAAAAATATCTTCATTCCCCTACATACTTAGTCTCCTTTTAGCTTTTTATGCTTTTTTCGGCGATAATTAATAGCTTCGTGACTGACCCTATTTATAGTGAGAACCGTCGAGCTCTTCAAAATAGCCATCAACCACAGGCTCCACCTCTTCATTGTTGGCAAATCTTGTACCATCGAGCTATTTTTTCAAGTTTGCAAACAGAGAATAATCCGAAGAAGCAATTCGAACTTTAACTTATTGATTTTGGCTGTCGCGATAACGGATGTGTGAACTGATGCATTGGCGCTGACCGCTGTCTCCGTTCATTGTGTTTAGCGTATATTCTAAGATTTTTGTCGTTGTTTGCAAGCGTTCTATAAAGAAGAGGCAGAATAAAGTGAAATGTGAGCGAAAAATTGCAATAAAAAAAAAATGCGTTCAAAAAATGCGAGCGTTCAGCGCGAGCGGCTTGCGAAAGCTTTACATTTTCTGACTTTAATTTTCTTGTTAACAGACGCTCTATTAAGAAGAGACAGAAGAGAGCGAAATGTGAGCAGCGAATAGTTCTACTCTGTTTGATAACATTGTTCTTAGCTGCTCTGTTAAGAAAAGAAAAAGCAACATAACAACAATAATTATATGCAATTATATGAAAACTTTAATAAGCTATAAATTAAAACATATAAATTTTTAACAAATAAAAAGTCCAGTTTGCACATCAACAGATCTAAACCTACCAGGATATACTAAATTTATTAAGATTGGACTTGTACTTAAAAAGTCTTACGCCGGACAAAATTTGAGCTTGCGTAATATATATAAGATAATAACAAACTGGCCATTTCCTTCCTTGAAAGGACTTTGACCGAACTTCTTGTGATCAAATTGTGTTGTGCGTGTAATTAAATGTTTGTACACAATTAATCGAGAACTGGAACAACTAGTTTTATGCCGACTCCGAACGGCTAATGTGCATGTTCTCAAGAAGCTTTACAATGCCATGTAACTCTCTGAGGTTTGCCATTGTCTGCCGAGAGGTGACGGACGAACAGAAAAACTAATTCAATTGAAAAAACTTTCTGTGCCAGATGGAAATTGAATCAGGGTACTCAGGCCTATGGGCCACGCACTCTACCCACTGCGCCATGGCCGCCACGTGGAATTAAGTATCTTTGATAACTATTAAATGAACGAAATCCTTCGGAAAAATAACTTTAATAATACTTTTCAATAAGACAACTTCATAATACCTCGCTCTTGAAAATAAATCCTCTTATCGTAATATATGTTACTTATTTATTGAAAGAACTTTCAATTCTTCCTTATTAAAATGCTTCACGAATATTTTTCTACCTATAACTGTATCTTACAAAAAGTCTTGGACTGTAAATCCACAAGAAGTTCTCGAGGTACCGTTTTATCCACAAAAAAAAAAAATCACTGTTCACATTGCTCCGTACTTTCTTAAAGATGAAACCGGCGAGAGCGTTACTGTCAACGGCGAGAGCAATAGAGCCATGATTGCTGAATATTTCGTGTCCCAACTGAATGGGATGTACCGAAGAAGCCATCACCGCAGTAGAGGTGAGTGTGACCGAGGACTCAAATTTATCGATTCGACGCCTTTCTTAATAAAACTACGTGGACAATTTTGAGGAAATACCTTGGCCTACACCCGTATAAAACCCAACTAGTGCAGGAATTGAAGTCATCAGAACATCGTTTGCGTCATACGTTCGGTGAATGGGCTGAAAATCAATTGAAAGTTGAAACACATTTTTACCGCCAAATTATCTTTAGCGATGAGGCACATTTCTGGCTTAACGGGTACATTAATAAGCCAAATTGCCATATTTTAAGTGAGAACAATCCGGAAGCGACTCTCCAGAGAGCCTTTACATTCAGAATAATTCCTGTCTGTTGTGGTTTGCTTGCCGAAGTCATCATTGGCCCATACTTTTTCAAAACTGAAAATGAAGCCAACGTTACTGTCAATGGAGAGCGTTACAGACATATGATTCTCGACTTTTTAGTTCCCCGCGTTAATATCAATCGTCTAAGTGCAAAATAGTTCCAGCAGGACGATGCAACAAGCCAACCAGCGCGTGAAATCAACACTTGTGACGAACTTTTGGTCACCAAATCGTATCAAGAAAGGAGTCAGTCAATGGGCTTGTCAACAAGGTCATGTGATTTGACTCTGTTAGACTACTTTTTGTCGGGGAACCTCAAGTCACTGGCCTGTGATCATAAACCAGCTTTGACTGAACAGTTGAAAACCAACATTCGGCACGTTATTGGCGAGTTAAGGCCGACTATGCTGGGAAAAGTGGTTCAAAGTTGGAAAGGCGGGATGAATGAAACCCAGTCGTGGTTTGCATAAAGCTGTTTTACGGACACACCCTTAGTTTTTTAAGTGACAGCGTATCTTAAGCTTTATTCTAGTCCCTATTCTTTCGTTTGTCCCCAAATTTATCCTTATTCTTATAAAGGGTATTCCATTAAGGACTTGACAACTATTTTTTTAAATAAAACGCAAACCATTTGAGATATTTCAAAAAATTTTTTATCGGCTTGAAGTGCAATGAAAACATTTATGAACGGAACTTAATTTCGGCCCATTCGTTGATTCGTTGAACCCAATTTTCGATGACTCGGCCACACATTTCGGCCGAAACGGCCGCTATTTCGCGTTCAATGTTGGCTCTGAGCTCTTCCAAAGTCGTCGGCTTGTTGGCATAGACCAATGACTTGACGTAGCCCCAAAGAAAATAGTATAAAGGCGTTAAATCGCACGAACGAGGCGGCCAATAGACTGGCCCATTTCTTGAGATAACACGCTCACCAAACTTACTCTTCAATAAATCGATTGTGACGTGTGTTGTGTGTTGTGTGGCTTGTGGCACCGTCCTGTTGGAACCACATGTCGGCCAAGTCCATATCTTCCAATTCGGGCCAAAAATAATCGGTAATCATGGTGCGATAACGATGGCCATTTGTCGACGATATGCAAACCGCACCAAACAGTTTTTTTTTGTGGATGAAGTGGTGATTCATGAAGCATATGTGGATTTTCACCCGATCAATAACGCATACATATTTTGCTTATTCATGAACCCATTGAGCCAAAAATGAGCTTCGTCACTGAAGATGATTTTGCGATGAAATTCATCATCTTTCAATTTTTCTAATTTGCAGACGTTGTTCGTTCGTGTACTTTACCATGATGAAAATGTTGAGTTTACTGAATAAATGGACAGTGACAGTTTGATGATTAGTGAAAGGCTGTGTTCAGAAACTGAATTCAAAGTTTTCAAGTCCCTATTGGAGAACTCTGTATAAGTTAGAGCTCTTGATTTAATCCATGCCCAAATTCTATACGTTGTCATAAGTCTTGTCTATAGAGTATCCAAATTCTTGGTCTATTCCTTCTTCTATTCCTTTTGCTATTTCTTATCTAATTTTATTTCTATATCCTTTTTCCAATCTTGTCCTTAATATTGTTTTTGGTGTGTCTAAATCCTTCTTCTTATTCTTGTGCCAATCCTTGCCTGATTTCTGGACCTAATCCTAATAAATTCTAGTCCAAGTTCATGTCCTCATCTTTGCCATACTCCTTATCTTATACCTAGTCCTAATTTTTGTCCAAAGCAAAAAAAAAAGCAAAAGCAAAAGCATAAGCAAAAGCAAAAGCAAAAGCAAAAGCAAAAGCAAAAGCAAAAGCAAAAGCAAAAGCAAAAGCAAAAGCAAAAGTAAAAGTAAAAGCAAAAGCAAAAGCAAAAGCAAAAGCAATAGCAAAAGCAAAAGCAAAAGCAAAAGCAAAAGCAAAAGCAAAAGCAAAAGCAAAAGCAAAAGCAAAAGCAAAAGCAAAAGCAAAAGCAAAAGCAAAAGCAAAAGCAAAAGCAAAAGCATAAGCAAAAGCAAAAGCAAAAACCAAAAGCAAAAGCAAAAGCAAAAGCAAAAGCAAAAGCAAAAGCAAAAGCAAAAGCAAAAGCAAAAGCAAAAGCAAAAGCAAAAGCAAAAGCAAAAGCAAAAGCAAAAGCAAAAACAAAAGCAAAAGCAAAAGCAAAAGCAAAAGCAAAAGCAAAAGCAAAAGCAAAAGCAAGAGCAAAAGCAAAAGCAAAAGCAAAAGCAAAAGCAAAAGCAAAAGCAAAAGCAAAAGCAAAAAGAAAAACAAAAGCAAACGCAAAGCAAAAGCAAAAGCAAAAGCAACAACACCAACAACAACAACCGCAACAACAACAACAACAACAATAACAACAATAACACCAACACCAACACCAACACCAACACCAACACCAACACCAACACCAACACCAACACCAACACCAACACCAACACCAACACCAACACCAACACCAACACCAACACCAACACCAACACCAACACCAACACCAACACCAACACCAACACCAACACCAACACCAACACCAACACCAACATCAACACCAACACCAACACCAACACCAACACCAACACCAACACCAACGCCAACACAAGCAAAAACACAAACACCAACACCAACACCAACATCAACACCAACACCAACACCAACACCAACGCCAACACAAGCAAAAACACAAACACCAACACCAACACCAACACCAACACCAACACCAACACCAACACCAACAACAACGCCAACACAAGCACAAATACAAACACCAACACCAACACCAACACCAACACCAACATCAACATCAACATCAACATCAACATCAACATCAACATCAACATCAACATCAACATCAACATCAACATCAACATCAACATCAACATCAACATCAACATCAACATCAACATCAACATCAACATCAACATCAACATCAACATCAACATCAACATCAACATCAACATCAACATCAACTTCAACATCAACATCAACATCAACATCAACATCAACATCAACATCAACATCAACATCAACATCAACATCAACATCAACATCAACATCAACATCAACATCAACATCAACATCAACATCAAAATCAACATCAACATCAACATCAACATCAACATCAACATCAACATCAACATCAACATCAACATCAACATCAACATCAACATCAACATCAACATCAACATCAACATCAACATCAACATCAACATCAACATCAACATCAACATCAACATCAACATCAACATCAACATCAACATCAACATCAACATCAACATCAACATCAACATCAACATCAACATCAACATCAACACCAACACAAACATCAAAATCAACACCAACACCAACACCAATACCAACACCAACACAAACACCAACGCCAACACCAACACCAACACCAACACCAACACAAACACCAACACCAACATCAACACCAACATCAACACCAACAACAACAACAACAACACTGGTGACAAACAACGATATAACAGAATGAAACCGGACTATGAAGCCGTAAAAGGACTATGCCAAGAATTAGAATATGGATTAGTGCAAAGATTTAGACACACCTAAAACACACATTTCCAAATTGGGAAAGTAATTCGGAAAAGGATTAAGTCAAGAATTTGGACATGGATTAAGACATGTTTGGACATGAAGTAGGAAAATTATTAGGACAAATAAAAAAATAACGGAAGGTTGAGTATAGGTTTGGGAACAAAGGAAAGATAGGGAAAAGGATAAAGACACATTGTCACGTCAAAACCTACGGATGTGTCCACGAAACAATTAACTCTTTTAAAAAACACAATGTTTCTTTAACTTTTCTTTAACGGTTGCAAAACAAAAAACCGATTAATTTTTTTGAGGATATTTTAATAAAGCAATTCATTCGCGTGCCGACAAAAATTCCATCAATATAGATTCATAGTAAATATAACAAATGGGGCATTTCATGTGAAGCGGACAACGAAAAAAAAGTAAGGTTCTGAGATTCGTTCATATTTGTACTTATAGGGGATATGAACGTGTTTACATAATATTTTTTTGATTTGAGGTTTAGCTGTTAAGTTATGGGATGCTATAGAATTCACCAGATTGAAGGAAGGGTTTTTTTGAAATTTTATTTTCATAGTGAAGATAATTACATATTATAAAATAAAGAATGTATTTTTTTTATAGGAAATTTACTGCTCTTTTTGATTATTCAATCAGTTTTTTATCAATCAGATTCTATTCCGCGTCAATAAAGAAGCGCTAACTTACTCATAGTTCCGGTTTATAGTAATAAAATATAAAATTTATGTAAAAAACAAAAAAAATATATATCCTGCTCACAAAATCACAAAAAGTTCAACACCTGACCAGATTAAACCACCGAGTATTCTTGCGTCAAACAATCCCTTTAACTAACTAGTGGAACACACACGCGTTTCCAATTCATTTCTATAAATTTTTTACCTTTTTTATTGAAATGAAAAAACGAAATCCAGTCGATGACAATAATAATTCCAACGTATTGACAGGATAACGAAGCATGAATAGGCTGGATTTGTTGGGCCTTTGTTTGGCAACAAAACCGAGTCATTGCTAGAATTTCAACGGTTTTGGGAGCAGCTGCAAGTGCGGCTTTATGATCTTGGCTTTGTCATGACAAACGCGTAAATTTTTGGAGGCCATTCAGGGATATCGTTTGCACAGGCGCATAGCCACACAGGTACATGTGTGTTTGGCGCAGATAGAATTCCTTTTTTTTCTGCAGTATTTCTGTCAGTACCAGCAGAATTGCGCCCAGACCAAGCATTGCGCCAGGTGATTGCGTTTGCTTTCAAGGGGGTTTCACTTTTTTCTCTTCTCGTATTTTTCTTTATTGAACGAACATCGGAACGTTTAATCATGAGCGTTATGAGGATTCCAGGAAACAATTTCTTTCACTGGCTTTTCAAAACATTTAGCTTCTTGTCTGTATTCTTTGTGCTGGCTTTGATTTCTTTTCCGATCGAACAATACAGACGATTTTGTGATTTTTAATTTATTGTAGTGTGCGTGCGTCTTTGAAAAAAAAAATGTCCTTTTTTGTTTAACTTTTATTGTAGTGTGTAATATTGTGTAACACCGGCCCGTGGCAAGCAATTCTTTGTATGTTTTTGAAAAAAATTTTTATTTTCTTTTTAGAAGAGAATAAATCTGGCGTCCTTATCATGAATGTTTTTCGTCCTTTTGTCAACGACATCACACATCGTTTATTTTCCTTTTGAAAATTTTTACTTCGGTTGTCAATGATCGATTTTCGTTTGTTTTGGTCTCTTTCTTTTTCGTATTGGTGTGCTGTATAGGATGTGGAAGAGACGAATGGGAGAGGATGTTGGGTATGATTTAGCACCGGGCTAAGACAGTGGCGTTTTCAGATTGGAGAAGAAAAATAGCTCAGGTTTGATATTTCTAGTAAAATACCCAAAAACACGTAAGCTCCTATTAAGCTTGCAGCAAGCTTTAAGGAAGTTATTAGTAGAAACTATGTTAAACTTTTTATAAAGCTTCCCTAAAACTTCTTCAAAGCTTCGGTAACATTTCTATAAAAATTACTTGTTTACTTAATTAACAGTTTTGTAAAATTTCTGTAGCACTTCTTTGAAGCTTCGATAGAACTTCTACAAAGCTTCGTTAAGACTTCTATATAGCTTCCATAATACTTATATAAAGCTTCATTTACACATATGAAAGCTTCGATAACTCTTATATAAAGAGTGTTGATACTTCTATAAGGCTTCGGTAATGCATTGTTTTGCAAAAAATTATACAGGCTAGAAACAAACACGGTTCTACAATCGGGCGAGTTTAAAAACCATCCGCTTGGAGGGTCTCGTGCTTCAAGAACAGAAATTATGCAATTATGATCTTGGGTTGGACAGTAGCCCCAAGCCGAATGACAGCATTTATGAACGCGGTTATGTATGGTCTGGTGAATTACTTTGGATGTTGTCTTGTATATCTTCGTATTATGAAGATTGTGCTTTTATTCGATAATGTTTATGATGTTTACATAAGCGCAAAAAATACTCAAATTTAAAATGTTTCTTTACTTAATTTTGATTTCCGCTGAAAGGCCAAGCAATTGTGCTTAGTGGAGGCTTTTATTTGCCAATAGGTGGTAAGTTTTAGCACGTAGGTGCATTCTATTCAGTCCGGCTGATCCGGGAACTTCTTAGAATGTAAATCGTGCATGCGTATGGCACGGGTCATACGTATCTATGAAGATTTCCTACCTCCGGGCGAATCCAAAAAAAAAAAAAAAAAAAAAAAAAAAAATGATGATTTATGGTCAACTTTTATTCATCATAAAAGGGAATAATCTCAATATTTAAAAATGTAATTTCTATACAAAAAGTCTATTCTCTTTAAAACTCCAATTTTAATTTTCAAATGAAGTTAACTTACTTTTTGTCAAAATGGTATTATTTCAGACTTTTAATTATTTTTTTTTTTTGTCTTGAATCAGCAATATTTTTCAAATCATGACTTTAAAGTGTTTTGGTTAAATTTTCATTTGAATTCTTTTGACTCAGTCACTAAGATTGAATTCAAGCTCTTTTTATACATTGATTTCATTCAATTGTAATCATTTGAAGTCAATGCAATCATTTGAAGTTAATGAAATCATTTGAAGTCAGTTTTTTAATTCAATTGGTTAAACTTTCTTTTGAAGTCTTTCAAGTTGTTGAGTCTTTTGGCAAGTCTCATTCACTATGATTAAAGATGCTCTCTTTTAATTCATTGATTGCTTTCAATTGTTATCATTTGCGGTCAATTTATTTGAAATCGTGTTGGTTACGCTTAACCCATTTGTTGTTACTGTAGTTTTAAAACAACAGACCGAAAAAAAAAATTTCAAATCAAAAATCCACAGTGTTATTCGTTTTCGTTCTACATTATAGTAGGTATTTTTATTGTGGTTTTTTATAAACAATACCGTTTATTGGAGTTTGTACAGGAGAACATTTTTTTAAATATTTTTCCTGTTTGATTTGGCGAGTATCAACTATGATCCCAAAAATATATCTTTCAGTAATATCCGGGTTAATCAAGCAAAATCAGGCCTTTAAAGTGAGGGAAGAACTAAGATGTTTGCTTTTCGGGGCACACGTTCCCAGATAATGGAGAAAATGGTTCGAAACTAGAAATTTAAAAGTGAGGGAAGAACTAAGATGTTTGCTTCTCGGGGCACACTTTCCCAGATAATGGAGAAAAAGGTTCGAAACTAGAAATATCTCGTGTTAGTCAAAACGGTTACTACGAGAACCCTGTTATTATATCAATATCATTGTGTTTTTAACTGACTTTTTGACGGTGTTTCTATTTCCGCTTATTATAGGAACAGTAAAGACTTCAAATTGACTTCAAAGACGTCCACAAAGGTTTAAGTGACTTCAATTTTTTTTTTAAATTAATTAAAGATATCAATCAATTTGGTTTTGAAATGATTTGATTTTTACTGAATTCAGAAATGACTTCAATTATTTGGTAGTAGTTGATAGACTAAAACTTATTTGAAGATTCTTTTTATTAAACCATCGCAATTAAGAACGATCTAAGGATCGAATTGATAACTTGAAGTCTTGGCGGTGAAGTCATTATATTATGTTGATTTTAATAAAAGGCGCCTATAGCTTCCATAAACTTTCGAAATCTTTTTGAAAACTTGGAGTCAAACTTCTATAAAGCTTGTAAATTCAACTCAAAAAGACCCTTCGATACTATTAAAGAAATCTATGGCTTCATTAAAGCTTTTAACTCAAATACAAATACAAAAGCTTCAATTTTCTTAACCTTATAGATTGGCTTCACGTAATTTTCGTTAACGAGCTTTCGAAACTTTATTGGAAACTTTGAATAAAGCCTCTATAAAGCTTCTCAAATATACATCGGAAATAACTTTGAGCTTTTATATAAAATTTTGTTTCGTTAGATAGTAAGCTTCCGGTCACAATCTCTGTAGAAGCCGAAACGAATCTTCAACTTTTTTTAACCTCATTGAAGTTCGTGTTGAATAGTCGAACTATTTCGGATCCTTTTTATTATTGAGTCAGTCTTCAAAAGTCTTTATCGAAATAGAAATAAATGTACCTCTACCACGCCACTGAATGATGTTTTTTCATTGTTCATTATTTAAACCCTCAGAAATAACTTTAATGGCGTTTTTTTTTTTTGTTTTTTTTGCTTCAATACCGTAACGTCAAGGTGCAAAAATGGGACGTTCTATTGTCTAGCTACTGACACATATTTTATTTTGTTTTTTCTTCAACTCCGAGAACTGCTGCTTGCAAAAATTCTAAAGCAAAAAACGGTACACTATTCAATTGCCAGACATACACGTACTCCGCACCTGTACCAATACAATTGTACCAACTACCTTTGTATTGAAAATCAAAAGAAGTATATTAACTGCCTCTTGGTTCGACTGGGTTTTCACCACAAGCAATCCACTTGAATTGCTCACGAATGAATGAGTTACAAAAGAGGGAAATTTTAAGCAAGAATCCTTTTCAGATCCTTTAAATGGTAATGAGCTACAGCGGTAGTGCTTAATTATGGGTTAAACCCAGGTAGCTAGTAGACGCAATCCAAACAAGTGCAGTGCACAGGAATTTCCAATTTATGAATGAAATTAATTACGCGCTGAATTTGTCACCGAATTTCGCAGGGAATTTTTAATAATTTTCTGGGTTAATGGTGCGTTATATATAAATATTTATGAAACTTATGCATTGGATTTTATGTGCAGCGCATGAGCAACGGGTCGCATCGGGAAATAGAAATAGAAATAATTATAAATTCGGATTTTCCTTCACACTACAAACGTATACGCGTTATTAATACCCTATTAAGTCCATTCGATGGGAATTTCTGCGCAGGTATAACCCGCATATCTTATATTTTCCCCGCACATTAAACCCAACATTTCGGTATAACCACGTTTTAGACTTCGCGGCATGTGACACAAGCAGCATAATTTGATTATTACGGGAATTTTTTCCCGTATGTGTTCATAATGTTCCTGATGATCTGTGCGCGATTGGTTGAACCTGATCATGTTGATATTAAGTTACTTTTGATAGGCTGCTTGGAAAATCCTTACAAACGAGGTGGAATAGTAATGTATCATCCGAATGCTCATCGGAGGAGCGTCCGGAAACGCGCTGTTCCTGTTTTTCCCACCACAGTTTGATGTAGGGAATTACCTTTTCCTTGTTTAACGCGTATGCTGCTTGCTTGTTCGGAAATTGGAATTTCGCGGCTGGATTTTTCATTGCATGATGCGTGCGTGTTTTTCTAACTGTGGGTTTATTAAAATATTTCCCATTTGCCTGTTGTGTTGGTTTTTTCTTTCCTCTGTCGGAAAGTTCGTATCATTCTAGAGTTGGACAGGGCTGTTTGTATTTTACTTCTTGGTTTTTTCGTGACTTTTAATTAGACGGAAATTTTGTAACAGTTTTATGAAAATTTCTTAGTTACATATTGTTTGCTGTCTGCAATGTTCTGAAATGTGTGAAAAGTTTTTTTTTTCTTGGGAAAATTTTATATTTAATATAGTAGGATATGCTTAATAGGGTTATAACTTTTTTTGGACGTCACTCTCCCAAGGGTCTATCTTACGGCCAATTATGTTTTGATAATAAAACACATTTTTTTACTTCAATTTGGTGAAAAAACGTCCCGCGCCTAAAGCGATTTCTAAAATGCATTTAATTTTTTTTTAATTTTTTTTTTAAATACTCTATACAAAAATTATAACATTATATGGTTATGACTAGGTATTAAAAGACATAAACGTCAAGTTCAGAGTACGCGATGTTTTGGACATCTTATGGTTCATTTTGAATATACCAGTGGCAAAAATATTTTTCAAAAACACGATATGTAGAGTCCACGCTTGATAAATACTAATAGAACAAATAGAACACATGACATGAAGAAATCACAGGAAAAGCAAAGTATTTTAAGCAAAGCATAGATAACGGTAAAATGAACAATTGAGAGTGAGTGCAAAACTGTAACATTTGCCTATTTTTACCTTTTTGTCTGCTAGTTTTTTTGTTGTTGGGAGATTAACTTGAAACTGGTTTGAGAGGAAGAGTGCAAGTGTACCAATAACATAGTAAATCAAATTCATTATTATTTGGAAGCGATAGCAGCTGCTGAAATGAGATGTGCTACACAATGTTACAGTTTTGGCCATCAGTGTATATAGTATTTTCATTGAAAACTTCATGGCGTTAGGCGCGGGACCTTTTTTAACGATAGCGAAAAACTGAAAATGCAGTTCTTAATATTTTCCCATGCCCTACACGATTTTACCTTGGGAGAACTGATATTTGCAAAAATGTAAAAAAATTATAACCCTAATGCTTATATAGTAGGATAATATTTTATAAACCATTTCTTCGTTATTAAAGTGAAATATATTTTAATGGATTATGTTGAACGATAGAAAATGCTTATCAAATAATTTGGAGATTTGCCAAAAAACAAAACCTTCTTGGAGCGTTCGCTAAAACAAGAGATAAGAAATAAGTTTTCAATTGCATACAAAATGCTCTTTTTTTGTCCCCGATCTTTTAACTCTGTGTTTAGGTAAAAACGAAAAGAAAAAACAAATAAAACATGAGAAAGTGATCGCTGAAGAATATTTATTGACAAAATATATTTTTCAGAATCCTAAAATTGTTTTCATATTTGTTTGGTGGAATGTTATATTGCTCTCTCGTACTCGCTTAATAAAAAAACATGTGTCCCCAGTTACACTTTTTGATGAAAAGCGTGAAAAAAGTTGAAAACAATGCAAAAATTTAACAAATAATAACTGTTTTGTAATGATAGCTTTATTTCTTATGTTTTATTTTGTTGTTATTCTCAAAAAATTGTCATCGCGAATTTGGCGTTCGATTTACATTTAGTCCCCAAGCATTGTATTGAACGTCACTTTTTTTTACGCTTCGTTAGTTTTAATTTAGGTGTGGTATAGATGACAAGAAGGTTATATGAAGAAAGTGCAGAGATTAGTTCTCACGAAATTCTAAAAATTAAAACGATTGAATAATATTAAAGTACATTTTTTTGCGTTTTCTCAGTTCATCATGATTAGTACGTGTAAAAATGTATTGAACGTCACGCGGAGTTTTTTAAAGCAAAAATAGTAAATCAAAAAATTCAAGTTTAAAATCATTGTTTCATGGGTTTTGATTAATTTCCTTCTTTTAGTATATTTGTAAAAATAAGATTCCTAAGAAACAAACTAAAAAGTGTTAAATGTATTGAACGTCACTTTTAAGATATGTCACACCTCCGGCTGAAATATTCATTTTGTATTTCGTTTTTGTATATTTAAGAGTAAAATAGCAAAATTAACGCCTGCTGAAAGAGCACGAAAATACCGGAAAAAAATAAAGCTAGATAAGGAACGAAATGAAGAATATAAACGAAAGCAAAAAGAATGGTACCTATGTTTCACTTTGACCTGATTTTTGCTTTTTGTTTTTACTTTTTCTTTTTTCTTTTTTATAATTTTCATTTTTTTACGTTTTTACGTTAGATTATACCTTTACAATGATATAAAATGAAGATGTGGTTTTAAAGGGTTCAGAAGTTATATTGTAAAACGTGAAGTCTTAATAAAGTTTCAATACAAATTCATCTACCTATTGACTTTTTTAATTTTTTGTAAAAAAATAAAGAAAAAAAAAAATTGAATGAACATTTTATATATAGCTGAAATATATAATTTATATTTACTTTTTTTTTTTTTTTTTTTTTTTTGGAAAAGAATAAACCTGTTTTTTGTCAAACTCCCAATTTTATTTACATTATTTGGTTAAGCGGAACAAACTGTATTGAACGTCACAAAATGAATTGAACGTCACCCTGTTGTTTTTTCTGAAATTGCTTATTATTTAACAGTTTTTTTATATTTATTGCTGCAAGTCTACTACTTTGAAAATAACCTCTATGTTGTTGTCTTTTTGGAATTTTTTCCAGTTAAAATTGTAAAATATGTAGGTTTTATTGGTAAAAAAATTATTATTTCCCTAACTGAAATGGCGATTTTTGCAAAAGCTGATTTAACTTATTAATTACTTAACAAGCATCACAGTAAGCTTTCATTTACAACATTTTTCAAATTTTTAGTGATTTTTCCCGTATATCTGCTGTGTGACGTTCAATACAAAAATCGTATAAAAACCATAGAAAAAAGATACAGTAGTTTCGACTATGTCGTAACACAAGACGTAGAATTATTCAATTCGCTTTTGATGACATCTTTTTTAAAAATATTTATTCCATACACCTGAGGATATGACCTTTAAGAGAGTGCCGGAGAGGGTTAATATGTATCACCAACCCCCATTACTTTTGCAAAAGGAACATTTTTGCCTTTGACACCTATTCCCTCCGACCACTCCTTAGGGGGGCTCCCATACAAATTTTATGCTTTTGTCGATAAAACCGGAAACTGTCCATAAATAGGTAGAAAACTTAAACAAGCAAACAAAATTTGTTCAATGCTATCAAGTTCAACAAAATTTGTCAAAATTTCACTGTCGATAATATGCCCGGATATTTAATTGGCTGCGTTTGACATTTCAATGACAGATTCTGTTAAAAAAGCATGCCCCTCAAAATTACTCAGTATTACTGGGCTACGCGAGTCTGTTAAAAACAACATGCCCCCAAAAGTATGCTTTTTTTTAATTATAAGATTTATGTCTTCACGCTAGATGGCGCTGTCTTCGCCGTCGAAAAAACCGGAAGCCGTCGATAAATAGGTAGCAAGTTTAAGCAAACAAAAACATCAAATGTTGGCTTTATATTTCATGTAATTGTGTAAAATTTATATAAGTTAGACAGTTCTAACATGAATTTTTGTCGCATTGAGGATCAAGCAGACCAACAAGTGCTAAGATCAACATTGTACGATTAGTACTTTAGGCCCACCAAAGGCTCAAAAAGTAATGTAAATACCGACACCTGATCACTATCAACCACCCTACTTACCTCCGAGAACGACGTATTCTACGTCAAAATGATTTTTTGCAGGGCTTTTAAACAACTTCGAATTCTCTATTAATCTTTACTAAATCTGCCTACTCTAACGGGAAAATTTAAAAAACTTTAAAAACAAAACTTGAAAACCTCTTTGTGTACGTTTTTTTTGCAATTGACCCATATATGTATATAACGTTCCTAGTTAAAGTTATTCAATAATGTAAACGCAACCTTATAATAGATTCCGTTTTTGAAAATGTCTCGCAGTGATTCAAATCTCTTTAAGGCCACCTTTTACGTTTGAACATTTTATTTTTTGCGAAATTTTTTTTTTCATATATAAACTTTTTTTTCATTTAAAAACAGTAAAGAAAAGTCGCAAAAGTTTAATAATTTTCTAAACATCTTGATTTCATTAGTTTCAGTTCAATAGAAAAGTTGCAGCCGTTTTATACGACTTTTCTAATTTAACGCCTTCTAGGAGAAAGACAACTATCTTGACAATATTCACTTTATATGCGTACAAGAATAAAATTGAATAAATAATATTTATAGTGTTAAGAAAATTTAATATAAAATATGCTTTTTTATCGCATCACATTGCAATAGTACCTTAAGCATCGTTGTTGTTGTAGTTGTCCGGTGTGCTGAGAATATCTCGTTGGTTCCTTATGTTATTGTTGTTGCAGCCATATGTATACACCGAGAAAAAAAACAATAGTAAAATCACCTAAGCCAGCTTGGGTGGCACCAAGTTGTATGGAAATTAAAAACTTATACTTATTCACCAAAGTAATATATTGTTTTATACATTGCTTTGAAAGCACATACTTTGATACCCTGCCAAAAAAAAAATGTTTGTTTTACCCAAGCCAAGCATACAACATATTAATCAATAGTATAGGTAACCCATCGAAAACTTTGACACTTTATCAAAATGGTAATGGATTTGAACACTATTTTCGTCCGATTAACCAAGCACGCTAATATAAACTGTCGAAGCCATAATTTACAATTACAAAATACTTAGTTAATTTATCCAAATGAATATCGGTAAGTTAAACATGTAAAATTTAGATGTTTTGACGAAGAACTTGGGAGGCACCGAATTGCCGAAGACATCTTGTAAATTATACTAGGTTTTTTGTTAATTTTGCAGAAGTTTTTTTCTCGGTGTACGCTTTCCGTTTTTGCCGACAGAGTGCTCATATGTACTGAAACTTAAACTAATAAAACTTCTTTGTTTTTGAATAAAACTTAATATTTTTTTAGCTAAAGTTTAATAATTTTTTAAGATCTCCAATTCTACATCACCAAATTTGTGATTATTGGGTTTTTTCAGAAAGTGATGTTGAATATTAAAGGAAGTTGACGTTGCTGTTCATAGATTTTTAATTATAAACATAGTCCTTGCCATGGCCTTTTCAACTATATATAAAACTTAAAAATCAGACCACAAATAAGATCGAGTTATAGATAAAAATCCGTTTTTGCCACGCCCACAAAAACATTTTTTTGCACTCCCGTAATCTTCTCGACATAACAGTTGATATAAGGTTATAATATTGAAAACTATTTTTTTCGATATGACTTAATGGACACACCCGTAAGTTTTGACGTGACAGTGTTTCTTTATGTTTGTCCTTCTTCTTGTTCCTATCCTTTTCTTTGCTCCCAAAACATTCTCATCCTTCCGTTATTCTAGTCCCACTCATTTTCTAGTTCATATCCAAACTCTTGTTTTGTTGTTGTTATTGTAGTTGTAGTTGTAGTTGTGGTTGTAGTTGTAGTTGTAGTTGTAGTTGTAGTTGTAGTTGAAGTTGTAGTTGCAGTTCCCAATAAACCAAACAGATTCCTTTCGAATTCGAGGTGAAACCGAGATCTCGTGCATTTAGTTCGAAAACGAAATTCGTTCTACTTTCGTTTTCGAATCCGCGAGAGGAAGAAATTCACACTTCATTTTCGAAACGAGATTTTTAGAACAATCGATTCGTTATCGAAATGAGATTTTTTAAATTTTCTTATATTCTCAAATTTTATGATTTCAATATTTTTCTTATGAAACCAACGACTTTTTTAATAATTTTTATTTCTTTTTAAACATTTTTAATTATAACTTCATTGCAGCTTATAAAATTCTTTTTGTATTCTAAAATTTTTGTAAGAGAAGCGAAGAAGAGAAAAATTTTGTAAGAAGGTAAAGGGAAAATTCCCTACTGGTTACGGCCGTGACAGAAAGCGCTGGACAAAAAGTTTATCTAAATATGTACATATATTCTATCTCGTTGCCATCTCCTGCATCTATTTTTTTGAAATTAATGTTTCTTTTACTTCTGCAGAGGAACTTCTTGTGTCCAGTAGCTTCAGTCACGGCCGGGAGCTTCAGTTAGAAATTTACCCCTCTACCGGATGGCTTCTCTTAACCTATTTAATCTATTTAAACTTTTAATTTATACTTTACCTGGCGTGGTGTAGCTCCCTGATGAGGAGAAATCTCTTAAAATTCTCATACGTTTCATTTTATTAAAAATAAACTTTAAAAATGTCAAAATGCGAACGTTTTTGAAAACTTATACAATGAGTAGCAAGTGATTTGTTTTTTTTTTACATTCAAGTCTATAGTTTCCACGGTTTTGTTTTTTATTTTTTTGAAATTTGAGAAGCGCAATTTGAAAGTGCTTGAAGTGCTTGTAAACACATTGTAGAAGAAAGATATTAAAAAGTTTTTAAAATTTAGTAAAGAATTGTATTTTATTCCTTTGGTACATTAAAATCGTGTAAATATAGAAACAAAATTTAAACAATTGTTTTTATTAATATTCACCACAAGATAGACAAATTTCATAAAGTAAAATTTTTGCTTTTTTTAATATTCTCGGAATCATCTCGAATTCTAATAGAAAGCGAGAACTCGGATCCGAGATCTCGGTTCCGTTTCGAATTCGAAACGAATGCGAGTCCGCTCTGTGGTTTATTGGGTTGTAGTTGGATTTATAGTTGTAGTTGTAGTTGTAGTTGTAGTTGTTGTTGTTGTTGTTGTTGTTGTTGTTGTTGTTGATTTTGCAGTTGATTTGGATGTTGTTGTTGCTGTTGTTTTGTTTTGTTTTTGTTGTTATTGCTGTTGTTGTTGTTTTTGTTGTTATTGTTGTTGTCTTTGTTGTTGTTGTTTATGTTGTTGTTGTCTTTGTTGTTGTTGATTTTGTTGTTGTGTTGTTACTGTTGTTGTTGTTGCTATTGTTGTTGTTGTTGTTTATGTTGTTGTTGCCTTTGTAGATGTTGTTGTAGATTTTGTTGTTGTTGTCTTAATTGTTGTTGTTTCTGTTGTTGTTGTCTTTGTTGATGTTGTTGATTTTGTTGCTGCTGTTATTGTTGGTTTTGTTGTTGTTGTTGTTGTTGCTGTTGTTGTTGTATTTGTTTTGTTGTTGTTGCTTTTGGTTTTGCTTCTTCTTTTGCTTTTTATTTTTCTTTTTCTTCTTTTGCTTTTTCTTTTTCTTTTTCTTTTTCTTTTACTTTTGCTTTCGTTTTTCCATTAGTTGTGCTATTCTGTGGCGCATTAATTTTGCCTTAGCTGAAAGCAATTAAACCATGCAACAAAAATACATTTAGGTTACAGTGGAGGTTCCCTGATAGGCCTCATGACGCCGTAAATTTTTATTTTTTTTTTTTTTTTATTGTGTGCCCAAAGACTTCACCTTAATTTTCGTGATGCGTAATAACATATCTATGCTGTCTTAAAACAAAATTTACCGCAGCACGTCTCCTGAGTGAGTAATAAATCCATGCAACGATAGTACATTTCTGTTACATATGCTGCAATCTTCACGAACTGACGAAATCAGATTTTTTTTTTATTTTTGTCATAAGGCCAAGTATAATTCCTTCATTTTTCTTTTTAAACATTTATCGTAGCTTTTACACCTTGTAAAAATTCAATGCAATGCCACTGCATGAATGTTGCATTGTCGATTTTTGAGCGTCTCTGTCTGTGTCCCCATGACGTCAGAAATTTTTTGTCTAATTTCGTTGTGAGGACTTAGAATAGGCCTTTATTGGTGTATCATATCTTTAATCCTGGCACGAATACTCAGTGAGTAATAATTCCATGTAACAAATGTTCAGTTGCGTTGCTTTAGCAGCTCCCACCGCATCCCGTTGACGTTTTGAATTTTTGTTTTGTTTTATAATGAAGTCAAAAAATTAACCTTTACGGACATACCATTTTTTTAGTCATAACATAGCTATTATACTCAGCGAGTAACAATTGAATGCAACGCTGATGAATTTTAAAAAAATTGAATTTTTTCAACTTTTTTGGAAACCTGCGAGGTAAAACGTAACTTCGTCACGGCAAAATTTTTTATATCCAGAGTTTTATAGATTTAATCAGTTCTTGTCTTCTCCAGTAAAGTATCAAAAAATCGTGCTACGCCTTTTCTATATTAAGCCCTCGAGAGTGTCTAAAAAATGTGGCATGGAAAGAGGCGATATCTTTCGGACCTTGCGACTACTCGGATGGTTATTCGTAATTTTGTGTATCGTACTGTGAAGTTGCTTGAGGATACTGGTGGAATAAACGACCGTCCGCGTGTTGTAAGAACACCACGAGCCATAAGGCGGTGAAGTCTCGAATCAAGCGAAAACCGCTGCAAAAGCAGAAAATCTTGTCGCTGGAGATGAATATCTCGGCGCAATCGATGTCTCGCATTCTTAAATATGACTTGGGGCTCAAACCATACAAAAGAAACACCGGGTACCTTCTAACTGTAGCGTTAAAGGAACAACGTAATTGAAAATCCCACAGACGAATTCTGTTTACTGTCGAAAATATTTTCACCGTAGAGGAATCCTTCAATCAACAGAATATAAGAGTTTATGGTCTGTCATCTCGACATTCAGCAGTTCCGAAAGTTCAAAGAGGTCACCACCCCGCTTCTGTGATGGTTTAGTGGGGAGTCGACTATGATGGGGTTATCAAGCTCCACTTTTGTGAAAAAGAGTCAAAACTTCGGCGAAAGTGTACGAATCCGATGGTTTGAAATTGGTTGTTAAGCCAGCGGGTAGTCCAGACCTGAACCCATTGGATTATAAATTGTGGTCTATCTTAGAGGGTATGGCTTGCTCTACTCTACACCTAAATATCTAGTCCCTAATGCGCGCTCTTGTCTGAGCAGTGGAGAAATTTCGATCGATGACTGGTCGAAACGACTTCGTTCGTGCTGGAAAGCAAATGGAGTACATTTCGAAAAAGTTGTTCTACAATTTGTAGCTATTGAATGACTCAATAAATAACAGAAATAATTTTGAAAAAATATTTTGTTGTTTTCATTTTATGATCGAAAATCCGTGTATCAAAACATATGAGAGTACTAAGTTATTTTATAAATCTTCAAACTATTTTTACACAAATTTCTGAAAAAAGGGATAAAAAAAATCTAAAGTTTAACCCACCTTGTTTGAGATTTTTTGTTGCTGTACTGTTAATTTCCTCTTCGCTTTAAGAACCATACCAAAGACAAAACTAAGGACATTTTAAATTCTACACCAAAAAACTGTCAAAATATCTCAAAGTGTCAGCCAAAGTCTTAGGCTGAGAAAAGGATTATTCCAAACAGCTTTAAAAACAGATCTTGAATAAATACATTTATTTTGCATTTATATACATTATGCTTATATACCATATAAAAAATAATAGTTCTAAGTGCTCCATAGTCATCGTCAACCTTGACGGAATTTCTAATGTTTCCGAAAAAAAATTCCAGTTCATTTACACCAGATGTTAGTGTAGAAAACGCCATTTACACATGGATCCATATAATTACCGAAGAAACAACCCCGTGTGTCTGATGGAAAACCAGAATCTAATTTGAAATAAGGGAATACCAAAGTAAGGCATTGAAACGAAATGAAAAATGAAACAACACACACACACACACAACACAGCAGCCAGAATACCTGCTTATATAATGGATAACCAGGAACAATTGAAAAAACTGCTAAGTGCAGTTTTGTAAGAGAGTATAACGAAAATACAGCCAGAGGCTTAGGGGATAAAAGTAGCACGAACAATAAGGGACGCTTGTACTGACTTAGCTCAGCCAGTGGATATTTAACATGAGGTGAGAGAAACAATAAAAAAAAAAAAATAGAAGAAATACCAAATGAGCTGGAATACCCGAAATGATGGGGAAACGAAAATGTTTAAAATTTCCTAATTGCGAGACGAATAACGATCGCTCTCACCCCAGAGCGAGAGACCTTTTAGATGCACACAGTATGAGTACCTGCATTTTCTACAGATTCTTAAACGATGAGGCACGAGCTGTAGCATTGCAACCGAGTTGAATGAGGGTGTCGCATTGAGGGATTCCTACGTATTTCCCGAACAACACGGAAAAACTTCCAAATGTGAATCGTGCTATAACGACAACTGTAACGAATTCAAGCCGAACAAGCTCTTGCACAGGTAGGCCAAAAGACTGGCCATCAACTTGGGATGGGCATGAACAAGGGAATGGGAAAAACTATTAAAGCACATAAGAATAACAACAACTACAAATATGCAAGGGAAGAGCAGCAATCCACCACCATCGGCAGCACCAGCCAACAACAGCCTTTGCCGTGTGCGAGCACTCTAACATGCCACGAACTCCGTCGTTAGAGTGTCTGCTGAGAGTTTCGAATATAAAAGGGGCAAGCAGTGAGCAGACCTGTCATAGCAGCTACAGCGCTCAAACAGTTAACAATCAAAACGATCTTAGCTCAGTTTCTTTTTTTTTTTGGTTCGATTAACATTTAGTTGATTTTGTCTTTACGTTCTCTCGGTTAACTTCTTCAAAAATATAAGAAGATTATATAAAAAAAAAAACATAAAATGACAGCCCAAGTGTTCAACTACAAAAGCTGCCCGCTCAAGAAACGGCCGATAGTTTTTGTCGCCGAGGAGCAGGAGACAGTTTTGAAGCAACTTAAAAAGTCTACAATGCCCCACGAGGAGGAACAACCGCAGGATCTGTCGCTGAAACGCAAGGCTAGTCAGGATTTTGAGGACTACTCTTTGCCGGCTAAGCGCGACTATGTGCTGGATCTATGCGTCGGCACACGATCTTACTTAAGACACTCTAGCGAAGAATCTTATCACGAACACCGCGATCAAGCGTATCGTGCCGCTTCACCGGCATCCAGCCATGGACCCACCGATCTCTCGAGCTCAGTCATGCTTTCGCCGAAAGCTGAATTTGATAGCTCCATGGATTATCAACCAGCCACAAACATACATCTACGTGGACTAACACCAGCTACAAGCGGCTACACAACGAATCCCTATCATTCCGCCTTTGTCATGGCCGCCGGTTGCAATCCGATGACAGCGCTATGGAATACCTACCAAGGCGTCAACAACACTAACGTCTCGACAATCTTTCCCTCACCCGCCTCATCAATTGCCTCACCAAGCTCCGTGTACAGCAGCAGTTACAACAACATCCAAATGACAACCCAAATTATGATGATGACACCACCATCGAGTCCCAGCTCAGATGCAACCAGTTCCTCTGAGCCTGAGGATCTCTCAGTGCGCAATGATATTCCGCTGCCTGCGCTCTTTCATCTATTCGATGAGGCGCCTAGCTCAGCCTCACCAGCCTACAGCTCATCTTCATCTTGCTATGGTTCAGCCTCCAGTTCCACTTGCGGTGCTGCTGCCAGGACTTCTGTCGCGAATAATGTGGCCACGAACTACCGTTTCAAGTGCGACAAATGCAATAAGATGTACTCCACTTCGATGGGTCTGTCGAAGCATCAACAGTTTCACTGCCCAGCCGCCGAGTGCAATCAGGAGAAGAAACAACACTCCTGCCAAGATTGTGGTAAGCTCTACACAACCATTGGTGCCTTGAAGATGCACATTCGCACCCATACGCTGCCGTGCAAGTGTCCCATCTGCGGTAAAGCTTTCTCGCGGCCCTGGCTTCTCCAAGGACACATTCGCACGCATACTGGCGAGAAGCCCTTCCAGTGCTCCGATTGCCCACGCTCCTTTGCCGATCGCTCCAACTTGCGTGCTCATCAACAGACACATGTGGAGATCAAAAAGTACGCCTGCAAGGTTTGTCACAAATCCTTCTCCCGCATGTCACTGCTCAACAAACACTCCAGCTCCAACTGCACCATAACCATAGCGTAAATTGATGATGTTACCAGTAATCAATGCAGTATTTCAACATTCCGCTGGAGAGGATTACCAAAGTCTACCAAATCTTATGAAAATGTACAAAAGCTACAACAGACACACTGGAAGACAATAACTACGAATACTCAATTAATTCACAGCTGGTGCTAATTAAGTCTAGTTATTAATTATTTATTGACATCTCTTCAAATTAAGTTATTCTTTTTTATATTTTAAATATTTTCATTACAACTTCTTCATTTCTTAGCATAGAGTTCATGTTCAATACATTCTAGTCTTTAGTTTAAATTTATTTCGTTTATTTTTATTTATGTTCTGTATTTTTTTTTGTGTTTAATTTAAAAAAATTTGTTTGTATATATTTTTTAAGCAAAAACTACAGCATTTCACCAAACTTTTTTATAATTATTAAGATCATAATTTTTATTATTTGAAACATTTCTTATAAATTTTATACAATGTTGTATTGGTTTAAGCCTTAGCATTAAGTATAGCTTAAGTAATAAATTTAATATTTTTTTAAAAGATTATAAATAAAAATCTAAACAAAACAACAAGTTTTCCTTTTTTTATTTTTCCTTTGAAATGGCTTTTTGTTTTATGAAATATTTCGATGGGTCTAGTTCTAAACAGTTAAATTTGATACATTCGTCACGAAGTTGTTAAATCATGTATGATTTACCGCTATTTGAACATTCCTCCATCCATTATACTTACGAGGGTTGCTACATATACATATTTCGGGGATATATATAAAGATGTAATTTTTTTCATTAAAAGTGCTGTATTATTTGTCGAAATATTCTCCTTTATGATTTATCATTAATTATGGAGACATCTCCAAAACATAGTTGTTGAACGCATCAACGGCTTCTTCTGGCGTCGAAAATCATTGTCTACGCAGTTTGTCCTTGATGTACGGAAATGAAAAGAAGTCATTGCATACCAAATCAGGACTGTACAGCGGATGACTCATTAATTCGATGTTTTGAGTGTTCAAAAACACCTTTGTTTGAGCTGTTGGGTGGGAGCTCGCATTGCCTTGATGAAGAATAATTCTTCGGTGCTTGTTTGTTTTCCTTATTTCACGGAACACTTCTGGTAAACAAATGGTTGTATTCCATTCCGATAACCTCGAACAACTTTTGTTGAATCTGGTTCATTTTGATAGACCCATACAGTCAACTACTGTTAACTTTCAGACTCATACGCATATTTCCATGATTCGTCAACAGTCACGATTTTATATACGTCTCATGAAGCACCGCGATTGCATTTCTTGAACGTTTCTTTGCATCAATCGTCATAAGCCTATTTTTGAGCTATTGTCAAATTATGTGGAATCCAACGTGTAGATTTTCACAACTATGTATTCATGTAAAATGGTATGTATGCTGATGGAAGTAATACACAGGGATGCCTCAATCTCCGTTCGCGCAGATTCTATTTTTTTGACTGAAATATAATGTTAAAAGTACTGTAAACAACACAGTAAGCGCACGTACACCAAAATTTTGTGAGTATGTATAAACTTAAAAATGTCGAACTTTGCTATGAAAATTAGAGTTGACAGGTTCCGAAATATAAATTGCAGCCTGTATTGGGTTAGGGAAAAATTAAGTTCAGTTCGCTTGACATGAAAGCTTCATAAAAGGAAACGGTTAGTTGCATCTGGCAATTCGTTTTTTTGACGTAGAATACGTCATTCTCGGAGGTAAGTGGGGTGGTTGATAGTGATCAGGTGGGGTCTATGAAATAACTCCCACGAAATAAGTCCCACTTTTAAAAACGAAATAAGTCCCACCAAAAACTGCTATTTTGAAAGTGGGAGTTATTTCGTTTTTAAAAGTAGGACTTATTTCGTCAATTGGTGGGACTTATTTCGTTACGCGTTTTTATTTTAAATGGGACTTATTTCGTTTTGAGTGGGAATAAATTCGTTTTGTAAAGTGGGAGTTATTTCATACCCCTAAATTTATATATTGGTGGGATTTAAAAAGTTATATATTGAACATTTCGTAAAAGGGACAACCATAATTTTAACGTAGAATACGTTATACGGGGGTGTTAATCTAGAGCACAAAATTTTGAGAAAATGTTTGTCACTTTCATTATAAGTTTTTAATACTTTATGCATGCATTGAAGAAAATTCAAGTATGGTCGTAACATATTTAATATGTCTTCTTTTGATTTGTATTTAAATAATCATATTGCTACATATAATTTTTTTGATTCTATAAGTAAATCAAAATTTAACTCCTTCAAATTTTGTATTAATTTTTATATGCTTTGTATTTTATGTATTATAACATCATGTGTAAGAGCAGTACGATTGTCTGTGTGTTCATCACAGAACCAGTGTGAGAAAGAGAAGAAGTATAATGACCAAGTAGCGAACGATGTGTACATACACAACATTGATAAGCGAAGCAGAGAAACAAAATTGTGCTTACCCAGTTGGCCACGTCTTTAAGACATCCTCAATGTCTTACAGCCTTATTCATAAACACATTTTAGAGGCAGCGTAACTTTAAACGGACTTTAAACAAGAAAACGTTGTTCATAAATATTTCTCGTAGTTGTTTAAGAGCTGCGTAACTTAAACGCCGAAATTGGCGTTTAAAGGTTACGTAAAAACAACCATGATTTTTGTTTGTCTTTTCTTTTAATATCAAAGACATGCTCCATATGCGCCCTTTGCAGCATTTTTTATGCGGCGGCCATAGGAATTCTTAATTTTTGTAGAGATTTTCTATAGTTCAGACACAAACCTTACAATCATAAGCAGAAAATGAAAAAATGTTTATGAATAACAATGTTAGCAAGGTTGCATAGAAGCTGCGTAAAGCCTTAAACAGTGCGTAACTAAACAAGCGTTTAAAGGTTGATTAAGGAAATCTTTTGAATAAGGCTGTTAATGACTAACGTATTCTACGTCTGACCTATGCGTCCGTGTTATCTAACACAGGCTTGAGCTTTTTTTTCCTTATCTCTCATGGCTCTCCTTTTTTGTTTATTAATTACTTTATACTTACTATAATAAAAAAACTTTAAAGAAATGTGTACAAATAGGTACCGAACTTATCTACTGGAAAAACAATATTAAAAAAAATTGTTGACGTAATTACGTATGTATGTGTTTTATTATATTTTTAGTAGGAAATTGGAATTCGTGTTCCATGTTTTCTAATATCACCATTACAAAATACAACTAACCCCAATGCCACGTTAAAACTATAATACCGTCTACCATGCACTGGATCTTCAAGCCATTTATAAAGGTCGATAATTTTAATCTGATGGTCCTTCCGAAACGGTTTCCATCTTAATAATAAGAACAATTGATCTGTACTTAATCCATTTACGAATCCAAACGTTGTTACTAGTAGGCGTTCTCTATACGTTCCTTGACCGAAAAAAGAATTAATAATAAATTCTGGAACTCTATCAAAATTCGTAATATCCATTCCATTAAGAAGCCTTCTGCAAGCTTGCATACGATTTTCCTTTATTATTCCTCTGCTTTGATTATTCATATTATTCGACGTGTGTTTTTTTCGAAGAGCCAAATACTTCTTATTTGAAATCGCATTAAACAGTGAAAAAGTGGGAATTATTTCGTTTATGAAAGTGGGACTTAATTCATTTAAGAAATATATTATTCAAGGGGGAGTTATTTCATTTTGAGTGGGAGTTATTTCATTTCAAGTAAATTTTTAAATCATTTCATTTTGGTGGGACTTATTTCGTTTTCAAAAGTGGGACTTATTTCGTGGGAGTTATTTCATTTTTTTAAGCAATTTTTGGTGGGACTTATTTCGTTTTTAAAAGTGGGACTTATTTCGTGGGAGTTATTTCATAGACCCATCAGATGTCGGTATTTATATAACTTTTTGAGCCTTTGGTAGGCCTAAAGTGCTGATCGTACAATGTTGATGTTAGCACTTGTTGGTCTGCTTGATCCTCAATGCGACAAAAATTCATGTTAGAACTCTCTAACTTATATAAACTTTACACAACTATATGAAATATAAAGCCAACATTTGATGTTTTTGTTTGCTTAAACTTGCTACCTATTTATTGACAGTTTCCGGTTTTATCGACAAAACCATAAAATTTGTATGGGAGCCACCCTAAGGAGTGGTCGGAGGGAATAGGTGTCAGAGGCAAAAATGTTCCTTTTGCAAAAGTAATGGGGGTCGGTCATACATATTAACCCTTTCCGGCACTCTTTTAAAGGTCATATGCTCAGGTGTATGAAATAAATATTTTGCTAAATATTTTTTAAAAAAGATGTCATCAAAATCGAATTGAATAATTCTACGTCGTGTGTTACGACATAGTCGAAACTACTGTATCTTTTTTACTGTATGTAGACTTTATAGGGACACTGTAAGGCAAATTAGCTGATTATTTGTGAAAATTTTATTCAGATTCGATTGAGATTGATATTGAGTTCCGTCGTGTTATAAGCGAAGATCGGCCACAAAACAGTTTTAAGCTATTTGCATAAAGTTGGTTTAAAAAAGAAGCGCGATGTTTGGATGCCTCATGAACTGAGAGCAAAAAATGTAATGTTTGGTAACACAGATGATGAAAAGTAAGTGGATCACAGTGGACTCACGATAATATTATTCGAAAACGATCCTGTTCGAAAAAAGGTGAAGCATCAAAATGCATCCACTGTATAGTCCTGACATTGCACCTTTATGTTATCATTTCTTTCGATCTCTCCAACACTCATTTTCTGGGAAAAAATTGGCCTCAAAAGAGGACTGCAAAAAGCAGTGTCAGCAGTGTCAGTTTTTCAAAGATAATATTCCGGAATTCTGCAATGAGAATCATGGTTCTAGCTGAAAAATGCTGAAAAATGATAAGAATGGACAATATTTGGATTAATAAAATGTTTTTTTTTTTAAATAAAAAAAACTTATATATTTTTACCAAAAAACTCAGAACACTTTTCTCTAACCCAATACAAACGGGCAACGCCATTCATTACGTTTTTTTTATGATAATAAATCAAACATGCGATACAACCTTTTGCAGAAAATTATCTTCAAGGATGAGGCTCATTCTCAACCTAAAGACTTAACTAGACTAAACCTAGACTAAAAACTACCGAATGTAGTGGTCAGAAAATCCAATTTTGATTAACAATCAAGAGGAAGATTTGCCTCCACAACGTATTTAATCCAGATTTTAAATTAAATACAGTCCTATTAGGTGAACTTTGAAGTGCTATATGAACTTTAGTCTATAGTTTGTGAAAAAAAAAAAATAGAAAAATAAAGTATTTACAAAATAGTCACCTGCTGCACAGCTCAACCCAGAATCCAGTGACTTATTTTATGATCCATTCTATTTACCTAAAAACGAACGCAATGAAGCGCAAAAATATGCCACATTGTCTGTTGGCATAACTTTCGAGTTTTTAAGGAACTAATACTCTGGCAAAAGAAAGAAAAGGATTTCAATGCTAAACCTCAACAGAAGGATATCAAAGTTGAAAACGTGCCGCCGACTAAAAGAAATTTTCTTTTTCTTTTCACTTAAAGACTGACGGCTGAAACAAGAAAATGATGGAAAGGAAAAGATGCTGCTGAAGAAGCAAATTTCTTAACGCCTGAGTTGACAGAAAAAAAAAAAACAAAAAACAAAATTCAAAACAAAAATAATGTTCGTTGATGAACCTGATTAGCAGAATGGCAACCAAGGCAAAATAAAAATATACCCCTACCAGCTGCAAGGATATAAAGAGAAAAAAAAAATCAGAGCAGCCGCAAGAATTGCGGTAAACATGAGTCAAAGAATCAAAAACGAGACAGCAAAAAAAAAAAAAGAAAAAATTAGAAAAAGTTGCATAACTCTAGGTTACAAAGAGCGGCACATTTGATCGTAGCGCCTGTGCAGAAAATTCAAAATGAATTGTTTAATAATAACCAATGATGGAGCACAAGACCAGCCAAGGAAGACGAGCGAATTCACAGAAATAACTAGGTCATGGTTGAGGACAATATGAGCAAAATAAAGAAGCGCGTTCATCTCCATGTTGTTGCTGTTGTTGTTATTGTTGTTAGTCTTCTGTGCAGCAGACTGTGACAAATGTGGACAACTTGTCTGCTCTGGAACAGACATCAAGACGACAGGTATTCATGTCAAAAAGGTCAGTAATACACAAAAAAACAGAATGATTGAGTAGGTTGCAAAATCCTTTGTCAATGAAACTGTTGTCAGTTAGGTTTTTTTGTTGCAAGTATCTAAGTCCGGATCTGGCTTTGTTGCTTTGTTTTTTTTTAAGAATTCTTAGTATTGCTTTGTATAAAGAAAAACTGTCGCAATCGATGATGTACAGGTTTAAAGCATCTCAAGATAAAGAATAAATAATAAAATAAAAAAAATTATGTAGCAAGGTGTTGCAATCGGGCTCTAATGAATAGACTTGGCAAAGCAGTATTGTTTTGGTGCAAATGCCAATTTCTTAGAATAAGTTGATTATTGTGAAGGATCCAAGTGTAATATCTACTATATGTGTGACATGATACAGAAAGAAAAAAACTTGATTTAGTTGACGAACGTTATAAGTACTAGACAATTTTAAAAGAAGTAAGAAAGGAGTATTTTTTATCGGCGAAAGTTTCTTGGGGTTTTTATCTTGAGCCATCTTTTTCCTCTAAGTGCTTAACTTTGCTTCAATAAAGTCCTTTCACCTTTATTTCATTCAATATTTAACTAGCTGCCTACCGGCGCATATCATATCCGATTAATTTACCAGCAAAGACATCCCTAGACAAACAGTATTAAGAGCTCGTTTCCTGTATTTGGCTTGAGACAATCCTTTATAAATATTTGCTGAAAGGATATGTTTTTTAGCTTATATGCTTAAGGTAGAAACAAGTAAAGAGCAGGTGATCGTTGTACAAAGCGTATGTGATGGATTTAAGCGAACCAAATTCGATTTTATCAAACACCGATTTAACAAAAAAAAATAAAAAAAAAATAATAAAAAACAATATTTTTACTTTGTTAAATAATGTAAGAATAACGGACAATAATTTTTCCTTGCATCACTCTGCCTTGCTCAAAAAAATTTGTACAGCTCTCTAAACTTGGGAATTTAACCGACTTAAAAAAAAGGAGATTCTCAAGTTCATTGGTTTTTTTTTTTTTTTTTAAATGTTTTAACATCGATAACACCTAACACCTTTTAACATCGATAACACCTAAGGCACTTGTGGCGTCCGTGGCGTAGTTGGTTAAAGTGCGTGGCCGCTATGTCAAAGAACCTGGAGACCCAGGTTCGAATCCCAGCAGCGACAGAAAATTATTTGAATTCAAATAATTTTTCTGTACGGCCGCCACCTCTCTGCAGACAATGGCAAACCTCAGAGAGTAATAAAAATGCCATGTAAAGCTTCTTGAGAATAAGAACATTCCGTTCATCGCCGTTCGGAGTCGGCGTTAAGCATGTAGGTCCATTTCTCGGTCAATTGTGTACAAACTTAATAACACGCACAACACAATTGATCATAAGAAGCTAGGTCAAAGTCCTTTCAAGGGCTGAAATGGCCAGTTATTTATTTTTTTTTTTTTTTGTAACACCTAAGGCACTTGTTCGATTTTCGTAATTTTTTGCCAAGAGATAGATACCATGAACGCGGAGAAACGATATTCGACCAAGGGGCGTGTCACTGAGAGAAAAACACTGTATTTTAGTAAATATTGACACTAGGGTACTGAAATTTACAGTCAAAATACAGAGGTAGGCACAATTATTACAAATTATTACAAAGGGGTGTGGCCATATCAGAAAAACACTGTATCTCGAATAGTATTCACACTAGCTTATTGAAATTTAGTACAGGGGTATACATAATTTTTATTAATTACTGTAAATAAAGTGGGCGTTATTCGACAAAGGGGTGTGGAAATATTAGAAAAATACTGTATCTCAGTTGGTAATGACACTAGGGCACTAATATTTAGTATGTAGGTAGGTATGTACACTAAGGGAAATAACGCATATTAACATTATCCACGCCTGAGTATAAATTTTATTTAAATATTTTCGTTGATAAATCAAAGATTTTCCCTACAACACATTTTTTTCCCAATGAGTTCTTCTTCCAAACAGCTGAAATAGCCGACAAGCAGCAACAACATCGCACTCTGTTCCTGCAGTTTATCAATGAAGTTTTTAAAATTAAGACTCTTGCTTTCGGTTTGTTATAGTTCTTGTTTGGTTTTTGTTATGAAAATTATATGTATAGTCTGGATGTTTAGCCAATATGATTCGTGAGTGCGATGGGTAAGCACATGATAAAATTATCTAAGGTAGGAGTGATAACTCGATATTTTCTCACAAATGTCTTGCACCGATTGTCATTTGCCAGCAGATTTTGCTTTTTATTTTCTTTCCTACTTTTTCGTTCTCTAGTTTATACTATTTTTGACAGTTGGTGCAATATTATGGCCAATATATTATGGCCAAAGTATGCCATAATACTGCACCAACTGTCAAAAATAGTATAAATTATAGAACGAAAAAAGTAAAAAAGAAAAGAAAATAAAATATACAGGCAAATGACATTTGATGGGAGCAGCTCGTGAGCGAATAGCCAGATGTAAAGGCTACCTTATAATAATTGTACCATGGTTGCTGCAATATGAAAAAACTGCTACTCCTACCTTGTATAGTTGTATTATGGGCAGTGGCGGATCTAGGATTCACCAGAAGTTGACAGAAACTACATGTATCCCAAGGAGGCTGAAACGTCTTTTTGGACTTTTTTCTCCACACAAAAAATTCTCTAAGGGGGGCTAAAGCCATGGGTGCCACACACACCAATCGCACTCACAAAGCATCTTGGCTAAACATCTAGGCTATACCATTTTCATTACAAAAACGAAACGAGAACTGTAACAAATATAAAATATTGAATTTAAATATATTGTTTTTTTTATTTCAATATTTTTATATAAATTTTCTTAAAATGCGGTAGTTTTATTTTCAAATAGTAAATATTTATAAGATATTTAAAAAAATTAGTGCATAGTTTTAGGTATATTTTTCATTAGTTCTGTTTAAATATTTTAATATTTTATTTAATTAAAAAAGTATTTAAATAAATTTTAAATATTTACGTAGTCGATTTATGCAAAAGCGTTATTGGTGTAAAAATGACTCGCTTTTTGGATAAATTAAAAAAGTTTTTGAATAAATTTAATATTTTAGTGTATGTAGAATCATTACAAAAGTGGGCGGGATTGTACATAGGGTGTGACACTTTAAAGAAAGTACACCGAGAAAAAAGCTTATGTAAAATTATTAAAAAACCTAGTATAATTCATACGATGGCTTTGGCAGTTTTCAGCCTCCTAAGTATTTAGGCAAAACACCTAAGTTCTACATGTTAACTTACCGATATTGATTTTGATGTTAAATTAACGAAGTATTTTGTAATTTATACATTGTGACTTCGACAATTTATGTTAGCGTGGTTGCTTAATCTCCCGAACATAGTGTTCAAGTTTTCAACAAAAAGCTTTGTTGAACTATCAAAGTTAATCAAATAAATATATATTCATGTACGAGAAGTATAAAATATACATTTACTTAGGTAAATTACTTTATATTGTTTTTGAAAATTTCCAAAGACAAGTATGAAATGTACATATACTTCGGTAAAATTTTGTATATTGCTGTTGTGCCAAATTACCCAAGTACTTAGATGAAACTTCTAAAAAAAATTAACCAAAATTTATTATTTTTAAGAAAATCTATTTTATTTAATGTAAATATACATACATTTACAAAGTTTACAACATAGATTTACAAAGTAAAAAAATTATGCATTTATATCGCTTTTAAATATATCTTATTAAATGCTAAGGTAATGCACTCACAAAGGATTGCACTTTGGCTAAACATGTAGGCTATATCATTTTCATTATGAATACTAAATGAGAACTATAACAAACCGCTCATACCATTTTGATAAAGCGTCAAAGTTTTCGGTGGTTTACCTACACTATTGGTTAAAATGTTATATTCTTGGCTTGGGTGAATCAAACATTTTTTTTGGCAGCGTGTCGAAGCAAATGCTCTCAAAGCAATGTATTAAACATTATATCACTTTGGTGAATAAGCACAAGTTTCTAATGTCCATACAATTCTTTTTACCTAAGCCGACTTAGGTGATTTTACTATTGCTTTTTATCTCGGTGTACTATATATTGGTTAATGTCGATACTTGGGAACTGAAATTTGGCACAGGGCTAGGTAGAATCATTCTAAAGTACGATCAATAAAGTTGGCGGGATTAGAAAAAGGACGTGTCACTTTAATAAAAATTGTAAAGAGACAGAAATGGAAAAAACCCAACAACCTTTCAGGAATTAATAAAACACATTTTTTCATAGAAAGTTTCATATTTGAAATTTTCCCCAAGAATACGAAAGGGTGATTTTTTAGCAACTTTCTTTTTGGCAACACTGTTTTTGGCAGCACAGCTGTTGTCGTGTAAAATGTTACTGTTAAACATGTTCAGTTTGGTCTATAATTTCACCATGAATCGATTTACAAACGAACAATTCTTGCAGATCATTGAATTTTATTATCAAAATTCATGCTCGGTTAAGAAAGTGCATCGTTCACTTCCTCCATTTTATGCTCAGTTTGGGCGACCTTCTGAGGCGGTTATTCGGAATCTTGTGACTAAATTTCGCAACAAATTTATATTACTGGACATTAAACCACCAACACGCTTACGTAGAGTGCGGACAGAGGAAAATATCGTAGCTGTATCCGCCAGTGTTGTTGCTGATCATGAATTATCGGCTCGGCGCCGTTCGCAGCAATTGGGCCTCTGTTACTCCACTACGTGGAAAATTTTGCGGAAGGATTTGAGTGTAAAACCTTTTAAAATGCAGATGGTGCAAGAATTGAAGCTACACGACCTACCATATACATATGACCCATTGAAAAAAAAAAGTTAGCAGGCATAATTTAATGCTATTTTTTTTCAACAAAACAATTTTAATGTTTGCCAAAAAAGAAAAAAAATTTAAGGTGAGTCATATGTGACCCAATGGTCGTACAGGGTTAGGTTTATCAAAAATCAAAATCATGCAAACGTTTGTGTTTTTTAGTATTAATTTCATGGAACTTAAAAATCTATGTTTATAGATAGAGTTATAAACGATTTTATATATAAATAAATAAAAGCTATAATCTTATAAGGATTCTAGAGACTATTTCTTATAAAGATTTTAACCAAATAATGGATCGAGGGAACGTGAGATACACAAGGCAAGATACAGTTAGAGAAATTTTGAGTTTAAATTCATTGTATAAAGGTTGTTGCCAATAATGTAGCACCGACTATGTTTTTTTAAGTTGATCGCCTAATATATTGTGTTAAAAAACCACACGAATAGAAATATTATGAATTAAAATCTTAAGAGGTTACTCCCACTTGTAACTTTGAATTTTCATCGCTTTTTTTTGCATATAAGTTTTCTTTTAAGTAACTTTTTTTTTAAAGTAAGTATAACTATCTACGAAAGTTTTTTTTGCGCTGTAAAAGGGGTAGTCCCTTAAAGAATAACATGATAAGGATTTTTTTAATCATAATTTTATGCATTCGTTCTTAGAAATCAAAATTTTAAAATTCAATAATAGTAAAATTCGAAATTAAAGTTTCCCTTGGTTTTGAAATTTTCTAAAAAAAAATCGTTCATTCACAGTTCTTATTTCACGGACTGTGTTGTTCTCCACTAATCTGTGCATTTTTCGGGAAGAAACGGCATTACGATACGATCTCAGGTGGATTATCTTCGCTCTAAATGCGACAATTTTGCTTATTGACATACCAATTGAGCCAGAAATGAGCCTCATCTCTGAACAAAATCTTTCGATACGACAGAGGATCTAATGCCCGTTGATTTTGTCTGCAAACGATGGTCATTCGGCTTAAATTCTTACATGAACTGGATCTCGTAAGGCTTCAAACGTAAGGACCTTTGCGTAAAATTTTGCATAAAGAGACCAAGCTGTTGCTAACGACGTCGAATCGATAAATTTGGATCTTTTAAGACCTGATTTTTTGATTTTTTAAGACTTTTTGGATTTGATTAAAAAAAAAAAACATAAAATTTAGAGAAATGTGTGAACTCTTTATTTTGTTCGATAGAACGATTAATATAATTCAATGTTTAAAGATGATGTCTTTTTGGCATACTCTCTCCAACATATCGGCTGGTATCTCCCGAATAAGTTCTTCAATATTGGCTTTCAGTGCGTCAACCGTTGCGGGCTTGTCCCTACACTAAGGGAAAAAAATATTAAATTTATCCAAAAACTTTTTTAATTTATCCAAAAAGCGAGTAATTTTTGCACCAATAACGCATTTGCATAAATCGACTACGTAAATATTTAAAATTTATTTGAATACTGTTTTAATTTAATAAAATATTTAAAAATTTAATCGAATTAATAAAAAATAAATTAAAATTATGAACGATTTTTTTTAAGATATCTTTCAAATATTTACTATTTGAAAATAAAACTATCGCATTTAAAGAAAATTTATATAAAAATATTGAATTTAAAAAACAACATATTTAAATTGAATATGTTATTAATGATTTTATAGTATTATTTTCTTCATATTGCGTCCATCAAATGACATTTGCCTGTATTATTTATTCTCTGTTTCACTTTTTTCGTTCTCTAATTTATACTATTTTTGACAGTTGGTACAATATTAGGGCACTAAATGTTAAAAATAGCATAAACTAGAGGAAAAAAAGTGACATAGAAAATTATAAGCAAAATATTTAGGTAAATGACAACCGATGCAAGATATTTGTGAGTAAATATCAAGTTGTCACTCCACCCTACAGCATTTTATTTCTTGGCCAAACTTCCAGGCTATATTACCCTTGCAACAATAACTAAATGAGAACTATAAGAAACCTGCAACTGCAAGAAATAAACTGCAGGAACAGAGTGCGATGCTGTTGCTGCTTGCTTGTATGGAATATGTGTGTACGTGTGTGGTATAAATAAAATTCAAATACGGGAAAAAAACGAGTTGTAAGGAAAACATTTGATTTATCCACGTAAATATTTAAATAAAAGTTATACTGAGGCGTGGATAATGCTAATATGCGTTATTTCCCTTAGTGTACATTCAGAAAAAGTAAACAGTGAAAGTAACAGGGAAACGGTTAAGTCCTATCCAAGAACCGAGTTTTTAATTTAACAGTCTGAACTGTTGATAAAATAATGGTTTTACTTATTCAGTACATTGTTAATTTAACATTTTAGACTGTTACTCGTATATGTAATTGCAGATACTCGTCTATTGGATGGGATTTAACAGTTTTCATTGTTAATCGAGCTATTTTTCTTAACTCAAAAATTTTTCTAACTATTTTACAAATTTTCAACTCTTATCAACTCTTTTTTTTTACAGTTACTGTCAAAAAGCAATAAATAACATTCTTCTCGTATTTCAACTTGTCAACCTTTAAAAAAAAAAAATACAAAATACTTAGATCATCAAAACCTACGAACGATCGTCATTAACAAAGTACTAGCCACATCTTTACCGTTAAGATTAATTTCCCTCGAGCTATGCAAATATTTGCGGTAATTAAAAAGAAAACTTATCCACCGACTGACTCAGTGTTGCCAGAGAGACGAACTGAAATTTACCACTATTTGGAAAAAAATTTACCACTTTCGGCGAAAATTTACCTTTTCCCAAAATAAAACAAATAAAAATTTTTAAATGATTAACAACCGTTTTAATTTTAATATACATATATTTATCTCGCACCAACAAGTTTACCGTCAACTCTTGACATGTATAAACCGGGGCTTACCAGCTATTTTTGAATTTAATTCACTTGTTTCTTTTACCCCTTTTACATTGATCAACAGTTGAAAGCAATTTTTTTTACGTTCTCTTTTGAACCCAAAAAGTTGACGGTACAACATAAGCGTACCGTCAATTTTTCCCTCCATTCTTCTCAGCCAATTCGCCGCAATAAGCCAACAAACTCGAAAAATTGCTTTCAATTCTTGACCAATGTAAAAGGGATCTTTGTTCAGAAACTAGAGATGGATAATTCAAATTTTTTTTTTGTTACACAGGATGATTCACAAGAATATTAAACTGCTTGTGAGTATGTCCAGAGAGGTAACGGTACTGCCATTAACTCAAAACATTAACAAGGCTAAGAAAATTATTATTTTCGCAAAATTTACCACTTTTGCTCAAAAATTACCTTTTTTACCTCTGCCCAAAAAATGAGTCGAAAATTACCTCAATTAGGGAAATTTACCTCAATCTGGCAACACTGGACTGACTAGTTGTGAATCACAAAGAGTTCAAATCATGACGACAACGACAATTACAACAACAACTACAACAGGAACAACAGAAGAATAACAAGCAACAACGATCAAGAGAGTATTAATTATGCAACTCAATATGACGGCAAGTCACCAAACATAAGATAGTTGAAAGAAACTAGCACGTGAAGAACCACAAAAACAACAACAATAACAACAACAACAACAACACCAGGAACAACAACAACTAAGGTACTTTGCATACAAGGTACAAGAAGAGTTCAGTTAGAGTTGAGCTGGCTAGTTGGTTGCCCTCCTAGGAAGGCTTTCATGTCAATAACGATCACATGATCATCATATGTGACGACAAGAACACGCCGGTGACGATGACGACAATGATGATTATCATCTTGACGATGGCGACCAAGAAAAACATGTCATCTATAACCGCCCATTGATCGCAAAAGACAACAAAAACAATAACAACAACAACAACTGCAACATTTATCAACGCTTGACGATCTACAAAAAGCAAATACTACAAGGAAATCACTCACTCACTCACTCACTCAGTCACTCGTTGGCTCTTATGCTTTGGCACAAATTCTGCACGTTCGCTGCACCGACAACAACCACGACAATGACAACAGCCCCCTTTGGTGTTTCGATGTTGGGGGGGTCGACTGCCAGCCCTCTGCATATGCTCATATTTAATGCTCATCTTAATGCAATTTTAAACTCTATTTAGCCTAGAAGCTAGCCACGTATTACCGTTAAGGTCGTAGCCGCGAAAGATGATATATATGCGGCAAGTACTGTTGACAGGTTGTAGCAACAGCGGACAAAGAAACAACAGCAACAACAACAACTACTACTACTACTACTACTATAGAAAAATGTAACCACAAGCCATGCTGTGCTAAAAGTTCATCATTTTAACAGTGCAGGAATTTTTTATTTTGCATATGTTCCGCATTGAATGTCATGGTGGTAGACAAGATAGACCAAGTGAGAGAAGGTAAAAAAGAAGAACCTTGATATGATTTGACTTGATTAGCCGCATTTTTGCTTTGCTCTGTACGAACTCTATGAAGCCAACTGAAGAATAGATTTTAAAGCCAAGCTCGTGAGTGTCTTGTCATAACGTTTTTGTAGTAAATATGTTGGCTTCACAGGATCCCCAGTATTTCAGATTTTTGATGAAAAGTAACTCTTCTTTAGTGTTTGTCAAGAAGAAGAACGACGTCTTTTCTGTTAATCCCTGCCTAATTGTAACCTTAAACTAGTTTATTTTTACTTCCCTCTCCGCCCTATTTGAACGTACTATTTTTTAACTCCACACCCGCTCTTGCTGCTAATCTGCACTCTGCAGATTACTCTGCTATACCGTTCACTATCTTGATCTTGCGAAATCTGTTACCAAGATTAATGTTGATGCTTTTCCAATTACACCACATTCATTCACATTCAGTCGTTAGATCGATCGTTCAGTTCACTCTGGCGTGTAGATATGTACGTTCGATCGATCCTCTCTAGACAAATTTGGACTAAATGTTATCTAATGCGCACACGCTTGCGCCCGTTCCGTTTTTCTTCATCTAGCGACATCTAGCCAGCTAGTCTGATATAAACTGCGATATTAGTTGGCCTTCCCCTCCACTTCTCCAAACGAATGGAGCTGTTCAGCACTTTGTTTTTGCGTTCTTCTGTGTGACATGATCACATTGCTTTTTCTAGATCGCCTTTTTTTTACAAAATGCAAACACTAAATCGTGTTTTTTTTTTTGAGTTTTTATCTTTTTTTTTTGTTTTTGGTTAGTTTTTTGTTTGCCTATCGTTGCGATCCGATTTGATTCGCTGCGATCTGATACGATCGTTTACAAATTTGATCGCATCTTGTTAAGTGAATTTAATGGCTTGACTTGTTGTCAATTGTAATTTGTTGTTGTTGTTGTTGTTGTTGTTGTTGTTGTTGTTGTTGTTGTTGTTATTATCGTTTCTGCATTTCAAGTGGAATGCAGTGTGTGGCTGATTTTATTTTTTGAATATATTAATGCTTTTTTACATTAAGATCGAAAGTTCAAGAATTTCATTTGAGTCTAGATTTTAAGACCAACTTAATGATTGCAAATTTTTTATTCCATTCCAAAATATTTTATTTTTTTTTCGCGTTACGAAAAAAACGTTCGTACCAGTGACATTGTAATAGTTAAAAAATGTCTTATACTCTGGTGATTTGTTATTTCGGTTTTTTAATTTTCCCATAAAAATAAGGGCAATATTGAATATTTTGTCGGAAGTTGACCTTATTCGCGAAAAAGTGAGGATATTTTGGTGATCAAATTTTCAATTCTTAGATATACACAATCTGACGGCTAAGATTTTGCATTTAATATATTAATAACATCAGACAAACAAAATTTTAATATCATTTCCAAAAAAAACTTCAATGTTTTTTAAAATTCTTAAGAAAAACTTTAAAGTTACGATATAAGTCTTAACAAATAAAAATCTCTTCTTCTCTAATTTGATTTAAAATCAGCAAACAAAGTCTAATAATACTTCACACCCACACAAATTTCAATTCAACATATGTGACCCGGTCTACGAAAAGGGACCTTCGGTGTGAAAATATCATTTTTCACTTTTTTGGCGATTCGGATAGACTAATGTGTGCTCTTTCTAATGGCGCAAAGCAGAAGTTTCCAACTCGTAAAGAAGTTTGTCAGGAATTTTCCAAAAAAAGAGCACGCCATTCAGTGTCCGACAATTAAACGTTTACAAACAGCTGTTTTCTCGAAAACTTGTTTTTACACCGAAGGTCCCTTTTCGTAGACCGGGTCACATATTCTTTTTTTATGACAGAAAGAGTATGAAATCTAAACAGATTGTATAAATTCAGTCATTTGAATAATCATTTCCATACTCACGTTGGAATCCATACCATTCCATACAATATCCATCTACTACACCCAACATATCTTACGTGTCATTTCAAATCATACCCACCATTACATAGCAATCATACCATCATAACATTTTCATCATACTAGTCCCATTACAATATACCTATCATATTATACCCTTCATATCATTCACATCATATCATTCCCATCAAACAATATCGGACACACCATATTCAACATTATTATACCAACCTTTCAAAAAGGGTCTTTCAACAAGAAAAGTGTCATTTTAAATTAGAAAAGAACGTAATATTTGAAAAGAGCTGATAATTTTATTTTAGTCCAAAGTACAAAACTCTGACGGATGACAATGTCCGTCACGGCTATTTTTGCCGAATATGGCCATTCTTTTGATGAAATTTTTTATCACATTGAGCTCATAATTGCTGTTGTATCTCGCGAAAAACAGCTCTAATATTGCCTTTGAGTGCATGGATATTTGCTGGAGCATTGGCGTAGATCTTATATTTAACATAGCCCCAAAGAAAAAGGTCCAATGGTGTTAAGTCACACAATCTCGGTGGCCAATCAAAGTCTCCGTTTCGAGAAATCACACGTGCAGACAATTTTCCACGCAACAGAGCAATTGATTCACCAGCTGTATGGCATGTAGCATCGTCCTGCTGAAAATATACGTCCATGTCCACAGCATCAATTTCGGGCCAAAAAAGTCAGTCAACATCGTTCGGTAACGCAATCCATTCACTGAAACAGTCGCACCAGCATCATTTTCGAAAAAATATAACCAAATGACACCAAATGTCACTCTAAAACCCGCACCAAATTGTCAATCGTTGTGGATGGGGGGGGGGGGGGGGGGGGTGACAGTTTTGCTTATTCACGTACCCAGAGAGATGAAAATTAGCCTCATTATTTAGAATAATTTTGTTTGAGAAATCTTGATCTTGTGCATGTATTTCCAGCACCCAGACAGCGAATGTACAGCGAATGTAGCTTTTTCCATGGTGTAAAGGCTTCAATTCTTGTATCAACTGCACCTTATAAGGATGTAGGCCAAGATCTTTATGCAAAATACGGTACAAAGTTGCTGATGATAGGCCCAATTACTGTCATCGTCTCCAAATGTACAAATCTGGGTTTTTAGGCACACTCTGAGCTACAGCTACGATATTTTAAGTTAAACTAGCCAAATGAGCACGAGTTGGGGTCTTTACATCACTAACTTGTCCGAAACATTAGAAGTTTGCGATATTTTTACCATTTTTATAGTGAATTTTCACTATTTCAGTGCGTTGTGCGAGTATGTATCGATCGATATCTGAAAATCTCATAGTTTTTTTTTTTTGCGAAACGTCATAGAATGACTTTATACTTTATACTTTACACTTTATACTTTATACTTTATACTTTTTACTTTTTACTTTATACTTTATACTTTATACTTTATACTTTATACTTTATACTTTATACTTTATACTTTATACTTTATACTTTATACTTTATACTTTATACTTTATACTTTATACTTTATACTTTATACTTTATACTTTATACTTTATACTTTATACTTTATACTTTATACTTTATACTTTATACTTTATACTTTATACTTTATACTTTATACTTTATACTTTATACTTTATACTTTATAATTTATACTTTATACTTTATACTTTATACTTTACACTTTATACTTTATACTTTATACTTTATACTTAATACTTTATACTTCATACTTTATACTTTATACTTTATACTTTATACTTTATACTTTATACTTTATACTTTATACTTTATACTTTATACTTTATACTTTATACTTTATACTTTATACTTTATACTTTATAAAGGGTGTTTTTTTTAGGGGTTTGTTTTTCGAATAGAGATAAAACTGGCATTTTGTGGTCAAATCTGGCAACTCTAATGTCATTTATGTTCAGTTTGGTTTGCCATTTCATCATGAACAGGTTGACAAAAGAACAACACTTGCAAATCGTGCAAATTTATTTCGAAAATAATGGTTCAGTTCGCGAAGTTTACCGCAAGCTCCGTCCATTTTATGGTCGACATAATCGTCCATCAGAGCAATTAATTCGGTTACCCATGGGTCGTTTTCGCACTACGTTTACTCTATGTGATAAAACGCATCCGCAGAGACGTCGAACAGTGCGCACCGAAGAAACAATTGCCGCTGTGGAGCAAAATGTTGAAGAGGACCCGAATGAATCGATTCGCCACCGTGCACAGCAATTGGAGCTTTGTCCATCAACTTTATGGAAGATTTTGCGCAAAGATCTTGGCTTGCGACCTTACAAGATCCAGCTTGTGCAAGAATTAAAGCCGCGAGACCATGCAATGCGTCGTGATTTTGGTGTATGGGCCGAAAATGAGATTGATCTCGATGCTGATTTTCATCGCAAAATTTTGTTCAGTGATGAGGCTCATTTCTGGTTGAATGGCTACGTCAACAAGCAAAATTGCCGCATTTGGAGTGAAGAGAATCCACATGAGATCCTTGAGACGCCATTACATCCACAAAAACTGACTGTTTGGTGTGCTCTATGGGCTGGTGGAGTCATTGGGCCATACTTCTTCCGAAATAATGCTGGAGAGTCAGTTACCGTTAATGGAGACCGGTATAGAGCCATGATAACCGACTATTTTGTTCCCGAATTGGATGGCATGAATGTGGATGAGTTGTGGTTCCAACAAGACGGCGCTACATGCTCACAGCGCACGTCACAATCGATTTATTGAAGGAAACATGATGAGCGCATAATTTCGCGGAATGGACCTGTCAATTGGCCACCAAGATCGTGTGATTTGACACCATTGGATTATTTTCTTTGGGGATATGTGAAGTCGCTCGTCTACGCCAACAAACCAGAAACGTTAGGGGACTTGGAGGACAACATTCGTGGCGTTATTGCCGACATACGGCCCCATATGCTCGAAAAAGTGGTTAAAAATTGGACCTGTAGAATTGGCTTTATTCGAGCCAGCCGCGGCGGCCACATGCCCGAAATCATATTTAAACATTAATGGCATAAAATTATCCTTCCAATAAAGCCAAATTGATGGACATTAAAACGATTTTCTTGTGTTTTATTTCAATTCGAAGTTCTATACCTCTAAAAAAAACACCCTTTACTTTATACTTTATACTTTATACTTTATACTTTATACTTTATACTTTATACTTTATACTTTATACTTTATACTTTATACTTTATACTTTATACTTTATACTTTATACTTTATACTTTATACTTTATACTTTATACTTTATACTTTATACTTTATACTTTATACTTTATACTTTATACTTTATACTTTATACTTTATACTTTATACTTTATACTTTATACTTTATACTTTATACTTTATACTTTATACTTTATACTTTATACTTTATACTTTATACTTTATACTTTATACTTTATACTTTATACTTTATACTTTATACTTTATACTTTATACTTTATACTTTATACTTTATACTTTATACTTTATACTTTATACTTTATACTTTATACTTTATACTTTATACTTTATACTTTATACTTTATACTTTATACTTTATACTTTATACTTTATACTTTATACTTTATACTTTATACTTTATACTTTATATATTTTATAATTCTTAAAAAACATATTTTTTAAGAATTATATTGTGAGCTTAATGCCAAATAATTCATGAAGCAACAGGTTGCTACAACAACAACGTTCTTTGCAGAACTAAACCAAGCTGACTAGACCATGGTTTCGTCGGACGCTACTCCGACTCATCAGTAGTCTCAGTGGTTCTAGCAGTCCACTAACTTTGATAAGCTAATAAGCGTAAGAGCAATAAAACCAAAGTGGAATTATAGAAGCGCCTATACTTTATCAAAGCAATGTTTTTATACTTTATACTTTATACTTTATACTTTATACTTTATACTTCATACTTTATACTTTATACTTTATACTTTTTACTTTTTACTTTATATTTTATACTTTATACTTTATACTTTATACTTTATACTTTATACTTTATACTTTATACTTTATACTTTATACTTTATACTTTATACTTTATACTTTATACTTTATACTTTATACTTTATACTTTATACTTTATACTTTATACTTTATACTTTATACTTTATACTTTATACTTTATACTTTATACTTTATACTTTATACTTTATACTTTATACTTTATACTTTATACTTTATACTTTATACTTTATACTTTATACTTTATACTTTATACTTTATACTTTATACTTTATACTTTATACTTTATACTTTATACTTTATACTTTATACTTTATACTTTATACTTTATACTTTATACTTTATACTTTATACTTTATACTTTATACTTTATACTTTATACTTTATACTTTATATTATTTATAAACTATCCTATTTTTGAAAAATATTTTTTCGATGTTTTGTTTTTGTGAAAATTTTGTTTCGTTTTGTACCCAGTTTAATTTTTTTGTTGGTTTTTTTTTTTTTTTTTTTTTGTGAAAATTTTGTTTCGTTTTACTGCTGGCCCTGCAGTAGCCAATCCAGTTAATCCAAACCCAAAATAATATTTTAAAGTCTTTAATCAGTATTTAACGGCACCCACAAAAAAAAGTCGATCTGTGTCAAATCGAAGCGCCTTGGAAGCCCTCTGACATCACAAAAATGGCTTTACATATTATCCAATTAGTGTTTAACGTAGACACCTGCCTTGGTGGCTTAATTCTACGTGCCCCTTGGCAAGGAGTCTTTGGTTCAAGGAATTGACGCCCAGCAGATACATCTTATGGAATGCTAATCCAGCAACGCACGATAATTATAGTCCATCCAATACATACTTATCTTCCGGACGTTAATCTACATTCAATTGATTAACGTCCTTCCGATTATCCCTTGAGCTTCACTTTCTTAATTTCAGACGCGACCAACTTCCTATTTTTAGTAGTTTCAATACCGTTTACACCACCACACTTAAGTAGTTTATTTAATTTAATAAATATACTGTATAGATGACATACCAATATTGGAACCATAGTACCAATCATTTATAGCTTGTTATCACCATCCACATTTATTGCTAGGTATTGATACCTTTATATCAGAGATAAACACCTTGTTGTAAGAAAGCACAACTCCATGCCAGCCACCGTAGACCATACTCGAGAGACTGAACTATCACAGCCAGCACGAGACTCTCCTAAGGGCCAGCCCTTCAATAATCTCCTGGGCAAAAGGGTTTTCCCCCGCCACAACACTTACACAGACTGACACTTAGCATATAGTAGACTGTGATGAATTATATTCGCCACTTACTACTGCACTAAGATCAACCTTGATACACAAAACTACATCCAACAGTCTCTACAGCATTACCAATTTGCATCACTGTTTAGTTACTAACAGCAATACCTCCGTCAACACTCCGAGATTACTTCAGGATAGGGATTGATTTATCTCTTCGTGACCATAATACTTCCAAATTACTCTAGCTTTTCCCAATTTCTTATCATTGTATCACCTCTGTCAAAACTAGACTATCAGATTCATTTGTTAGCTCACCATGTAATGCCCTGGAGCAATTTCACGGTTATTGCAGTCACTATTTTTTTTTCATAAATTTCTTCACCCAAGAGATAAGCTAATGTGGCAAGGTATATGTGTTCGTGTTAGTCAGAGTAGACTATCCCCGTGTTAACAAATTTTTTCGGATCATTGCTACTCCTTTGTAAGCATAAAGCTACCATTGTATGTCAACGGTCGGATCATTTATTAAGCTAAACACGCAAGGCTCAAGGCAGGCCTTAGGCTTTACATGGTAATCAAACCAAGTACTTCTGTTCACTCGACTTTTAGACGACTTGTGTGACCATTTTGCTAAAAGAAGAGCTCGCTCATATCCATTACCGCTGGTCCTTTACACTGAATTATTAGTTTCACATTACATTAATTATTAGAAAATTACACTGAACAGTCATACGCTGGCTTATTTCCGACGACGCGTCAGTTCTCTGTAATTGAACTCATCAAACGCTCATTAGATACAACTTAGTAACATAAAAGACGATGTTTACGACCAAAAGAATAATGAAAATTTTTTTTAGAAAGTATGAAGGTGCAAGCTGTTTCTACTCTCATGTCATTTTCATGACCAGAATTTTTCACTTCTAGGCCATTTTACGGTATGAGGAACTATTGATACCAATTTTGGGAATGTGGGACTAATTTTTCTTTGGAATTTATCAAACACCTATTTTTCAATTCCGGAAAATTCATTATTTAGAAATTTTTGTAACGAATTGAGCAAAATGTTGGGCTGAAGCTTTTGGGCTATCTAATTTGCACTATGGTGATATGATACTAAGTTTTTTTTTAACTGATTTTTGTTTTTTTTAGGTGTGTCTAAATCTCTGTCATAATTTTTGTCCCAATCCTTTTCATAGTTCTTTTCCCAACCCTTTTTTGAATTCTTGTCGTAATCCTTGTCTGATTCCATGCTCTAAACTTTGTCCAAATCTTTGTCCCACTCCTTATATTAGTCCTGGTCCTAATATTTATTCAAATCCGTGCACTCATCCTTTTTCTAATCCTTGTTTTAATCCTTATCCAAATCCTTTTCCTAGTACTAGTCCTTATTTGAATTTTAAATTGTTTATATTTTTTCACTTTTGCTTTTACATTTGGTACAAATAGGGTTTTTGTTAGAAGTTTCCTGAGAGGCCTCATGACGCCATTAATGTTTTTTTTTAATTTTTATCTTGTGACTGAAAACTTCAGCTTTACTGACGTTATTTTTAATATTAGTTAAAATTTACCCTAGCGTTAATAATCAAGGAGATATAATTACATGCAACGTTTTTCATTGTTGCTGCTTTTCACTGCATTAGAGCCCGAACAGAATCAAAAATCGTTGTCATTGACGATATCGCAAAGCAATAGAATGCATGCAAATGTATGAAAACGTCCACAATGAAATCGCATGTCGTCAGCCGCAAACATATATCGCACAAATAGAATCAATTCTATTTTTTTTCTTGCGACCGACGATTTGCTCTCTGAGTGCTATTAATGTTATAGGGTACGTTCAAAGCCATTTCCTTAGTTTTTATTATGTCTTGACGTTTCTTCTTTGTGTGTGTTGTATTTACACAATTGAAAATACATTGAAATGAAAAAGAAAAAATAAATAAAAAAATACTAAATAAATAATAGCAACCCTGAATCCTCAGTCGCAATCGTTTCATTCTGGACGTGTTCTCCGCGGTTGATGACCAGAGAGGCTCTCAAGCAGTTGTCTCCGTGGTGTCGTTGCTCCAACAATTTTTTTATTTTCCTTAAATTACCATTTTTCGCCATCATAAAATAAACTTGGTTGAGGGACTTTTACTCAACGAGCAATAATTTCATGCAACAATAATGCATTTTTGTCTATTTTTATCGTTAAGCCCAGTATAAATTTTTCCATTTTTGGCGTACTTCAACTTTAGCATATGTTCTTAATTTATTTATTTTTACATTTACCGTGCCTCAAAAACTCACCGATTAATAATTCCATGCAACGCCGTTGCATGATTTATGTATTTCCGATCTTGTAGAGGCTTTTTCCGCAACCTCATGACATCCTAATTTTTTTGTTTAATTTTCTCACGAGGACTAAGTTCCAATCTTTACTGATGTATAAAATTTTTTACTTTAGCACCTGTGCATAGCACCTTATAATTCCAAATGAAACTACAAATGTAACAAATTTGCAGTTTCGTCACGTAGGCAGTTCTCTTCGCGTCCCGATGACGTCTTTAATTTTTTATTTTAATTTTTGGCATTAAGTTAATGAATTAACCTTTACTTTTGGGTCATTGACTTTATCATAAAACCTTTACTCATTGAGTAACAATTCCATGCAACGCCAATGTATTTGGAAAAATGCTTTTTTAACTTTCTTGGAAATCTGTTTTTTTGCAGCACCTCATGATGAAGAAAATAATGTTCAATTAAAAATACCACGTTAATATTAAATATAAAATGATTGGTTTTATTTTTCATAAAATATAGTTGAAATACTCAAATCATTTAAAATGATTAAGAAATGTATTATCCGCTTACGAAGTGCAATCTATCACCTCAGTCGTTTTACCTCAGTTGGGGTTTTACATACCACATTTTTCAGTAATAAATATAAAAAAAAATCTTATAAGAATGATAAAATCTATGCCATCTATAAACTATTTGAACTATTCTGGCTTTTTTTCCAACGGAAGATAGCGCGTGCTAGATCATCACGCACCGCATTGTTGGACATGTGAATTTGGTGAAATTTCTCGACGCATATATTTTCATATGATTAGCGCTAGAAACGCAACTCTCAGTCGGCAGTTGACAGCTGCGAGTGTTATTGTTGTTGTTGTCGCCAATCGAATTGTAATGCTAATCGATAGTGACCATTGTACCCAACGTCATTGGCGTCACATCACCAGTATCACCATCAACTTCAACATCAGCATCATTGATTTGCACAAATACAAAGGCAATAAAATGCAAAAAAATAAACACAAAAACATTGGTATCCAAAATAAACGAGCTAAAATTAAATGTAATGCATGTAAGAATAAATATAAAAAATGCCGAAAATTTCGAAACGGAAACGTGAAAGAAAGCAGAAAGTTTGACACAGTCTTGAATGGTGCTGTCCATCCCGTTGACGTCTTCCATTGTTTTTCATACAACGCAATATGTGTCAAGTAGATGCAAAGTGTTTCAATTGAATAAATGTACCATTTACTTTAGTTTTTTTCACCGTTTCTCTTTAAGGCCGTGCAAAACAATGCGAAGAGCTACTCTGTGGATTAATGCATTCCCGTTTCAAAGAAGCTGTGTATTCATTGATATTATTAGGTTAACGGAACTGTGACATTTTTGGCATTTGTTGCATATACGGAAATGATTTCCGTTAAGAATTTCAGTTGTTTCCGGTTAATGCGCGATTTCTGTTTTTTAAACAGTGTAAAGTTTGAGGGAACAGACCTGGAGTTTTTTTTATATATAAGTATTTATTCACTTCGATAGAAAATATATTGAAAACTAGGTTATTAGTTAAGCTGAAGAAATTCTTCATGAACTGTGGCAGCGTGTAAACATTCCGTTCGTGGTAAAGTCTTGATTGTTAAAAAAAGACACAAAAATCCGACGAATCCAAATATTTGTTTTTTAAACCCATAGGTCAAACCTATAGGTAAAACTTATATAAAGTAAGGTAGTATCGTAATAGTTTTTAAATTAGTTAGTTATTACGTCCAAGATTTTTACACGAAGGTTCCAAGTTTGCTAGCATAGATGTGGATAACGATGAAGTGGAATATGAAGAGGTTGTTACACTAATTCTGGCGTAAGTCAAGGATACTGTGCATCTCGGCTTTCCAATTTGGAAAATATATGACCGTTTCTCATCCGTGACCTCAAGCGCAGATGAACTCAAAACGCGATCAAAACGTTCGGTATTTTGTGAATACCATGGAAATTCTGTAAAAGTTTTTGTTTATTATAAGTGAAGTACGAATTTACCTGAAATGTTTATTGCAAATTGAAAAACGGTTAATTGGTTGTTCGAGTAGAATTTAAGTCAATGAGGTTCCGTAATTGTCAATTTATCCCAATCGATCACACGTTGGTTAAGAAGTATTGAAACCAACAAAGAAAGAATGTGAAATTAAATGGAATAGGCAAAGAATTCTTATCTTCTTCTTTATTGAAGGAGGAAGAGGAAGAACAACAAAAAGAAAACTATTGAATAAACCTACCAGGTTTAAAGGACTCTAAATTATTCTTAGGGGCATACGACCTAAAGAGATTGAAAGAATGCATAAAGCTAACAATCTAAGGCCCCTAGTTTAGGAGATATAAGCAAAAGAAATTTAGGATTTTGTTTTCACTGTAAAATTTGAAAATCGTATCGCACAAGGACAAGTTAGGTATCGTATAAGAACAACTTAGGTATCAAATTAAAGGTACCACCTTTAATATGATAATTTTACCACAAAAAAACACCTACAGTGGTGCAACTTTGACTCTTCTACGGCCTCTAGCTTAGGAGATATAAGCAGAAGAAGTTTAAGATTTTATTTTCTTCTTAGAAATTTAGATTGAACTATCCCCTTACAAAAATGGAAATTCATAGTGATGACACTTGTAGGTTTTGCATGGAGGACGAAAAATCTGCGATGCACATCCTAAAACAGTATCCCACACTTGTTAAAACTCGTCAGAAAAATCTAGGGTACCACATAATACCAAATAACTCATTAAAATCCAGAGATATAGGACATACTTATAAAAGCACTTATTTCAGAGATTGGACTAAAAGAGGCTTTTTAGTCCATGAAGGGGTACAATAGATCTTAAGGTCGCAGTACAAATCCTAACAATGATAGTAATAATAATAATGATCTCCCTCAACTTCAATTCACTATAGTATTAAAATGATCCTTTATCAATATTATACCATCCCTCTTACGATTTTCCGGAAACTCTACAAAATACTGTTCAGTGGCTGCAATAGTTTCTTCATTTGATGAAAAACGCTTCCCACAAAGGAATTGTTTCAAGTTTCTGAAGAGGTGATAGTCGCTGGGAAATCTGGCGTATACTGTAGGTGTTCAAGCAATTAGTACATCCTCCTTTCGATTCAGTTTTTTTTTAATTCTTAATGAATGCCGCACTTACATTCAGTTTAATTTTCAATTTCATTTTCAATTTCAATTTCAATTTCATTTTCAACTTCATTATCATTTTCATTTTCATTTTCATTTTCATTTTCATTTTCATTTTCATTTTCATTTTCATTTTCATTTTGATTTTCATTTTCATTTTCATTTTCATTTTCATTTTCATTTTCATTTTCATTTTCATTTTCATTTTCATTTTCATTTTCATTTTCATTTTCATTTTCATTTTCATTTTCATTTTCATTTTCATTTTCATTTTCATTTTCATTTTCATTTTCATTTTCATTTTCATTTTCATTTTCATTTTCATTTTGATTTTGATTTTAATTTTGATTTTGATTTTGATTTTGATTTTGAATTTGAATTTGAATTTGATTTTGATTTTGATTTTGATTTTGATTTTGATTTTGATTTTGATTTTGATTTTGATTTTGATTTTGATTTTGATTTCGATTTCGATTTCGATTTTGATTTTCATTTTGATTTTCATTTTCATTTTCATTTTCACTTTAATTTTCATTTTCATTTTCACTTTCATTTTCATATTCCTTATCATTTTCATTTTCATTTTTATTTTCATTTTTATTTTCATTTTCATTTTTATTTTCATTTTCATTTTCATTTTCATTTTCATTTTCATTTTCATTTTCATTTTCATTTTCATTATCATTATCATTTTCATTTTCATTCTTATTTTCATTTTCATTTTCATGTTCATTCTCATCTTCATTTTCATTTTCATTTTTATTTTCATTTTCATTTTTATTTTCATTTTCATTTTCATTTCCATTTCCATTTTCACTTTTACTTTCACTTTCACTTTCAGTTCCATTTCCATTTCCATTTTCATTTTCATTTTTATTTTCATTTTCATTTTCATTTCCTGTTTCTTTTTCATTTTCATTTTCTTATTCATTTTCATTTTAATTTTCATTTTCATTTTCATTTTCATTTTCACTTTAATTTTAATTTTCATTTTCACTTTCATTTTCATTTTCCTTATCATTTTCATTTTCATTTTAATTTTTATTTTCATTTTCATTTTAATTTTCATTTTCATTTTCATTTTTATTTTCAATTTCAATTTCATTTTCATTTTCATTTTTATTTTCATTTTCATTTTTATTTTCATATTCATTTTTATTTTCATTTTCATTTTCATTTTAATTTTAATTTTTATTTTCATTTTTATTTTCATTTTCATAATCATTTTCTTCATCGTCATCATCTTATCTTCTTTGTGTTGATGCTCAACTCGTTCCACAATTTTGAGTTTGATTTTGTGCTTATTTCCGAGTGTAAGGCCATCAGTCTTCTCAGGAGTAACATTCTTTTCAATGGAAATCCGATTTTTTAATAAAAATATGTCTGCATTGAATTATCAAAAAATAATCTAACTTTTATTTCGCCATCGAGAATTTTGAATATTAAGAACTGTGTGTAATGCTGTGTTCACACAGAGAGTTTAGTTTAAGTTTCCAGTAAAAAGTTGAGTTTTGCCATTGAGATAAGAACAAAACAGACTCTTGAGTTTTCAGTACAATTATGCAGGATGAAACTCAACCTAAACTCAACTTGTTTTCAGAGTTTATTAAAACTCAATTTGAGAAATGATTAAAAGTATGCTAATGTTACCATGAAAAGGTACGTTCAGATGCAACTTAGTAAATTGAAGAATTTTAGAACAGCTGTTTCTGACATTTCTTACCACAAAAGTGTACAAGTTGCATCTGAACGTACCTTTTTAGAAGAACATTAGCATACTTTTAGGGATTTCTCAAATTGAGTTTTGATAAACACAGAAACAAAGTTGAGTTTCATTCTGAAAAATTGAACAGGAGAACTCGAGAGTTTGTTTTGCGTTCAATGACAAAACTCAATTTTGTACTGGAAACTCAAACTAAACTCTCTGTGTAGACATGGCATAAGATGACATGGTAAGTTTAAAGTATTGAACGATATTGTGCTGGGAAATGTCAAAAATAGCTGTTTCTAAAATTGTGCAAATTACTTTCTGCAAAAAATGGAGATAAACGTGAACAAAAGAACTTTGGCAAGTGTAGAAGATAAAGATGAAGTCAGTAGTGCCGATAAAAATTCCGATTTACGCAGTGCAAGGAAAAACTGTCATGTGTACGCAGAGATGACTTTAGCCTTGTCCTCAAGTGGATGATATTTGATGTCACGTTGGTGAAGGTGCAAAAAATATGAGAACACATAAGTAACGAAAGAAATTTCACACTAAACTCAATTCTGCCGACGCACCTCTGAGTGAACAGCTTTGGTTGAACTCAAACTAAACTCTCTGTGTGAACATAGCAAAAGCTATCACTTTATTGTTAGCTTTTGGAATTTTAGGACGAACAATCCTTGATGGATCTTAAAAAATTTGCACCTATCTTCTACTTTGTGCATTTTTTCACTCCAAAGTGAAAGAGAGGGAAAATGATTTGCGGCAGCATGAGTAACACAAAGTAACACAGTGGCAACATGCTGTAGGTAATCGGTATCTACACCCAGTTGAGCATCAAGTTACCATCACGTAAGTACATTGTAATTGCCAACTAAGACTTAACGTAGTTGGTGTTGATTAATGGAGCAACAAAAAATAAGTAGAAAAGATTAATTGTTTACATTTGCACTAAACAGACGCCTACAACGGACTGGAAGCGAGTTGGCCATAGAACATAGAGGCACAACTAAAAATAAAGTGCAGTAACCCATACACATTAAAACAGCTGTTGGACATCAAGTTAACATTAAACAGGGAACTCATAACTAATTCAATATCTATGCGTCAGCGCCGCATCAAACTCATTACTAGCCACACGCTCTGAAAAGCGGGCACTAAGAAAGCGGAATCCTTCCATGCTGTAAAGTTAATCCATGAACGACGCCCTCATGCTTTGATGGGTCCCCACGATGGCGAATGTTGTTGTTGTTGTGAATGATGTGGATGCGGCTAGGAAACCATGCGGATAAATAATGAGTTGAAAAATTTAAATGTCCGTAAATGTAGAACCACGCAAACGGCGCCGCCAACAAAAACAAAACAAAAAAACAATAACAAAAACAACAAATAAACAACATTGCGGCTACATTAATTAAATAGTTTTGGCAGCACTGGCAACGCTGCTGTGTGCTAAGCGTGCGCGCAGCATACGACAAACGCGTGCGTGTGCGTTTTTAAGACTCTTTCTGGAAAATGCTCACTCCTTCATTGGACGCGTGTTTGTGTTTGTGTTTGTGTCTGATTTTATTATGTGTCGATTTTATATGTTGCCAAGTTGTTATAGCCACGTTGTAATGGCTAACAAAAACAACAGCCGCTCTAAGGCAGCTTGGGGCTAATTAAAGAAGGCCAGAAAAAAAATAACAACAGCCGCATAACGAATCCTCTACAACTCTGCCAGTCAACATCCTTGCCACTGACCAATGTCTAAAGCTGGAAGTGTTAGACGCCGCATCAAGTAACAGATCGTTAAAATTTTAGTATTCAGCTCAAGACGCTATCGCATCAATTAACTTTATCTACTACTACAGTTTAAGGATATTTGACAGCAGCAGGACCTGTTTATCATGCGCAAAAGTACCTGTACTGATTTACTAGGCTGCACGTCAGCGCAGCCGAAAGTGAAACCGTATCTTTATGAACCGCCCATCAAACATCAGGTGTCGGTGCGGCAAATTAAAGGGCACGGCATGTCAGCAGGATCAGCAGAAGATCGGCAGAATGAATGACTCTGTTAAGTGAAAAGGAATTTCCACAATTTGGTCAACAAATAGATTCATCTTCATTCTCATCACTTTTACTGCTCTAGACATGCGTCAGGATAACGCATACACCATATGGCAGCACTTGGCTACTCCGCTCAGCCATGGGCTAACTTTCATTTAATTAACCCCAAAGATCCTGGCGTTTTGATAAGCGCAATTAACACGCTGGGCTCGTTCTTTTCACTTTTCTTGCTCGCGTTGTTGCTATTCATGTTGTTTTTTTTGGTCCTTTCATTATTAATGAGCTCAACGTGCCGATCGCGCGTCTGTTTAATGAAATGCCGTACCATGAAGTACGACAACAGTTGGTCAAATTTTTTTTCTAATTTTAGGGCAGGTCTTTCTTTCTTGTTGTTGTTTGTTTTTTTTTGTTTTTAGTTTTTAGCAAAAGGATTCCCCTAGGGCCAGTGCAGCGTGGTGTTTGTTATGCTCCTCTGCAAGTTTGATAATTAATTTATTTGTATGTTTCTATGAGTGAAAGTAAATTGGTCAGCATTGCTTGCATTTGAGTTCATTATCCTTTTTTTATGTTTATGCCCAGTATAATAATTTAGCTGAATAAAACATCAAGATTCTTAGAAATTTATTAGGTTTGTCTAGGGACGAAAAGGGTTAAGCGTTGCTTGTTCCTGTTGTGATAAGAGCGGTTATGAACCGACATTTAAGAGAATCTGTATATTATGAGCGACATATGGTCCAATTTCAAACCCCATTTTTGTTTTTAACCTTAAGACTTCATTAAAAAATACACATCAGACTTAAGGTGGTCATTGTTCCCCAAATAAACTTCCTATACAAAGTTAAAATATTTTCTATACAAAACGAAATATGAGAATTAGTACTAAAACAATAACTGGAAATTGTTTTCTTACCAGATAATCAAGCTAAAATCGAAAAAAACTTTTTAACAAAAAAAAAAAAAAACCGACCTCAAAATCACTACAAAGTAAAAAATAATTTTAAATAACTTTTCCCATTCATTTCTTGGTCATATTTTAAAAGCTATTTATATGTATTATAACATTGGAAATCTTATCATTTTCATTTTTTCTATTTTGTTTTATTATCATCAATATATTAATTGCTTTATGTACATAAAAGCTTTAAAGTCGGCGCTTATCTTACTATGTCGAAATCATTTTATTTTAATTTTTTCTAATTTGTTTTATCATAAAAATATTATTAACTTTATGAATATAAAAGCTTCTTAGCGATTTTTTTCTTTCAGTTGGCAATTTTTGAGTACGCTGAATGTAGCCAATGTCCATGCATTATTTGTGCAGCTGTTACACACTATGTCATATTCAATATGAGCTTTACAAGCTCACCCCAAACCGGTTTAGTGAGAAATTTAATGTGTACAAAACTTTTAAAATTACTACAGTGTCACCAAGGCACCAAATGGTAAAAGGATGGTAAAAGATCATGATTGTGTGTCAAAGATGAGCGCCGACTTCAAAGCTTTTATGTTCATAAAACAATTAATATATTGATGATAATAAAACAAAATAGACAAAATGAAAATGATAAGATTTCCAATATTATAATACATATAAATAGCTTTTAAAATATGACCAAGAAATGAATGGGAAAAGTTATTTAAAATTATTTTTTACTTTGTAGTGATTTTGAGGTCGGTTTTTTTTTGTTAAAAAGTTTTTATTTCTTCCTTTTTAGAGAATATAAAATATTTTATGTAATAGTATTCTTGAGGAAAATTTCAAACATGAAACTTTGTTCTTAAAAAATTTGTTTTGTTAATTCCTGAAAGTTTGTTGGGTATTTTTCATTTCTGCTTCTTTGAAATTTTTAGTGCCACGCCCCTTCTCTAATCCCGCCCACTTTATTTACCGTACCTTATAATGATTCTACCTAGCCCTGTGCCAAATTTCCGTTTCCAAGTATCAATATTAACCGTAATATAGTACTTTCCTTAAAGTGCCACACCCTGTGTACAATCCCGCTCACTTTTTTAATGATTCTACCTACCCACCTGCCTGCATACCAAATATTAGTACGCTAGTGTCAATATTAACTAAGATATAGTATTTTTATAATTTTGACACACCCTTTTGTTGAATAACGCCCACTTTTTTTGCCGTAATTTGTAGTAACTTTACCTACCCATGTACTAAAATTCAGCACCCTAGTGTCAATATTATTCGATATATGGTATGTTTCTAATATTGCCACACCCATTTGTCGAATAACGCCTACTTTCTTTACAGTAATTATTAAAAATTGTGTCTACACCTGTGCTAAATTTCAGTACCCTAGTGTCGATACTATTCGAGATACAGTGTTTTTTCAATATTGCCACACCCCTTTGTCAAATAACGCCCACTTTATTGACTAATTTGTAATAACTATGCCTACCCATGCACTAAATTTCAGCACCCTAGTGTCAATATTATTCGATATATAGTGTGTTTCTAATATTGCCACACCCCTTTGTCGAATAACGCCCACTTTCTTTACAGTAATTTTTAAAAATATTGTCTACCCCTGTACTAAATTTCAGCACCCTAGTGTCAATATTATTCGATATATAGTGTGTTTCTAATATTGCCACACCCCTTTGTCAAATAACGCCCACTTTATTGACCGTAATTTGTAATAATTGTGCCTACCCCAGTATTTTTACTGTAAATTTCAGTACCCTAGTGTCAATAATTACTGAAATACAGTGTTTTTCTTATATTGACACGCCCCTTTGTCGAATATCGCCCACTTTTTTAAAAAAGGACCTCCGCGTTCATGGTATCTATCTGTTGAAAAAAAAATTACGGAAATCGGGCAAGAGCTGTATGAGTTATCGATGTACATACATGTAAAAAAAAAAAAAAAAATCGGTTAAAAATAAACTTTTTTACAATAAAAAATATATCAAAAATATCATAAGTGATATGTATGTTTTTTATAAAAATGAGTTAATACTGATCATAAAGGCTCAATTAATGATAGCCATTCCATATGAAATCAGATATTTTTCAAAGAAATTTTGAAAACAATTGTGTTGGTAGGTTTTTAATAATAAAGTAAAAAAAAAACAAAAATAACAATATACCTATATAAATATTTATAAAAATATTACTTAAAAATTATAAAAAAAATTATCATTTGTGCATGTATCTTCGAAACCGAAAATTTCGAAATTTTATGAGACAGTTTATGAGACACTTTGTAAGATCTTGAACTGATCTTGCGTGTAGTGACGGGTATTTCATACTTAAATGAAAAAAGTAGGTTTTTGGTCCCTTTAAAATTTTCATGCAAATTTTTAATGGTCGGCAGCATTATTTTTTGATCTTTACAAAATAGTGGTATGTTTGAACATAATTTCTTTGCTCATTCTGAAAACTTCAGGATAAATTCATCCCATTATTTAATAAAAAAAGAAGTTCTTATATTCATACAATAAAACATCATACGTCTTGATTTTTTTTAATTTTCACTGTATTTTTATTTGGATAAATGAAAAATCGCCAAAAAAAAAAAAAAAATAAACAAAAAAAACAAATTAAAAATCACTCATAAATAGAAAATGGCCGAAAACTAAAAACCAAAATTTCACCCAAAAAAGCCCAAAAATTTTTTGAAAAATGGCTTCAATCAAACGGAAATGCGCAAAAAAAAATGCAAAATTGCCCAATTTTTCCATTGTTGCCCCAGGGTTTATATCCCTTGTACGAAAATCAGAATTTTGAAGGTCTATTTTTATTTAATGAACCATAGAAATTAGAGCCCTGCATGAGTATGCTTTTTGCCTACTCAGATACAATCGTTTGCTGTCGGATAAAAAGCTTTCACTGACCTTTTTTTCCAAAGCTCTCGTATGTAAACATACTCTCACTCTATTTTATGCGAGAGTAACAGTACACTGCTGAACTTATAACAGCAAGACCAGCTTCTTGCAATAAAAAGTAACGCAAACACTAGATACACTGAATATGAATACACATGCACTGAATATTTTGCGCATTATTTTTTTATGAGCAAGAATCTTTTGTTTTGCGAGTGACTTTCAATGAGATGCAAACAATATATATGTAGACATCCTTTTTTTCATTGTTTCCACTACGATTAGTGAAGTATTATAGAAATAAAACTTTTTGAACAGTTTTCCAAGAATTAATTGTTTTTATTAGAGTTTCTAATGACAATATTAAATTATTGTTCAAGCCTAAATTTAATGAATAAAGTTATGATTAATGTAATGAATAAAAAGAATAGTACTGAAAAAAAAAAATGAAAAAACAAGTTCATTTAAAAACAAAAAAAATAAGTTGCCTGTCCTACCTCCTTTGCTTAACAAAACCGGTTTAGTTAAACGCTAAGCATCAATGAACTACAGAACAGAAAGGCCCATATTACACGATGTCCGTTTGTCCGACCTTTGTTGTTGCTTTCAATGTGAAACTGTCAAATAACAGTGATAGTGAGAGCGGATGCAACAACAAAATCGCTTGTCTGCCCTAGCGTACACCGGACAAACGGACATCGTGTAATATGGGCTAAACAAAAATAACGCAAAGCTTTCATAGTTCAGATCAGTGCTTGCAGTGTATGTGAGAGTATGTTATGCTAGTACACCGAATAGAAACAAAAATAACGCAAACATCTGAAAGTTCAGATCAGTGCTTACAGTGTTTGTGAGAGAACAGATAAGGTATAAGCAGTGAAGCTCGTGCGCAGATTTGCTCTTCACTACACGACCTGTTGTTTAACTTTTATTCAGTTACAGTGTACTCTTTAGCAGTGAAGCAGAGTGTATTCGCTTTGCGATTATACTCATGCAGGGCTCTAATAGAAATCGTAGAAATCTACCAAAATCTACTTGAGCAAAACAAAACAAAAAAAAAAACAACACGAGAAAAACATTTAAAATAATCAGAAGTTTTCTTTTAATAAATATAAAAAATAAATTGAAAATGTAATACTTCAAAAATATGTGTTTTAAGAATTATGCAAATTGAAATTGTTCATTATTAAAAGAACTGCTTTTACTTTGAATACCGTTATCTCTTAACTTTATGCAAAGTATGTTGACAAGACAACATGAATGAAGCCAACAACCAACAACAACAACAACGGATATAGAGCAAATCAGACAGCATGACTTTTCACTGTGATCCACTCAAGCTACTAAGGTTCTAGTTATACTGCCAATATGCGAACAAAGGTACCCGGAACTTTATTTTGACAGAGAGAACGCCTTTACATTAGTAACTAAGTTCTTATCTACTTATGATGCACCCTGTGTCAAGGTTAACCTTGATCGTGTCATACTTTTAGGCATAGCCTTAACTCAAGTGCATCTTCGAAAATTCGACACAGTGGTTTACCGCTACTATAACAATCTCCACACCGTCTAGGTGTTCCATAAGTTTAACTAGTTGAAACCACGGACCCTGTGGCGTCCGTGGCGTAGTTGGTTAAAGTGCGTGGCCACTATGTCCACGAACCTGGAGACCCGGGTTCGAACCCCAGCAGCGACAGAAAATTATTTGAATTAAAATAATTTTTCTGTACGGCCGCCACCTCTCTGCAGACAATGGCAAACCTCAGAGAGTAATCAAAATGCCATGTAAAGCTTCTTGAGAACAAGGAACATTCTGTTCATTGCCGTTCGGAATCGGCTTTAAACCTGCAGGTCCTGTAGGTCAATTGTGTACAATTTTAATAACACGCACAACACAATTGATCATAAAAAGCTAGGTCAAAGTCCTTTCAAGGGCTGAAATGACCAGTTATTTACTTTTTTTAGTTGAACCCTAAAACGGAAGTGTGGAAAAAGGAAGGAGTTAACAACAAAATACCACAACCTCAACATGCTCTGATAATGTCAAAATATATCTAAACTAAAACTAAAATTAAAACAATTCACCCAACAGAAATGCAAAATCGTTCAATTCTTCGATATGTTTCGAAAAATATTAAGTGGGTTGATTTTTTTGGGCGCCCACATTTTTCTTTTGGGCGATATTTCATGGAGCTCAATTCATTTCTGATGAAAAAAGTATTAACAACCCATCAACGTTCAAAAGCCCTGGATTTTGAAGTTTCTTCGAACTGTTGCGACCCAAGTATTTTATCCTTAACCTTAACCTTATCCTTATCTTTATCCTTATCCTTATCCTTACCCTGTCCTTATCCTTATCCTTATCCTTATCCTTATCCTTATCCTTATCCTTATCCTTATCCTTATCCTTATCCTTATCCTTATCCTTATCCTTATCCTTATCCTTATCCTTATCCTTATCCTTATCCTTACCCTTACCCTTACCCTTACCCTTACCCTTATCCTTATCCTTATCCTTATCCTTATCCTTATCCTTATCCTTATCCTTATCCTTATCCTTATCCTTATCCTTATCCTTAACCTTAACCTTAACCTTAACCTTAACCTTAACCTTAACCTTAACCTTAACCTTAACCTTAACCTTAACCTTATCCTTATCCTTATCCTTATCCTTATCCTTATTCTTATCCTTATCCTTATCCTTATCCTTATCCTTATCCTTATCCTGATCCTTATCCTTATCCTTATCCTTATCCTTATCCTTATCCTTATCCTTATCCTTATCCTTATCCATATCCTTATCCTTATCCTTATCCTTATCCTTATCCTTATCCTTATCCTTATCCTTATCCTTATCCTTATCCTTATCCTTATCCTTATCCTTATCCTTATCCTTATCCTTATCCTTATCCTTATCCTTATCCTTATCCTTATCCTTATCCTTATCCTTATCCTTATCCTTATCCTTATCCTTATCCTTATCCTTATCCTTATCCTTATCCTTATCCTTATCCTTATCCTTACCCTTACCCTTACCCTTATTCTTATCCTTATCCTTATCCTTATCCTTATCCTTATCCTTATCCTTATCCTTATCCTTATCCTTATCCTTATCCTTATCCTTATCCTTATCCTTATCCTTATTCTTATCCTTATCCTTATCCTTATCCTTATCCTTATCCTTATCCTTACCCTTATCCTTATCATTATCCTTATCCTTATCCTTATCCTTATCCTTATCCTTATCCTTATCCTTATCCTTATCCTTATCCTTATCCTTATCCTTATCCTTATCCTTATCCTTATCCTTATCCTTATCCTTATCCTTATCCTTATCCTTATCCTTATCCTTATCCTTATCCTTATCCTTATCCTTATCCTTATCCTTATCCTTATCCTTATCCTTATCCTTATCCTTATCCTTATCCTTATCCTTATCCTTATTCTTATTGATTGCTTATTCATTATTCCTTATTCCTTATTTCTATTTCTTATTCCTTATTCCTTATTCCTTATTCCTTATTCCTTATTCCTTATTCCATATTCCTTATTCCTTATTCCTTATTCCTTATGTCTTATTCCTTATTCCTTATTCCTTATTACTGATTCCTTATTCCTTATTCCTTATTCCTTATTCCTTATTCCTTATTCCTTATTCCTTATTCCTTATTCCTTATTCCTTATTCCCTATTCATTATTCCTTATTCCTTATTCCTTATTCCTTATTCCTTATTCCTATTCTTATTCCTTATTCCTTATTCCGTATTCCTTATTCCTTATTCCGTATTCCGTATTCCTTATTCCTTATTCCTTATTCCTTATTCCTTATTCCTTATTCCTTATTCCTTATTCCTTATTCCTTATTCTTTATTCATTATTCCTTATTCCTTATTCCTTATCCTTTTCTTTATCCTTCCATATTTCATGCTACATCATCTTTCACAGCCTTTTTTAAATTCGTTCATAAGTTTTGTATTGAATAGGATCAAGGTCCGCTTATTTAGGTAGCCAAGGCATTAGCTTAATTTCTCTATCTCTGAACCAAGCCTTCGTATTTTGCGCCGTATGCTTTGGGTCATTAAATCTTGTTGAAAAACCCATCGATGAGCTATATCTTAATTTTGAAAGTAATTTTGAATTGCTCCCGAGAAGCTCGAGTAAAGTAATTTATCGAGGGCTTCGGAGTATAGTCTCTAACACGCCTTGCTGCTGAAGCGATGCTGAGATGAAAAACCTTTCTGCCGTTAGCTTTGGGTCTTTGTATCTTGTTGAAAACCCCGGAGAAAAGGCATTTCTTAATTTTGAATTTGATTTCGTATTGCTCTCTCATACAAGCCTTGCTTCTAAGGTGATGCGGAGACAAAGAACCTTTCTGCAGTTGTAAACGGAATTATTATTAACTCCCTAACAAACACCGCCTGGAATATTTCCAGTCTGCCTAAGGCCAGGATAATGGAGGATGATTGCAGGCATAGCGGGAGTTGCACCCCCTATACCTGTGTAAAAATAAAAAAAAAACCCACCTTGATTCTTAAATGTGTAGCTAAATCTTGGAAGTAGGTGGGACTATTGTATACAATAGTAGTCTTATACCTGCGATAAAGTATCAATTATGCGATAAAAAAACAGGGATACCTAAGGGATACCAAAAGGAAACACATTGCTACGCATCCTCATTTGCACACAAGTTGCGCTAACGAAGACAGGTTACAGGAGGAGGAGGTAGTATAACCAGTATTTTATACAGGTTATGCTTAATGCAAATGGTTATTGCTTATTCATGTACAATTTAGTGACAAGAAGTCACAGTCAAATACAAATATTCATATATTGAATTGCTAAATATTGTATATTTGGTTGATATCGATCATATTGACGAGATTTATTCTTTGTAGAATCTTTTGCTGGGGTAACTATTGTCGGCTGGCTCTTCCGAGAGTATCGTGCTGGCTGTGATAGCTCCATGTCTCAAGCAACACCTATGGTGGACGGCGTGGCGTTGGGCTTGATTACAACCGGATGACAATGCCCATAAATTGTCAGAGAATTTAGATCGGTCTCGATTTCCACCAGTACAGGTGGATAGTGACCAACAATAGCGATTCATAAATTGGTATTATGAGTTTTAACGCTAAGGTGTACTCTGTTGTAAATATTAATTTATTAAATGTAGCAACCTGAAAACTCATTACCTGGATGTCATTTCCTTGAACCTTGGACTCCTCGTCATGGAGCACGTAGTATTAAACTTACACGGCAGGTGATTGTTAACCGAATTATCTGTGTCACAACTATTATTTTTATATTTTTTTTTCTTTTATAATTCTTAAAAAACATATTTTTTAAGAATTATATTGTGAGCTTAATGCCAAATAATTCATGAAGCAACAGGTTGCTACAACAACAAAGTTCTTTGCAGAACTTAAACCAAGCTGACTAGACCATGGTTTCGTCGGACGCTACTCCGACTCATCAGTAGTCTCAGTGGTTCTAGCAGTCCACTAACTTTGACAAGCTAATAGGCGCAAGATCAATAAAACCAAAGAGGAATTATAGAAGCGCTATACTTTGTCAAAGCAATGTTTTTCTACTCTTTTGCTAGTCGCAAAATTTCAAAAAGTTGACTGCATTGATTCTGCAAAGATTTTGTTGTTGCGCTTTTTTGTTTACTTCTTTATCACGTATCAATCTAGGTTCCAACATTTTGTTGGTATTAAACCATAGAAGGCGTGAAGAAGGTTTTTTTGAAAGCAGATGTTTATTATATGCGCAGACATATAATATTACATCATGTTTTCGTAGGTCGTGCTCGCACCAGTTTACATGAGTTATAAAATTGTGGCATATTTTAATAAGTTTATTTCTTTTATAATTCTTAAAAAACATATTTTTTAAGAATTATATTGTGAGCTTAATGCCAAATAATTCATGAAGCAACAGGTTGCTACAACAACAAAGTTCTTTGCAGAACTTAAACCAAGCTGACTAGACCATGGTTTGGTCCTCTTTGGTTTTATTGATCTTGCGCCTATTAGCTTGTCAAAGTTAGTGGACTGCTAGAACCACTGAGACTACTGATGAGTCGGAGTAGCGTCCGACGAAACCATGGTCTAGTCAGCTTGGTTTAAGTTCTGCAAAGAACTTTGTTGTTGTAGCAACCTGTTGCTTCATGAATTATTTGGCATTAAGCTCACAATATAATTCTTAAAAAATATGTTTTTTAAGAATTATAAAAGAAATAAACTTATTAAAATATGCCACAATTTTATAACTCATATTATTTTTATGTTTAAATTCTCCTTAATCCTTCTGGAGGTGATAAAAAGATCATGTTTAGCTGCTTGGACAATTTTTTAATTCTGGCGGGGTATAGTTTTTCCCTCAAAAATAACAATCAAACAAACTCTTTAACACTCCAATTTTTTTACTGTTTTAAGAACACACCATTTTTGAGGTTTTTCGAATTTCGGGGTATTAACATTTATCAAAGCATTAGAGACCAGGGTTGCATTATATGTTTGTTTTACACGAATGTCACATGATGCTTGATGTAAAGTTGGTTACAACATCAACAAACATCAGGAAATTTTGGTGATAATTGAATCTTTCTCTGGACTAGAGGATCACTCCTATTTTATTGAACGCAGCTTTATATACAATTATATAGAAAAACCTTGATGCTGAACTCTAGTTTGTACCGGAAAATATCAACTTTCATTGGGATGACCCCATCTTTGGTTAGGAGAAAGCCATGCGCTAATATAAGAAGAAAATTACTTCCACGTTGTTGCTCTCAAACGATGCACGTACACACACAAGTGCAAGATACATGCGCAACCATAATGCAACATGACAATACAACAACGGGACATCCACTACAACTACCCGCAGCTTCAATCATCACACTGTATGCCCTAAGGCCACCACTTGTAGCAGGCCAACTGGAGCAACCAAGTGAGCCTCATTATCTAATCACTGACCAAAAACAAATTGACAATATTGCAGAAAAATATTGCTGCACATGTGTGCGTATGAGTGTCTGTTTGTGTGGTATTTTTGCAGCTTGGCTGCACACGTCATCATAGTCAGCATCGGCTAAGTCATCACCATCATCATCATCATCAGCAACGTCTAGAGTCGCAGAAGTTAGCAACGCATAGCGGCGCACATTTCAGTTCAACGACTGGGCGGTCGTGGCACTTCAAAAGATGCACCGACCTATGCAAGCGCTGTGGCCAGCACTCAACACCCAGCGCGCGCTCGCAACCCACGGCCCACTTGTTGCGGCCTTTTGCCGCTTGCCACTCTTGTGATCGTCTACGTATAACTTGTTAACTTGTGGCTAATATGTATTAACTGCATGTTGTTTGTTTTAACTTCTTCTAGTTGACTGTTGTTGCTGTTGTTGGCAACATGTTGCGCTGACTCGCTGCGTCCTCTAATGACGTCTCTTAATGCACCAAAACACAGCGCCTGATTTGCAACAATTTATTATTAATAATCATAATAATAATAGTAATAATCGCAACCGCTCAACCCCGCCTACATCGCCCACTCTGTAACGCCATGCCATGCCATGGCATGCCATGCAGTGAAGGCGTTTTATTTATTTTATTACTTGCACCATTAAAAAAGTGCATCCAAGAGCAGGGCGCAAGCGTGCGGCCGACTGCAGTGGGCCACGTTAAGATACAGCCTTTGAGTTTTGCGTTTATTTTTTGCGGTCTCCTTTTGACGGTTTCTGGCAAAGATTGTTCTTCTCAACCCCTGCTGCACTGCGTCGATATATTGTTAATGTGCATTCATCGTTTGTGTAACCCGATCCGTTTGTTGTTGTTTTCTTTGCTGTTGTTGTTGTTGTTGGCGCGTCTATCTAACTCGATACACATCCATCCATCCAACTTAAAAAGCAGCCAGCCAGTTGTCCATCCATCCATTCATCTAACTATCTATCTATGCAGCAATCCAATGCGTCCAAATGTCTGTCTGTCTTGCTGTTTTGTGCTCAGCTTAGTTTGTCTGTCTCACTGCGAGTGCGTCCAATCTGTCCGCGTGTCTTATTTGTTCCTTTGTGTCGGTGATTTGCTAGTTCAGGCGCTTAAAACAGTTTTTTCTATTTAATGTTCTTCAAATTGATTTTCAAACCATGTTGCTATTGTTGTTGTCTTTGTGGTGGTTGTTGTTGTTGGCGCATTTAGCCAAATTAAATGTTTTATGTGGCAATTTGTGGCATTTATTGTGGGCCTAAATGATACAAAATGTTGTTAAGTGCGCGTGTTTTATGATTGTTCAGAAAATGTTTTCTAATAGTTTTAAATTATATGCCATGATTTTTCGGGCGCCGTTCGATAAATGGGTATCAAATTAAAAGTTGTTGCATGCAGGTCCATTTCAGTTGGCGGTAGTAGGCTTTGGCATGTTGAGAGTCAACCAGAAGTTGTTGCCTACTTCAGTAATTTTAATGAGCGATGATAGTGGAGAAGGATGAGATATATTCTTTGTTGTTGATAAATTGATGTTGATGCATGCCACTCGAAGGACATACGGATCCAAAATCATTTATAACGGCAAAAGAAATGTTTATACTTAAAGTTTCAAAAGAAGATAGGAAATCTGGAGGGAAAATCCCGGAATCTTCCACAAAGATAAGATTGTTGTTGAAGCTGTTCAAGATGATAACTTCAACGTTTTGATTTGATGCTGAAAATTCCTTTCAATTTCAAGTTCGTATTCTTCATCGGTATGTGAACTAAAAGTGTTTCGTGTTTAACCTCTAATTTTATGCTAGATTTTTATAAACTTTTTTACTTAAGTACTCTCTGGTGTGTATTTTAACGTAGAATACGTTATACGGGGGTGTTGATCTGGAGCACAAAATTTTGAGAAAGTGTTTGTCACTTTCATTATAAGTTTTTAATACTTTATGCATGCATTGAAGAAAATTCAAGTATGGTCGTAACATATTTACTAAGTCTTCTTTTGATTTGTATTTAAATAATCATATTGCTACATATAATTTTTTTGATTCTATAAGTAAATCAAAATTTAACTCCTTCAAATTTTGTATAAATTTTCATATGCTTTGTATTTTATGTATTATAACATCATGTGTAAGAGCAGTACGATTATCTGTGTGTTCATCACAGAACCAGTGTGAGAAAGAGAAGAAGTATAATGACCAAGTAGCGAACGATGTGTACATACACAACATTGATAAGCGAAGCAGATAAACAAAATTGTGCTTACCCAGTTGGCCACGTCTTTAAGACATCCTCAATGTCTTACAGCCTTATTCATAAACACATTTTAAAGGCAGCGTAACTTTAAACGGGCTTTAAACAAGAAAACGTTATTCATAAACACTTTTCGTAGTTTTATAAACTGTAAACTGCGTAACTTAAACGCCGAAATTGGCGTTTAAAGGTTACGTAAATACAACCATGATTTTTGTTTGTCTTTTCTTTTAATATCAAAGACATGCTCCATATGCGCCCTTTGCAGCATTTTTTTATGCGGCGGCCATTGTAAATCCATAGGAATTCTTAATTTTTGTAGAGATTTTCTATAGTTCAGACACAAACCTTACAATCATAAGCAGAAAATGAAAAAATGTTTATGAATAACAATGTTAGCAAGGTTGCATAGAAGCTGCGTAAAGCCTTAAACAGTGCGTAACTAAACAAGCGTTTAAAGGTTGTTTAAGGAAATCTATTGAATAAGGCTGTTAATGACTAACGTATTCTACGTCTGACCTATGCGCCCGTGTTATCTAACACAGGCTTGAGCTTTTTTTTATGGTAAATTGTATTGGTACATAGGTTACAAAAAAATTTGGGGCAGTGAACATTTCAGTAAAAAATTGGTAAAATAAAATGTTTTAAGTGGCAATGCTGGTCTGCATTGTGAAAATCTTAATTGCTCTCAATACCGACCAAAACCAATGTTGCTTGTTCAGTGATTTCAAATGAAGGGCATTTTATAACTATTCGTTAATATTCGGCATATAATGCAGAGGACGGGTTTGAGTGTGCATTTTGTACTTAAAGCCAGAAAGTTTTTGTTATCTTTTCATTTTTAAAATTCTTTAAAAAAAAGTATTTTTTAGGCTTTTATTTCTTTAAGGCAAAAATAAAAATAAAAATTCTTTTGAAAAACAATTTTATAAATGCACTGATTGGTAAACAAATAACATCGATTTTTGTAGCTACGTCAAATAAAAATAATCCCTTTTTAAGAAATCATCACCTTAATATGCACAATATGCAACACTTGCTTTTCTTAAGACTATTCTCTCGCTCTCACACTTTCTATAAATCTACGCTCTTAGTTCTCTCACAGTTTTCCGTTCCCCTTTCCGATTCACACCCGAATTCATCCAGCAGCCGAGTCTGTTCGCCTTGGCGCACCGCAGAATGTGCGCCAGATATGCCCGTCTCTACTTTAGGGTAATAGAATGAATGCAGTTAAATTGAATTGTTATTGAAGTGAACCAAGGATTAGTTTGATTTATTTCGCAAAGTTTATATTGAAAAAAAACCTCTGGATTGGTAACAATAAATTTTCCAGAAGAATTCGAATTCACAACGGATTGTATTCAAATCATATATATCGAAATAAAATTCGATACAAAATTAATGTGAAAGCATATGTTTTTCCATAAAAACTTGGTATCGCTTTAACTTTAATAATGAATTCGCCACCATTTCTCTCGCTCATAAGAGAGCACACTATGAGCGCCAAACTTAAAATATAAAATAGTCTATCTTTGCTTCAAGTGGTGAACTTTCTTTCTCTTCACTTTGTATGAACCGTTTATATGGAACTTTCTTTGTGTGTACGCTCTGTGGCCGACAAATATACGCTCGTGTATATTATACACGTGAATGTTCTTCTTTTTTCTTTCTCTTTCTTCTCTCATGTTCGAACGTAACCAAACTCATAACGTAGCGTAAAGAAAAACAAAAATCTTACGAAACAATGCTGAACTTGGTTGTGAATATTCTACGTGCATATTAACCCATAATGGGTGAAATAGTAAAACATAATTTCACCTGTTAAAACAAGGTAGATTTCTATAAAAAAAATATTCGGTGCACTGCTTTTCCCTACTGTATTTTATAAAAAAATTTATCAGAATCAGTTGAGAAACATATATAGATTAGGGTGTCCCAAATGAAAATTTGTTTAAGAATTTCATAGCTGCTCAGCCTTTCTTTGAAAGCTTATGGAATTAAGTATTTTTTAGATTTTTTTCAGAATTTTTGGAAGTGGCTTATAGATCGCCATAGTCGGTCGATAGTCAGTTATAGACCCTAAAAATCTGGGTTTTCGGAGAACCTTTTTTTATTTTTAAATTTCGATCATAAGTTTGTCAATAACAGACATTTTCTAAGTCTTTGAGTCATCATTTTGAAAGACAAATATCCAAACTTTACTTTAATGGAAATTTCCGATTGGCGCGACCTCTAAACCTCTTTCAAAAAATCTGAAATAAACTCAAAAATACTTGACTCCATGAGTTTTAAAAAAATGCTTCAGCAAAAACAGCCTAATATAGATGTATCAAAATAATATTTACTAGTATCGCCTGTGCCCGAAATTCGGCCATATGTTTCTATAAAGTAACGAAACTCATGTTGTTTTTCACATAATGAATTGTTATTAATTTGCGTGTAAATTCTTAATGCTTACCTTGACGCTATGAGGAAAATAGTGGTAAAGGACAAAAAATGAAGCATATGCGTCAATAACAAAAATTTATTCAACATATAATTTTCATTTAAAGTAAATAAATAAATTAAAAGTAAAAGTAAGTAAATAACCGGTAGAAAAGTATAACAAATAAATCAAGATAAATGATAATTCTCAAGATAATAGATGCAAGCAGTAGTTTAACTTTTTTTTAACGCTGAGAGAAATTAAGATAAAGCAACAACCACAACAACAGCAATAACAATAATGCTACTCAGCTCATTTTAAATGTTTGCGTCACTCCCGCATTCTACTCTTGCTTTTGTAAGCTACAGCAGCAATGTTTAATAGAGCTTTTCGCTTTGCAGTTTCTCATTGTCCCATTGGTAAAAAAAGCTTTTTACATTTGCTCAGTTTTACCCATCTTAATGACAGCATATTCGAATAAAAATTATATTGTGCAAATCTACTCAAAAATACCTATCCATTGATATAAGTATTATGTGAATATGTTGAAGGTAACACAGAAAAAAAGGGAACACAAACTTTTTGTTTGCCTATTAATATATAGATATTAATATAACTAGTAACATGTCGATTATATGTGGGGTAGAACATCCGAAAGATACTCGCCTAGCTCTTTTTTCCTTGCCGTGGAATGGTCTTTGAATCATTGGTATACTATACTTTATCTGTCAAAAAAACCTCAAAGAAAAAAGTCAAGTGGCTTCAAATCGTAAGATTTTGGTGGTGAACACGATCATGAAACCTCTCTAACTTTTGACATCAGATATCTTTTACATTCATGCCATCCATTTCGTTTCATAAATAATTGGTAATCATGTAACAATATCGAACGTCATTACGTCATTAGAAATACGGCACAATTATTTCAACAGCCCAGAATAGGCGACCTTAGTAGGCGAGCGGTAGTAGGTTCGAGTCCCGATAAGGTTATGGTCAAACGCTTTAATCTATCTTCACTTTTTTTCTACATTTCAAGTTAACAGCAATTAAGACTTCATCTTAAAAACTTCAGAAGTCAAAATTCCTGACCTTGTCCGTGTTTCAATCCCTTTCCCAGTCCTTGTTCCAATTCTTTACCCAATCTTTGTCCTCAAACTTGTCCTTAGTGTGGCCTTGTTCTATTATTTGTCCAACATCTTGCTTTCATTTGTTTTCGAATCTTGTCCCAAATATTATATTGTTTATGGTGTGTTCTAAGTTTTTCTTCTAATCCTTGTCGCAATCCTTGTGATAGTCCTTTTCCCATTTTTTTTTTTAATTTTTGAGACAAAATAGACCTCAGTTAATGACCTTTAATTCTAACGGGCAACGAATTCCAGATTCTGATTGCGTTAACAAAGAAAAGTCTGTTGAAATTTAGAAAACATAGCCATGGAAGCGGTCAGCATTGATGATTTGTTTCGTCATCGGGGTCAGCATTGGTGAAAAAATTTGCTTTTTGCAAAATATCTGCATCTGCACACTTACAAGATTCAGTTGACCCAATAACTAAAGCCAGTGGACCATGCGCAGCGTCGAAAGTTCTCAGACTGGATGTTGGAACACAACCAGCTTATCATGATTTTGCTTAGAAAATCATGTTCAGTGACGAAGCCTGTTTTCATCTCAATGGCTAGGTCAACAAGCAAAACTCCCACATTTGGGTCAGTTAGAATCCAAGAGCGCTCCAAGAGCTTCCCATGCACCCACAACGTTGCAATGTTTGGTGTGGATTTTGGGCTGGCGGTGTTATCGGGCCATTTTTCTTCAAAAATGCAGCTACAATCGCAGTTAATGTGAATGGTGCCCGATATCACGACATCGTAACCAGCTCCTTTTGACCTGAAATTCCTGATATGGATTTTGACGACATGTGATTTCAACAGGACGGTGTCACTTGCCACGCAGCCAACGACGCAATGCACTTGATGCAAACGAAATTCGAAGGGAAGATTATCTCGCGCTGAGCTGATGTCAATTTTCCATCAAGATCATACGATTAGACGTCGTTGGACTTCTTCCTTTGGGGTTTCCTCAAATAGATGGTCTATGCAAATAAGTCCCGAACGATTTCGGAAATGATGCAAAAAACCCCAACTGGCCATTGCTGCAATTGATCCAGAACTATGCCAGAATGTCATGGAACATTTAATGAGAAGCACTCGCGTATGCAAGCAAGGTCGAGGCGGCTATTTGAATGATGTTAAGTTCCATTAATAACATCCATGTCTCTTATTTATAAAATTAAAATGTCAGTGACTTTTGGGACACTCTTATTTTCGTCTGTGAAAATAATGTTTTTGTAATTGTCACCCGCGTGTTTCACCACCAGACAATTTTCAACTGGTTTTTCAACCATATGTTCTTTTTTTAAGAGCCGCAGTCAACAAACGTCCGTTACAACGCACTTTCAAAGCCTTTTTGGATAATGACACTCATAGACTTCTGTGAGATATTCATTTCATGAGCTATGATTTTCTGCTTGTGGGATGGATTTCTATGAATCACGGCTTGATTTGATGGCTTTGGTTGTCTACGATGTCCTAAAAGTACGTGGACGACCGGACCGTTGCCGATCCTTCATGTCCTCAGTCTCCTCAAACAATATTATAAACTGATAACAAACATGCGACTTATCTCGGAACATTTTAGAATGTTGCCTTCTTCCATTTTGCACTTATCGAGCGCTACAACAACGATACGGGTTTCTTTATCGCCAGGGTTCTCTAATAGGGACTTGACAACTTTGAATTAAATTTTTGAATGCACCCTTTCATTAATCATTGAACTGTCACTGTCAATTTATTCAGTAAGCTCAACATTTTCATCATGGTAAAGTACACGAACAAACAATGTCTGCAAGTTATAAAAATTTACTACCGAAATTCGGAGTCGGTGATCGCAACTTTACACTGAGAAAATTGAACGTCTTAAAATCAAAGAAAAAAAGTTGTTAAAAGACTGTAACCAAAATATCTTTGCTACAAGGAAAAAATCGTTGCACTAATGATTTATTCTTTAACTAAGCAACTGCTGCATCTTTGAAACAAAAGACTGAAGTTCTTTGAAGATAAATCAATCAAAAAATATTTGCCGTAAAGATAAATTATTTTACAAGATTACAAGAATTTGTTAACAAAGAAAAAAGTACGCAAAATCAACAAATTTTCTTTGTTTTCTTGAAGCTAAGCATCGTTGTTTCAAAGACAAAGTCTATAACTTAAAAGAATTGTTTCTACAAAATCATATTTTTCTTAAAAATACACACGCTTATAGTTCGCAGTTACTTTGTGGGCAATATGTACTATATAAGGTAATTGACGTATTAATATGTATAAGTTGTAATGAGCATTAGATTAAATCGTTAAGGGTTAAGGGTTAAAGGTTAAGGGGAAGGGTGAGGGGGTGGGAAGGAGAATTGAGAAGGGGTGAGTAAAAGAAAGAAAAGGCGGCCATACAAAGATAGTATTAAAGAAATCTACTTTTTTAACCCTAGAACTGTATCGTGGGGTGAAAAAGCACCCCAGACTGGCTTAAATCTCGCGTAACACACAAACGTCTTTCGTTACGGCCCGGGACCGTAACCATAATTCTGTTTCAACGTCTGAGAGTAGAGGGAGCATGCTTGCGTGCTTGCTCAAGCAGTGAACATAAGAAGTGCGTCTGGGGTGCTTTTTCACCCCACGGTACAGTTTGTGTATATTTTTCGTCATCTTAAAGTTTTTTTATTTTCGTGTTGTTTAAACTTTTTTGGCAAGTAATGAGCATAGTGGCCCCACTTCACATATATTTACATATATACTTGTAATTGTTTTAATAACAACTACACACTTGTTTAAATAACGAAAAATGCTCTGCTCTCAATATTGGTTAAAAAAATAACAACAACAACTGCTTGGAATAAATTCTCATTGAGTGTACTTACCAACAACAACCAAAAATGTGCACTCTCTTTAAAAAAAACGGTACCTGCTAACACGCTAAACAGTATTTTGCATTGAAAAGGTATTGGATGAAGGGACAATACAACAGAACATAGGTGGAACAAGAAGACAGGGAAGATGTGTTCATTGTCCCCGAATCATCGATAGAAAATATGGAGCCAAATGTTAAAATAAAGATGTTTTTTTCCTTGAACGAAAAAAATTGAACGAAATTCTTATTCATTGTAACGATCTGTGCGGCAAAAATCATTTTTTCAATTACTTGCAATTTTCGCACTTTGATTTCTCAAAATAAATAGCATTTTTGAAACATTGGCCAAAACCACTATAATATCCCTTAAACATAGTATCTCCCCTATAGAACCCCGTTGGAATTCCTAGATTTAGTCAAAAACTGAGATATCGTAATTTTAACGAACAATAAAATTTTTCCTAGTTTTTCACGTTTTTTGCCGTTCTTGGTCAATATTCCCGGACCCTCAAAACTTTTGGCCAAACAATTTAGTTCCCGTGATTCTAGGTCAAAAGACGAAAAAAATGAGCCCCCATGGAACCATCAAAGTGACACTGTGTTCGAGATACGGGCCCTTGAAAGTTGGGGTGTTTTTTCACCCCGCGATACAGAAATAGGTAAAAAAAATAGCGATACAGTTCTAGGGTTAAAGACGTGCATCTTTGTCATCAGAATTTAAGTCTTTGATATAAAGTATATTTTTCATAGGAATTTAATAATCTTTGTGCCTTTGTCGTAAGGATGTTTTATCTTTGGGCACAATCTAACCAATGAATGTCTTTGTGGCAAAGTGTATTTTCTTTGGTTTTACGATTTTTTCCCTGAGTGTGGGAGCGTTAACTGCAATTTTCGGTAGTAATTCTCGCCCTAGTAGACAAATAATAAGAAGTTTAGTGCGTCTACATATTCGTTGTGTGATATTACCGTGCCAGTGAGACAACGAATTGGTCGAAGTGTCGGAAATATCGCTGCCGTTCAGGCGTCCGTAGCAAACGATACAAAACAGTCAATTCCACGGCGTTCTCAAGAATTGGGCATCGCCCAGACCACTTTATGGCGAATTTTGCGTAACGATCTTGGTTTACACCCATACAAGATCAAGCTGACTCAAGAATTGAAGCCGATGGACCGTTTGAAGCGACGTACGTTCTCCGATTGGGCTCTGGAAAAGTGCGCCAAGATTATGAATTTCATAGCAAAATCATCTTCAGTGACGAAGCTCGGTCTGCTGAAAATCCACATGTGCTTCATGAATCACCACTTCATCCACAAAAAATAACTGTTTGGTGCGGTTTGCATGCCGGCGGCGTCATTGGACCATATTTTTTCGTCGACAATAACGATTGTAACGTTACTGTGAATGGCCATCGTTATCGCGCCATGATTAACTATTATTTTTGGCCCGAATTGGAAGAAATGGATTTGGGCGACATGTGGTTCCAACAGCACGGAGCCACAAGCCACACAGCACACGTAACAATCGATTTATTGACAAGTTAGTTTGATGAGCGTGTTATCTCAAGAAATGGGCCAGTCGATTGGCCGCCTCATTCGTGCGACTTAACGCCTCTAGACTATTTTCTTTGGGGCTACGTCAAGTCATTGGTCTATGCCAACAAGCCGACGACGTTGGAAGAGCTCAGAGTTGGAAGGGAAATAGCGGCCGTTTCGGCCGAAATGTGTGGCCGAGTCATCGAAAATTGGGTCCAACGAATCGATCGTTTCATACGTGCCCACGGTGGCCATATAAACGAAGTTGAGTTTCATTCATAAATGTTTTGATTGTACTTCAAGCCGATAATAAAGTTTTTGAAATATCTCAAACGGTTTACCTTTTATTTAAAAAAAAATTGTCAAGTCCTCACTGATACTGATTAATAATAAATAGTTTACCTGTAATATACTATATATATATGTGTGTTCAATTATATTATTGCAATGGGTGTGTTTAATGCTGTAACAATATTTATTTCCCTACTAATTAAGTAAGATCGACTTTCATAACTCGTGCGCTGTTTTGCTGTTGTGCTGTGTAATTACACTAAAAAACTTTACTTGTATTACCTATCTCATAGCATTCTATGTATTGCTCTTTTGGCAATACAAACATGATTTGCTGTCACAATCAATTGGCAAGAACTTAAATCACCACCCTTTAGCTCTAATTTTAATCAAACCTATAACTTCTACTTACGGAGAATTTGGCTACTGTGCACCACTCAATGTTGCCACCTTAATAAATTAAACGCCATTCAATTTATTAGTGCAAAATTTCTTCTACTACTAATTACAGTTGTGTGTGCAATTATTTGGTATTAGTTGCTACAAAATCCGACATAAATGAATTTATTAAGCAGCAGCAGCAGTAGCAGCAGCAGCAACTTAAGCCGCTTAAGAATCGAACAACTTTAGATGCATTGCTGCAGCGTCAGCTTTAAAACGGATGCGGAAAAATAAGCCATTATATAATGTAGTAACTTATATTAATTGCAACAACAAAGCGATTACTCAAGCGTTTGCAACGTCGCTTGCATACGAAAAAAAAAAGAAACAAAAATGCAAACTTGACTTCATTGCCAATTAATGAATGCGTTGCAAGTAAGAGCCATTAAAATACGCTTCATTCTCAAAGATTTCGATCAAACAAGAAAATACATATGAGCAAAATATAAAATAAACGTCCACGCTTAAAATTACATCATTTAAGTGTATTAAATTATTTTGTAGTCATTAATTCGCCGCTTGGGCTTGCTTATAATTAAAAGCACTCGAAGTCGAACTAGTGTCAGTTGCACAGGTCGTAATTATGAATTTAAACTCAATTATGTACGTATCTAGATACTGTTTTAGGCTTAAATTACAAATGTTACTTTGTGTGGATACGACGCGTTGTAGTATCTGCATTGATACTAACAGATCAACAGCGAGTTGTTGTAATTGTTGTTTGGCTTTTTGCTAATCTCAGTCGGTGTGCTCAGCTATTGGCTATGAGCTCAACATATCGCTTATCTTTGGCTAGAAACGTGTATGAGTACTCGTATTTGGTCACCCAGGACATGTATCGCGATCTATCTTCATGTGTTGAGATATCAGTTTTCCGTTATCTGAAAGTTTGTGTTCGCTTTGTGCAAATTTATTAAACACCTGAGTTGTTGTGCTTTGGGAAAAATAAAAATTAAATGACTAAACAATCTTTTAAATTATATTCAAATAAGATAAAAAGATACCAACCGAAAGGAGTGGTACGGTTGTCGTCTTGTGTGTGGATAGGTACAGAGGAAAAGTTTTCCAACTTTTTTAATAATATAAAAATTATTTTTATAAAGAACCTTCAGAACATATTCGATGTTTAGAGCTCCAGTTAAAACATCAAAGGTGAGGTATGAGCTTAGTAACGTTCTCCTTGATGAAAATAACTGACCGACAAGAATCTTTGGAACTTAATAAATAGACATCTTACGCAGAGGAAGGATTTTAATCAATTTAGTAAAGAACCTGATCTACACGATCAAAGGCTTTACTAAAGTCCGCATAGAATGGAAGAACGGACAACTTTTTCCATTACAGTAAGAAGATCAAAGACTAAAATTGTAAGTTTCGTTGGAGTAGATCGGCCTCTGCGAAAACCATGCTGTTTTTTGTTAAGTAATGGATTAATAAGGCATTTTAGTTTTGCACGTAACTTTTTCGAAAAGTTTTGAGATAGCAGACCATATGGTATACCCCTATAGTTTTCAACCGACCTCTTGTCTCCTTTTTATATATAGGTTTAAGATGGGAAAATTTTCAGTACGATGGAAAAATACTAAGGTATTGGTCTCATGTTCAAAGAAAGTAGGTCAACGCATTCAACTAGAAAGCTTGAATGTATAAGGTTCGGACCAGGAGCTTTTTTCAATCAAGACCCTGAATGTCTGCATATAGTATCTCTTCCTTCGTCAGACTGATGTCAGAGACATTGGGTGATGGGCAAACAGACAGAGCTACAGTCTCAATTGTAGGTACCCAAATAAATAGTTAACATGATCTACAAAGAGATTACAGGTCACCAGAGAGTTGAAAGAAACTACGTTATCTATAAAAATAAATAAAGATAATCAGCTGATTTTCGTTTAAAATTTACGAAATCGAAGAATTTTTTATAATCTGCAATGATTTTCTCTCCAATTAGATCCAATTTTAGGCGCTTCAATCGTCTTGGTAGAAAATTCAGTGGCCAGTTCTTTGTATCTTGTCGTTGGTATACGTTTGAGTACAGTTTGTTTGTGGACTTGGAAAAAGCGTTCGATCAAGTAAACCGTCATTGGAGGAATTCTCCTAAAAATTGTTACGAGCATTAAGGGAGGGGGGTCAAAATTCCCTCTATACAAATTCTTTTTACAAAATTTCCCTATTTATAACTACCCTCATTAAAATTTCCCTTTTTTAATATTCTCCTCAATAAAATTCCCGCATCAAAACAATCTTCCTTCACAGAATTCTCCTTCATAAAATTCCCCTTAACTAAGTTTTCTTTACAAAATTTCCCTTTACAAAATTCCCTTTTACAACAAAAAAAAAAAAAAAATATAAAAATATGTTCATATTGAGGGAAAAATCGTGCGTTTTGTTGAAAGTTTTTTTTTATTTGTTCTGAGAGGGTTCTGAAATGCAGAAATTTACAGTGGGAGAATTTCGTAAAAGAGGAATTTTGTCAAGGAGAATTTTGTCAAGGGGAATTTTGTTAAGGAGAATTTTGTGAAGGAGAATTTTAAAAAGGAAGTTTTTGCAAAAGAGAATTTTAAAAAAAGGAGAACTTCGAAAAGGGTGAATTTCGAAGAGGGTGAATTTCGAAAAGGGTGAATTTTGAAAAAGGAAATTTTATGAAGGTGTATTTCGATGCTGGGAATTCTGGAAGAGGGAATTTTGACCCGCTCCCGTATAAAGGCATTCTACAATCACGTACGTTGCTTCGGTCTCGATAAAGGAAAATACTTCAAGACATTTGAAGTAAATCAAAGAGTAATACAAGGGTATATTCTGTCACCTATTCCTTTTCCAGTGGTGACTGATAACGTTATGCACTCCACCCCAGACGCGGGCGAAAAACACGGTATAAGGCTACGCTTTGTTTCGAAAATCTGGATAACCGCCCTTTTTTCATAGACAGTAGGTCTGCAGTAATTCTTAACTTTCTTCCCACTTAAAATCTTTTATAAAAACTATATATATATATGTCATTATCGAAAATTGTGCTATTTAACTTAAAAGCATCACATAGTTTTTGCCGTCTTTTGCGAAAAACTTACCCACTGTGCAGTTGAGAAACGACAGTTTAAAATCACACTTATAAAATGGGCTTAAATTGTGCTGAGCACGTGCTCAATTATTACAAGCAAATCAAGTCGAGTGTGAAAATAGACTCGTATTGTCTCGACTAGGTCCTTTTTCAAAAAAAATTTTATATCTTTGGCTTATAACTGGCTAAAGCCGAAAATAAATTTAAATATCAATGAGCTTGAAAAAAAAAAAATAAAAATCTATAAAATAACGCGCAATGCAGCTGAAAACAGATAAAAAAAAAACAACTCACAATCACTGAATATAAAATTTACAATGGCACGAATTGTAATTAATTTATCTGCACTACACAGCGGCCAAGATAAAATTGGCTTTAAAGGAGTGATTCAGCGTTGCAAACGTTTGGTCGAATAGACTGGGCCAAAAACTATACAAATTTAGTGGACTTAGGCATGGATTGTTGGGATACGAGTGTAAGAGTCAGTATCTGGCCAGTGCACTGTAGTGCGCTGTAGTGCGAAATCAGTTAAGCGGTATGTTAACCACGCAGATTATCATTGATTCCATCAACGCCGCCATAAGTTTGACTAGAAAATTACATAATTATAATGGCGGGAGAATTAATTTAAAATTTCATAGATACTTTTATGAATGGCCTTAAGAATACTTAATTGAAATTGGCTTTTTCGACAGCTATAGCTAGATATTTGACCATATTCAAGATCACATCTATGCTCTCAACTTCGAGTTGCATTGAAAAGTGAAATTTCTATTTTAAGCTTTTATTATTTTTTTTTTTGTTTTTTTTTCTTCATATAATGCAACCTCATTTAATGTCCACTTCAGTTCTCGTAAATCTTAAAAACGCCAGTTATAATAACCGAAAGAATTAATTTTATGCCGTCCACTGCGCTTACATTCCCAGCCAGGGCTTGGCCACTTGTTTGCAAAAGCTTCAGTGGCCCCAACCTCAATCCCCTTATTTTTCGTTTCGTTATTTCGATTTAAATGTTGCGATCAGTGGCAACCGCGCACAGTAGACGCCACATGTGGGTGGCTTTTGCCATGATTTGCCGGATTTACGAGTCATACGCAGGTTAAATCAGCATAAAAGGTGTTAATTTTTTAGATTAGCCAAGTTTATGCCTTTATTCATAATGTCTGTATCTAGATGCGGATAATTTGTTGCATGTATTGCCACAAAAACAATGTCATAAAGCATAAATGTAACAGCTTAACTTAATTGCAATTTACAACATTAATTATTTGGAATTAAGTCCTTCTTCTGATTTTTGCTTGACTTGAATATACAGCTGCCTTAAAAACTTTTTCAGGTTTTACTTTAACCAAGTAACTCATTATATGTTTTTCATGATAAACCTTATCGAATCAAGACGAAAATCATGGCTTGATTCGATAAGGGATACGTTGAGCACGATTAATGATTTTCGAATTTTAAACTATTCGGTTAGAAAATATGGTTAAAAATATCAACTGTTATTGCGTGTGAAAAAATAATATCAATAGTTAAATAAAATAAGAGAGGAATAACAGTATTATTCTAGCTTTCATTGACCCATTGTATGCTTAGTCGTAAATACCATCTTGATCAAAAAGTTCCCGGAATCACCACCGTGTGGCGCACTTAGTCACCTGATTTGAGTTCTCTTTTTTTTATGCCACATCTGACATTAACATTCTATGAAATTTTAAGCTACATAGCTTGAAATTTGTAAAAGTGACGCCGTATTTAGTACACTCAGAAAAAAACATTGGTAAAATCAAAATTTTTCATTGGTATATCTGCCAATTTTACATTTTGTTTCATGCTCAAAAGTTTATTCTTTTGTATTGAAATGGCTGAAGCTGTTGTTTTAAAAAATATCCCCTTTTAAATCAACATGTAAAAGTTTTGAAAAAAAATGTTGAAACAAAATGGGTTAGTGTAACATCATAGTGCTGTGAAACATAACGGAGCTACATTCAATTCAATGTATTCTTTTTTTTTCATTTAAGACATAAAAAGCTTGTTTTCAAAGGTTTTATTTTAACAATTTTTAACATTTTGAATCAACATTTTACAGTTTTCGAGAAAACATTTTTATTTGTTATTTCAAAATTTTTATGTTTTGATACAAAAGTTTTTACTTTAATTTCAAAATTTTTATGGTAAAATCAAAAGTTTTTATGTCAAAATGCTAAAATGTTGATTTTAAATGCCGTTTTTTTTCTGAGTGTAGTACATCTGCGACTGTGCATGTTTTCGATTTTGTACAATTTTAGAAATGGAATTGAATTCACAACGAGTTTGTATTTAATTTTGAGTTAAAAACGGTTTCAATGGTGCGATGACATTGCAAATTTTAGAAAAGTGTTTCGGCAACGATACTCTGAAGAAAACAGTCGTTTATCAGTCGCACGAACGTTTGAGAAGTAGCCGTGAGTCCGTGAACGATGTTGAACGCAGTGGGAGGCCATTGACATCGAAAACCGACGAAAAAATCAACAAAATCAAAGAATGGATGACCGTAGATCCCAAATTGACTATTAGAGAGATGGCGGAGAAGTTTGACATTGCTTTTGGATCCGTTCGAGACATTTTGATTTAATGATTTGGGCCTCAGACGTGTCGCTTGATTTCCAAGGCTGAATCCGACCCAACATTCATCAAACAGATCATTACTGGAGACGAGACGTAGATTTATGAGTATGACACGCAATCCAGACATCAAGCGAGTGAATGGCCTGCACCGAATAAGCCGCGACCGAAAAAACCACGTCGTTTTCAGTTGGAAAAGAAGGCGATGCTCACAGTTTTCATGGCTTATAAGGGAGTTGTGTATCATGAATTCCTTGCACAAGGCCAAGGAGACGTTTGCGTGAAGCAATTCGCCAAATAGACCGGATTTGTGGGCAAACAACTCGTGGATCTTGCCCCACGATAACGCACCGTCGCACAATGCCATCGTTATCCGTGAAAATTTGGCTAAAAATGAAACGGATACCATTCAACAACCATCGAATTCGCCTGATTTGGCTCCCTCCGATGGTCAATTCAAGAAACCGCTCCGCGTAAATGGATCAAATGTTTCGAGGATTGGATCAAGTGCTAACATAAGTGCGTTGCATTCGATGGGGAGTACTTTGAAGGGGACAATAGCGATTTTGATGTTAATCCTGTATTTTTAATTTCCTGAATAAATTCCGGGAATTTTTTGATCAGGGTGGTATGTCATTGACAGAGCTACATTACTTACTTACTTATCTGGCGCTTACAACCGTAAGTCGGTTTTGGCCTCGTATAAGAAATTGCGCCAGCCATTTCTGTTCTGCGCTTGCTGGCGCCAGTTGGAAACACCAAGTGTAGTCAGGTTATCCAACACCTGATCCTTCCAACGAAGATGTGGGCGTCCTCTTCTGCGTTGACCACCACCGGGCACCGAATCGAATATTTTTTTCGCTGGAGCGTCGTTTTCCATTCGCTCAACATGACCTAGCCAGCGGAGCCGCTCGATTTTAATACGCTTAACTATGTCGATGTCAGCGTACAGCTCATACAGCTCGTGGTTTCATCGAATTCGGTACTCGCCATTGACGCAGATTGGACCGAAGATCTTACGAAGGATCTTTCTCTCGAAGGCTCCCAAAGTCTTTTCATCAGAACTGCTCAACGTCCAGGTTTGCGCTGCATATAATAGGACGGGCATGATTAGTGACTTATAGCGCGTGAGTTTTGTTCGTCGAGAGAGGGCTCTGCTTCTCAATTGCCTACTCAGCCCAAAGTAACACCTGTTGGCAAGAGTACTCCTTCGCTTTATCTCAATACTGACATCGTTGAAAGAGTTTACGCTGGATCCCAGGTAGACGAAGTCCTTAACAACCTCGAAGGAGATGTTGTCAACAGTGACGTGGTTTCCAAGACGCTGGGACTGTTTATTTGTTGACACTAGGTATTTCGTCTTATCTGCGTTCACTACAAGACCCATTCGACTCGACTCTTTCGCTAACCTGGAGAATGCTGCGCTGACTTCGCGCGTATTATGGCCAATGATATCGATATCATCAGCATACGCCAGCAGCATAATACTTTTGTAGAATATCGTGCCGCTGCGTCTCAGATCAGCAGCTCGGATGATCTTCTCCATCATAAGGTTGAAAAAGTCGCACGATAAGGAATCACCTTGTCTGAAACCTCGTTTGGTATCGAATGGAGGAGTGAGGTCCTTTCCAATTTTAACTGTGCTGCTGGTGTTGCTCAGTGTCATTCTGCAAAGGCGGATGAGCTTTGCAGGAATACCAAATTCAGACATGGTGGAATATAGATGATTTCTTATTGGACTGTCGAAGGCGGCTTTGTAATCGACAAAAAGATGGTGTGTGTCGATTTGTTTTTCTAGGGTCTTCTCCAAGATTTGTCGTGTAAATATCTGGTCTATGGTGGATTTGCTAGGTCTGAAGCCACACTGATAAGGTCCAATTAGCTGGTTTACGATGGGCTTCAGTCTTTCACATAGTACGCTCGACAGGACCTTATATGCGATATTCAGAAGGCTTATCCCACGGTAGTTGGCGCAAATTGTGGGATCGCCTTTCTTGTGGATTGGGCAGAGCACACTGAGGTTCCAATCGTTTGGAATGCATTCCGACCATATTCTGCATAGAAGCTCATGAATGCATTTAAATAGAGCTTCGCCTCCATTCTTGAAGAGCTCAGCAGGTAAGCCATCGGCTCCTGCGGCTTTGTTGTTTTTAAGCCGAGCTATAGCTTTCAAGACTTCACTATGGTCGGGCAGCGGAACTTCAACGCTATCGTCCAAAACTGGGGATTCCGGGATATCATCTCTATTGGCGGGATTGTTGTCGTCGTCGCCATTCAGAAGCCTAGAGAAGTGTTCCCTCCACATCATCAGTGTACTCTGGATATCTGTCACTATATTCCCATTTTCATCCTTGCAGGAAGAGGCCCCGGTCTTGAAACCATCGGCCAGGCGTCTTATTTTTTCGAAAAATTTTCGGACCTCATTCCTGTCACCATGCATCTCAATTTTCTCGCACTCACGCATTTCCGCTTCCCTTTTCTTTCGCCTGAAAATGCGTCTCTCTTCCCTCCTCTTCTCTTTGTATCGCTCCTTAGCAGCACGCGTTACAACCGACTGCAGGGTGGCTTTGTAGGCGGAATCTTTTTCTGCAGTGGCGTCGCGACACTCTTGGTCGTGCCACTGGTTTCGGCGAGGGCGGTGATAGCCAATCACCTCTTCGGCAGCCGTACGCATAGAGTGGGAAATATGATTCCACTGCGCGCATATATCGTCGATCGGAGGAGTGCTTTCTTGAAGCAGGAGTGAGAGTCGAGTAGCGAAGTCTTCGGCTGTTTGCTTTGATTGCAGACAGAGCTACACTGCCGACAATTAATTTGTAAATTGTGTGAAAATAGTCCATTCACAACCAAATTTGAGATATTTTGTCATTTTTATCATATAGGATTCAATTAAGTCATTCGAGAGTGGAAAGTCACACGAAAGAAAACACGGTTCCGGAAAAAATTTGCTCTGTATAAAAGCAAAGTTAGAGCTAAATTGTAAAAAGAAATTGCGGGACGATTTACAAAATCAAAAAATCGTATGGTGATAAGTATAATGTCGATGTATAATGGAAATTATTAAGTGTACAAAACACAAAAAAACAAAAAAAAAAAAAAAAACAAATGTGCCATCAGTCAGTCAGAAATAATTAAACAATTAAACATAGACTACGAGCTCTTTTCCAAGGTTTGTTTGCTCTCCGTACATTTGCATAATGGTTAATAAGAGATATTTTACGATTGAAGGCTATGAATGGACTCCAAATATTATTTGAAGCCACCAAATACCAAAGCTGCTGTTGAAATTACCAGCATTGCCAGAAATAAATTTCCCAAGAAGGTTTTAGTGTGGCTGTAAGTGTGGCGGTAAATTAGCGTGGCATAAGCGAGTCTGCTTTCATAAGATCGGACCTAACCGTAAACGCTGTGTGCAAATGTGTATGTTGTTTAATGTCTTCCTAAACATAAGAATTTTATCAATATGTATCATAAGAATGACGAAACAATATTTTGGCTAGACTTAGCGTCTGCTCATTATGCCAACGCAACATGATCTGCTTTTACTAAATTAAATATTGAATTTGTATCTAAAGAGGAAAATCCCCACGCCTGCCATAGCAGAGACACATTGAAACTTTTTGGAAAAAATTTAAAAATAAATGTTTATGGATAGGGCTACAAACCGAAAAGTGTGGATTGCCTGATTATACAGATCAAAAGAGACCTGACTAAAATTGCTACAATTGCGATGTAAGAAGCAATGCGGAAAGTGCCTCAGAATATAATCAATTGCTACGGTTATGAAACTTTTTTATAAAAATTTTATAAATCCTGTTTTTCATGTATTATAAATAAAAAGTTTGTAACAACTAAAGTAAAGAGTTTGGCTGCATCGGCTTCTCGACAATAAAGGGCAGGTTTTTCGAGTCTCAGATGCGGCAATTTTTTTTTGTTAACGTAGGCGCCGAGGCGAAAACGCGCCTCGTTAGAAAAAATGATTTTTCGTCCAAAATCGTTGTCCAATTCAAGCTGCTCTATGGACCAAACTTCGAAGCAATAACGAAGCGGATGGTCGTGCGCCTTCAATTGCTGAGTCAATTGGACCTTGCAAGTGAATAATCCGAGATATTTATGCAGAATTCTCCTCAGGCTAGTGCATGAAATGTTGAGCTGTTGAGATCGATGGCGAGTTGATGTTCGTGAATTGAGTCTCACACTCTCGGCTACAGCAGCCACATTCTCGTCTGCGAGCACCGTTCGACGAAGGGAACCATGAGTGTTGTCCACTAGCATACTAGTCTCACGAACTTTTTGCACAAACTTGCGTACAGCAAGTACGATGGGTGCTTCATTTCGGCCAAAACTTATTTTCAAATAACACACTGGGTAACTCACTTTGAAAATAGTTCAAGTGTAAAGCGACTCATTTCTTTCCGCGGTGGTATGATATTGACTTTATGTCAAGATTTCGAGCAAAATAACAAGCTGCTCAAAATAACCTATGATTTAAAAAGAAACCACTAGATGGCCACCCTTTAGTCCTGACATTGCAGATTATCACTTGTTATGATCTCTGCAACACTCTCCGACACTCGCTGGAAAAAGATTGGTCTCAAAAGACGACTGCGAAAAACATCTACGTCCGTTTTTCAAGGGCAAAATCTCGGAATTCTACGGTAAAGGAATTATAGTTCTAGCCGAAAAATGGCAGGAAGGTAGTTAAATATAATAAATTTTTTTTTTTATGAAAAAAATTTATATATTTTTTACCAAAAAACGCCAAATCCATTTTCCCCAACTCAATACTACTTCTGATGATGTAAGGACTTCAAATATTACGAATTTTTTGCTAAGAAAATCCTTTTTTTTTATTTCTTTTTCTTTTTTACCAATCAAGCAATTTCTCTACTTTATAAGTATTTTTACTCTTTCTTTGATTAAATAAGTTACTTGCACTCTGTTGATCAAAAAAGTTAAAAATAAAAAAATTACTCGATTCTTGGCCTAAATAATGCTTAAGAAAGGCAAGTAGAATACTTAATTTTCATTATTTTAAATATTCAGCCCAATTCCAAATATCCGATCGGAAAAAATCGCAAGCGGAAAAAATTCCCCTCATTACAATCGACCGGTCATCGACAAAAAAAGGGGAGAAATAATTCCGAAGTGAGAAATAATTTCGAAATCAGCTGTTCTGAGTGTTTGACATTTGATATTGCTAAGAGCACCTTGTTTGTTTCAAAACATTGATAAAATAAAACATCAAAACATTAAAATTTATAAAGATTTGCTTTATTAAAAAGTCAACATGAGTAGCCTTCCACATTGTAATTTTAGAAGCTGGTTCCAAACGTTGTTCTTTTGTTTCCTCAGAAGATTCCTGCCCAAATGTTCTCACCTCCATACTTTCCACGTTGTCCTTTAATGAGATTATAGATAGCCTCTTCAGCAGGAAAAGAATTAGTGTTCTCATTTAGGAACTCCACTGGTGCTTTTTACATTTTTAAATTTTATTCTGCTTTTTGACGCACATATATATTTTTTGATCGCTCTACACTTTAAATATAAACATAAAATAAATAAATATTATAATATTTTCAAATAATATCAACAAACCTTTGCCCAGCCAGTTATATTTTTTTATTGGTGGTCCCAATGAGTTCAGGTCAGCTTCAGTACTTCCCAAAATCGGGCAAGATCTTCTTTGCTTCCCTTAAAGAAGCCGCGTGCAATAGCAGGGGTTTCTTCCATCAATGATAATAATGTTGCAAGTTGCAGTTTATTTGTTTTTACATTTTTATACCTTGGTATAGGTAAAATACTTATATTTTTTCTCAAACTCACTAACAAATTGTTGCCGGAAAAACTAACATGAAATGTCAACTCATTCTTTTCTTAGAATTGTACTTTAAACAGACGTACTTTTTTCACCATGAAATTTTTCCCGTTTTCGAAGATTGTTTAGAATAGGAGAAATGTGAAAAAGGAGAATTGTGAAAAGGGTAAATTCCGTTGCGAGGCTCTGTTCAGAATAGGAGGAAAGCGAAAAGTGAGAAATCTCACTAGGGAGTTTCTCTTCAGAATTGGGCTGATTAAATTTTTTTGTTGTGAAACGCCTTTTGGATTCCACGACACGAAAAACTACAAATTAACTAACAAATTTAAAATATTCTTCCATTTTGAAAATTTTTTATTATAGCAATTTTCTGTGGTCATAAAATATCAATATAAACACTGAAATTGTGTACTCTTGTCCCAAAAATCCAAAAAATGTATAAATATTTAACAATTTTCATATTTTTTGAGATTCTTTGTCTTAAAACGGCCCTTAGAGTTCATCAAAATAAAAAAAAAATAAAGTCTTAATTAAAAAATGAGACCCCCAAGATTATGAATTTCAGTCAAAACTGATCGATTTTAAGGGTCTAACACTAAGATTTTGAAAGAGATTTTCTGAAATGTTTAATGTTTTATTATCTAACTAGCATGAAAGCTCGTCCTACGACGGGCTGTACCCATTAATAGTAAAAAATGAAATTATTCAATGCTGTCAATGCAGTCAACTTTTTGAAATTTTGCGACTAGCAAAAGAGTAGAAAAACATTGCTTTGACAAAGTATAGCGCTTCTATAATTCCTCTTTGGTTTTATTGATCTTGCGCCTATTAGCTTGTCAAAGTTAGTGGACTGCTAGAACCACTGAGACTACTGATGAGTCGGAGTAGCGTCCGACGAAACCATGGTCTAGTCAGCTTGGTTTAAGTTCTGCAAAGAACTTTGTTGTTGTAGCAACCTGTTGCTTCATGAATTATTTGGCATTAAGCTCACAATATAATTCTTAAAAAATATGTTAATAATTAAATTTGAAAAAATAAATTTTCTTTGCATACTTTTAGGGTGAACATTTAAAAAACACTGTAATAACAAGAAATAATTACAGTTTGAGCGGTATTAGGTGTGGAGCCGCATAATCGCCTTTAATGTATTAAGATTTTGGCCTGTGGAAATTTTGGTAAGTATTTTAATTTGCTTCAAACTAAGAATAAGTTTTGTCTGCTTAAACAATGAGTTGTCCACACATCTATGCCAACAAATTATTTTTAATTAAAAAAAATCTAATTTCATGCTTACCGTAGTGCAACAACTTCTCGACAACTTCTTTCATTCATTAAATTAGCAATTATAACGAATTCGAGCAGTGCGTTCCACACCATATGCAAGCGTAACGAAGGTGCACCTCCAATGAAGCTTAACCAAATAAGGAAAGCTCCAAGATGGGCAGAAGAAGCCAGCGTATTATTATAGACTGGAATTCTTAATTTCTTTTTGCTTCGTTTTCTGTCCATACACCATCGATTAATCGACCAAATTGGGGAGCGTCCCAAAAATGTTCCATACCTGCAGTCATGGGGTTGCTCCAGCAGTTGCACCCAGTTTACCTGATGCCAAGCTCGGGTGACTAAACACTTGTTTCGCTTCAGTAACGCACTGTATCGTGTGTGTTTTTGTGTTACGTAAGCTACTTGAAGTCATGCTTCTTTGGAACTGTGTAAAATGTGAAAAATTATATGAAGAGAAGAAAAAACTCAATCAACTGTTTGAATGAGGATCGGTACTTACGGCGTTATAAGACGCTGTTTGTAGACCGGTGTTTGTTGAAGCTGCCGGTCTAACTTGTGCCCATTGGCACTGTCGCTGAGTCGCGCTTCAATCGTTTGCGCTAAAGTCATCTTCAATGAAACGAATTTTTTTTTTCGAATTCCACACTTTTTTTTTAAGAAAAATTAATGGCGCGTAAATACTTTGGTCGCATGTTTATGTTTGTTGAAATATTTATGAAATAATTTATTTATTTTTGCTCCTTTCCTATATCGATTTACTCTTCCGCGGCGACAAATTGTTGCTGAGTCATCAAAATGATTTTTACCGCCTGGGTTCGCTATCTGGCCCGCATATAACTGTGATAAGTTTTGAAATAATGGAATTCACTCCCAATCGGTCAGGTTAATTTGAAGAGCTCGTACTTTTTCTTGTACTTTGCTAATATTGATATTTATTTTTGATTTTTCTGGACAAATAAATTATGGGAAAATAAAAATGCTTTAAGCATGAATCGATTTCGTGGAGTTGATTGCGTGCGGGTGCGCCTTTAGTGAATTTAGACTTCTCTGATTAAAGTTTTTTATTGAGGAATTATTAAGTTTTGAGGTAATAATTGACAAATTTTCTATAGTACTCAAGAAACCGACTATCTGGATTAGGTCAGGCCTGTAATAAATAATAAACGGAACAATATGACAGCATCGGTAGTGTAGTAATATCTCGATTGGGATTATTGACTAGATATCCGCAGAAATTTTGTGAAGGTTGAATAATTAAATGTTAGAAGACATTATTGAAATCGCATTGTTCTGTGAGAAGTTATCCAAGTTTAAAAATGAGTGTAAATTCGGAACGCCATGTGGCGTCCGTGGCGTAGTTGGTTAACGTGCGTGGCCGCTATGTCAACGAACCTGGAGACCCAGGTTCGAACCCCAGCAGCGACAGAAAATTATTTTAATTAAAATAATTTTTCTGTACGGCCGCCACCTCTCTGCAGACAATAGCAAACCTCAGAGAGTAATCAAAATGCCATGTAAAGCTTCTTGAGAATAAGAACATTTCGTTCATCGCCGTTCGGAGTCGGCGTTAAGCCTGTAGGACCATTTCTCGGTCAATTGTGTACAAACTTAATAACACGCACAACACAATTGATCATAAGAAGCTAGGTCAAAGTCCTTTCAAGGGCTGAAATGGCCAGTTATTTATTTTATTTTTATGTAAATTCGGAACATTATTGTCATATTTTGGTTTTCCATTATATCATAGAAAATGCGTCGCAATGCTGTAAATTTGTGAAGTTTACGGAGAGATGCTGTTACTAGAAAAACAGCAGGAAGCGGTTTTCTCGTTTTCGATCTGATGATTTTGATGTTAAAGATGCACCTCAGTCTGGTCGATCAGTCACTGAAAAAAACAATGAAATCATGGAAATAATTGAGCAAGACCGGCACATAAGCAGTGTGGACGTTGTTCGGGAACTAGGCATTCATCACCAAATAAAGGGTGGTTAAATTTTAAGGGCCGATGTTGAATTTGAACCACACCTAAACGTCAAGTTCTTTTCCGCATTTCATTTGACATTTCTCAATTTCAAATATGCACAAAATTATTCAGGCTTATTATGAAAATGGGCTTTCAAATCAAAATGCATATCGTGCACTTTGTAATTTTTTCGGTCAATTTAATCGTCCAAATGTGCGTACAATAGGAAAAATCGTGCAAAAATTTGAGCAAACCGGGTCTGTAGGAGATGTGAAAACACCAGTGCTTGCTCGTACAGCTCGTAAAATAAAAAAATAAATAAATAACTGGCCATTTCAGCCCTTGAAAGGACTTTGACCTAGCTTCTTATGATCAATTGTGTTGTGCGTGTTATTAAGTTTGTACACAATTGACCGAGAACCGGACCTACATGCTTAACGCCGACTCCGAACGGCGATGAACAAAATGTTCTTATTCTCAAGAAGCTTTACATGGCATTTTGATTACTCTCTGAGGTTTGCCATTGTCTGCAGAGAGGTGGCGGCCTACAGAAAAATTATTTTAATTCAAATAATTTTCTGTCGCTGCTGGGGTTCGAACCTGGGTTTCCAAAGTTCTTTGACATAGCGGCCACGCACTTTAACCAACTACGCCACGGACGCCACGAGTACAGCTCGTAGTGCAGAAAATATTGCTGCTGTTCGCGATAGTGTGGCTGAAGAGCCGTCCACCTCAACTCGTCGACGTGCCCAACAATTGCATCTCTCAAGCTCGTCGCTGATGAACATTATGCATAAAGACTTGCATTTACACGCCTACAAGGTGCAAATGACTCAAGAACTAAAGCCTCTTGACCATTTCAAGCGTCGTCAATGGTCAGAATGGTGAGAATGGTGGCAAGAAATGGCAACAGTGGATGATAAATTTTCTAAGTAAATCATCTTCAGTGATGAGGCACATTTTCACCTCAGTGGATTCGTCAATAAGCAGAATTGCCGCATTCGGGCGTATGATAATCCAAGAGTGATTGTCGAAAAACCAATGCACCCACAAAGAGTGACTGTTTGGTGCGGTTTATGGGCTGGCGGCATCATCGGGCTGTATTTTTTCCAAAAATGATGCCGGTCAGGCAGTTACTGTGAATGGTTTCACTATCGTGAGATGATAACGAACTTTTTATGGCCCGAATTAGAAGATATGGATGTGGACGATATGTGGTTTCAACAGAACGGTGCCACTTGCCACACACCTAACGAAACAATGGCTCTTTTGCGCGACAATTTCAATGGCCGTGTTATCTCATGTGGTAGCGATGTCAATTGGCCGCCAAGATCATGTGATTTGATACCGTTGAACTTCTTTCTTTGTGGTTATTTGAAAGAAAAGGAGTACGTTGATAAGCCAGCAAGAATTCAATAGCTAAAGGATGGGATAATTCGGCACATTAACGGCATAGAATCTCACTTATGCCTCAGCGTCATCGAAAATTTGGACCATCGGATGGAGGTGTGCCGCCGAGGTCGCGGTGGCCATTTGGCCGATATTGTGTTCCATACATAATTGAACCATACCAATATTAGCATAATAAAAAGAAATGACAGTAATTTCCAAAACAATTTGTGTTTTATTCAAAATCAACATCGGCCCTTAAAATTTAACCACCCTTTAGCTATCAACCTTTTGAAGTAAGCTGGATACAAAAGGAAGCTCGATGTTTGGGTGCCACATGAATTAACAGCGAAAAATCTAATTGATCGAATATCCATTTGCGAATTACTGCTAAAACGGAACGAAATCCAACCATTTCTGAAGCGAATGATTGCGGGCGGCACAAAAGTGGATCACGTGCCACAATAATGTCCGAAAAACATCAGGACGAAGCAAAGTGAAGAAGCTTCGCAAACGGTGGCAAAGCCAGAATTGACACGAAGAAAGGTTATGCTGTGCTTCTGGTGGGATTGAAAGGGAATTGTACATTATGAGCTTCTACAATTTGGTCAAACGATTGATTCTGTTCTCTACTGTCAACAATTAACGAGATTGAAATTAAAATTCAATTAAAACGGACAGAATTGATAAACAGAAAAGGTTTTGTGTTCCATCATGACAACATCAGACCACACACATCTTTGATGACCCGGCAGGAACTGAGAGAGAAACGGAAACCCGGGAAATTAACTCCCTCCCGGGAAATTTACCCGGCTACGGGCCTGCTTCAGACCATAACTTTTTTGTAGAAAACTACACTACACAATATTTTTGCCGGCCTCACTCGATGTTTATCACAAAGAACCACTTTACAAGTGAACATTGAATTGAAATTCGAAGTCTTAAGATATACACAACTGTGGGCGAGAAAAGAAAGAAAAAAACTATACAAGATATGCCCTACAAGAACAAGCAGCCGAAAACATGCATAAAGAAAGTGTTACTCAAAGAAGCTGTGAAAGAAACGAATGAGAAGTGTCAAGTGATGATACAGTGTGTGGGATCAACCCCAAAAGATCAACATACAGAGCTACCCGACGGACGGACTGACAAACACTTAAGCCCGCTGGAACTTATTAAACGGTGCCAGAGCGTGCTGCGGCAACTATTAAGTAGAGCATTAAAAATGTAAGTGTAACGAAAGAAATCAGAAAGAAGGGGGTGCGTGCCATCATTCAGTATCATTGGTAGTGTTGTAATGATACCTGGGAGATAGCTTAAGATTGTTTTTTTTTTTCTTTCCGAAAGAGTTATGCACGAGCCAAGTCAGCTGATGGGGTTGAGATAATTTGAAAAAAATAGAACACAAAAAAAAAACAAAAAAACATAACATGTTGTAACATTAGAGTAAAACAAACATGGGGGAGAAACACTGTGTTACACGGAGGAAACACGCCTCATTTTCCTGCAAATGCGTGTGTCAAGTTTAAAGTGTTGCTGTTGCTGTTGCTGCTACTATATATGTTGCCAGCGGCAATTCTAAAAATAGCTCCCTCAAAATTTCTCTGGAATCCCAGGTTGGCAATTGTTGGCCGAACATTTCTGCTACATCAATTGTTGACATATATTTTGAGGATTCCAAACGTTTGCATGCGACATTTACGAGCAGCTTTTATAAACGTGGAGATTTAGCTGAAAACGCTTGAAGATCATGTAAATATTCTTTGAATGTCTTCATTTCGTGTTGTTGACGAGTTTGTTGGCTGATGTTGTTACTCAGATCACTTCATGTGTCTAATGTTCAGGGACAAAATTGATTTTCAATGCAATTAAATGAATGCTTGATTCTATTCGAGTCGATTTTCCGCATATGATTTTGTAGCTCGAATTATATTTTATTTTTTTGTTGATGGATTATCAATATGTTTGTCCAAGTGTAGGTTTTAGCATCTTCAGGATAAACTTTTACAAACTATTAAGTTTGATAGCTCCATTATGATTTTACGACTTGTTTTATTTGTGCCTCTGGCATTTTATATGTTTATTTAAAATATGACTTAACTCAGGTCCCAATCGATCTTTCAACTCAACCCGTAATCGAAGCAATAAAAGAAGGATTTTGATGAATTTCGGTGCACAGCAAGAGTCATCATCACGTGAGCTACGATATATAGCTAAGGGGTCACCTATTACTGCGTTACCAATTCATAAGGAGGGAGTGGGTTTGAAATACACTACGATAAGCAACGGCAGGTGGGGGAGGGGGGGTTCAGATAATGTAACTTCACCAAATATTAAAAAAAAAATCCCTATTATTTCAAAACATTTTCATCCTTACATATTCATGTTGGACAGTCTAAATTGAAGGTTTCATATTGACGAGTTCAAGCTCATTATTTTTCTTTACTTGCTCCTTAAATGGGCAGTGTGGTTCTCTTGAGCATATTTTTAAGATATTTTTTTATCATCGATAAATTTCTTTTGACAATCTGCTAATTTTATATATTAATATGTTTATTTGACCAGTTCAAAACTATATGAGGAAAATTAAAGGTATTTTTATGTTGGTGGGCGTCTATTTCTTGAAAGTTCCATTCCTAATGAGAACAAAAATATCTACCACAAAAATTTGACCTCTATATTGGAGTTATTTACGACTTAAGCAATTTTGAATAATGTGTTGCCCAAACCGAAACACATAGAATATATTTTCTATGAAATATCATTCATAATAATCGAAGCTATTTTTTATAAAATTATTTTTTCTTATTTTGTTCCATGGACATTATGTTTGTGATTTTGTATTTTTGAACAAAACTTAAAATTTCTTACGATATACTATATATTTCTTACGATATACTCAGTATACTATCTGCACATTTTTGGACCATAACATGTAAAAAATACCGCCAGTTTTTTGTGAAGAAAACACAAGGTATATATTTCATAAATTAAGGTAATGTACATAAACGTAAAAAAAAATTGAAAGCTCCGTAACATCGCTCCACAAAAGATGGCAAAATTTTAAAAATATATCTTCAAGGACTTCAAACAACATAATTTTTGTTATATTTTTTATATAGCCTATTTTTTAAACGTAACGTCGATGTTAAAAAAAAAAGCTCAAGCCTGTGTTAGATAACACGGGCGCATAGGTCAGACGTAGAATACGTTAGTCATTAACAGCCTTATTCAATAGATTTGCTTAAACAACCTTTAAACGCTTGTTTAGTTACGCACTGTTTAAGGCTTTACGCAGCTTCTATGCAACCTTGCTAACATTGTTATTCATAAACATTTTTTCATTTTCTGCTTATGACAAAAACATAAAAAGAGAAGACCTCCAAAATGTTATTTTAACCGAATTTCGTGAGCGAACCTGACGGGCCATCGAGAAGTGAAACATGTTGTGTTTTTGATAAAATCGTGAAACATGTTGCGCTACTCAGAAAAACAGGTTTTCTTCTTGTTGCGAAGATCACAAATCATTTAAATTTTGTGATTGTGTTTGTAATTGCCATTTCTATCAACAAAAATAGCGAAAATTTGCAACAATGCACTTTTTCGCAATTTTGTTTAATTTCTATGAAGCTGGCATTTTTTCGCAAAATTCAATTTCATTGGATATGATTGCGGAGGCGTGGGTTCAATTCCGGCGGCTGGCATGATTTTTTTTTTCTTAAAATATACATTTTTTTATTATTTTTTTTAATCAATTTTTAGTAAATAATTTGTAATTTTTATAAATTTCAAGCGAAGAACTTATTTGTTTTCAATCATTTTGTTTTTGTTTTTGTTTTTTTTATTATTTAAGCTTAGGTAATATCGCAAAGGCGCGGGTTCAATTCCGGCGGCTGGCATGATTTTTTTTTCAATTTCGCATTATTTATTTTTTTTTTAAACAATTTTTTAATAAATAATTCTATAAATAAAATTTTGAGCAAATAATTTACTTCTTTGCAATAATTTTATTATGTTTTATTGTTTAAGCTTAGGTGGTTAATATATATGTGCATATGCTTAGAGTAAATTTTATTTTTAATTTTTATGATGATTTCGCATGGATGTTTAATTGAATTATAATTTTTTTCCTCAAATGGTTGCATTATTTAAAAAAAAATTATTTCATTTAAAAGTAAGTATTATTAAAAAAAACTGACAAAATGTATAAAATTAATTAAATTATTTGCAAGAAATGGTAAAAAATTAAAATAAAATGTACTCTAAACATATGCACAGACAATACATATTTAACTTCCTAAGCTTAAATAATAAAGCAAAATAAAATGACTGCAAAGAAGTAAATTTTTTGCTCAAAATTTTATTTATAGAATTATTTATTAAAAAATTGTTTAAAAAAAATAATAAATAATGCGAAATTGAAAAAAAAAAATCATGCCAGCCGCCGGAATTGAACCCACGCCTTCGCGATATTACCTAAGCTTAAATAATAAAAAAAAACAAAAACAAAATGACTGAAAACAAATAAGTTCTTCGCTTGAAATTTATAAAAATTACAAATTAATTATTTACTAAAAATTGATTAAAAAAAAAATAAAAAATGTATATTTTAAGAAAAAACAAAAACAAAAAAAATAAAAAATGTATATTTTAAGAAAAAACAAAAAAAAAAAAGCAAACTTATAAGGCAAAATATGCAGGCGAATGACAATCGGTACGACATTTAGGTGGGAAAATGTCGAGTTGTCACTCTACCCCACAAAATTGCATTATTAGAGCAGGTTAGAGCATATGAAAATTAATACAAAATTTGAAGGAGTTAAATTTTGATTTACTTATAGAATCAAAAAAATTATATGTAGCAATATGATTATTTAAATACAAATCAAAAGAAGAAATATTTAATATGTTACGAGCATACTTGAATTTTCTTCAATGCATGCATAAAGTATTAAAAACTTATAATGAAAGTGACAAACATTTTCTCAAAATTTTGTGCTCCAGATTAACACTCCCGTATAACGTATTCTACGTTAAAAAAAACAAAAAAAAGATAATTAAAAAAATACAATAATAAATGGGCACTCAGCTCAATGGCATCAACGATTTAGAAAAGAGAGGTGTAGCATTGATAACTGAATTTAATAATTCGATAACTTCAAATAAAGATCAAAAACAATATGTATTTGCTGCAAGTGGTAGATAACCATACATAAAGCAATTAATATATTGATGACAGGCGCGGATACAGGGGGGGGGGGGGTTTTGGGGGTTCAAACCCCCCCCGAAATTCTAAAAGAACCTGTGATGTACTGATGTTTATTATGTGGGCTAGGAGTACCAAAAAGAAAAACATTGGTTTTTTATAATTTACTTTAAATATTCACACCCCTATGCTGTAAACGTTTGTAGCTGTTTCTACACGTATTGCTAAAATACTGAATTCTGTTCCAGTTTTTGTTTGTTTTTGCGATATTCCGCCTGTAGCTGTAAACAGTCACACATACAATCTTAACCTGAAATCACAAAAACACCGCATTTTTTGGATAAAATATATCCAAACACCGCACAGCTTTAATTTAAAAACACACAGTTTCGATAGTATCGGAAGTGTAGACGTAAAATTCCTCTTTATACAGTAATGGAGAAAAATTCCGGTTTTTGCAGTTTTTATTTATTTTGATGTTGGTTTTATGTTGGCCTTTTAGATTTGTATTCGGGTCAAATAAACAGAGAAATAGCTTTTATTATTATAACTATCTTCAACCCAGCGTCAGCTTGTGGTATTTAACACAAAAAAATAATCCTGAGCACCACACAATCATATGGAGTGAATATGGAGTGAAATGTGGATGGCTGCTTTTTTCGTAGCAAAGTTTTTTCCAATAAGTGAAATAATTTTTTCACATATTGCAGCAAAACACAAATTATAACCTTCTTTTGAAAAACCAGAGGATCGAAATAGATTTTAGACTAACGGTTTCTTGAGCAAAGTTGAATTTGCTCCGTAGAACATTATCCACGCCTACGATTTTTTGAAAAAAAAATTAACCTGCTCTAATGTACACTCTAAACGATTTCTGTTGAATTTTACGACGATAATCGTCGGCAACGCTTTTCTGACTAATAGTGTCTAAATTTACACATGCACATTTTTAAACATTTTTTGTTGGATATTACACAGAAAATGTTTAACGATTTACGCAACTTGTGTGTAAAAGTTGAAACTCCTCGTTTTTATTTTTCAACAAAAAATGTGTAAAAATATGCCCCTTCCTTCGTACCATTGCTCTATTTCATTATTCTTGCGTAAATAAAAGTAAGTAATAAGTAAGATATAGAATGTTTTTTTGTTTTATAATATATTTTTGTAGTCAGTTGTATTAAATTCAAATTGTAGTTATGTGAAAACATATGTTAACTCAGGTAGCTTATTATCACTTTTAGCTTTAATTCAGTTAAGAAAATGATAATTAATTTTATAATTAATTTATAAAAAAGTAATTGAAATAATGTAATCAGTTTTAAGAAAATAAAAAAAATAATAAAATAAAAATAGAAATAGAAAACTTTTAAGTTAAACTTTCCAGCTTACTAATAATTGTATTGATTTTTTTTTATACTATTGATGTTTTTTTTTTTTTTTTTGCCTCGAACTTGTTATTTTAAATCACGTTGATTTAGTTCAGTGACACCAAATCTTCTTCCGTGAATGAAATTACACATTTCATGTTCACCATTACACATTTACGTGTAATTTTGCACATTTTTTGTCATATTTTAAATTTTTACACCTTTTGAGTTTAACATTACAATTTTTTGTGTAGTAATTTAAACCTTTTTTGTGTAAATTTAAATTTTGCTCAACTTTCTGTTTAAAAATAAACAATTTTTGGTTATTTTCATTAAATGACACCAAAAGATAATAATTTTAGGCAACAACAGAAAATTCAACAGAAATTTACGGTCATTTTGATAGTAAATTTAAACAAATAGTTTAGAGCGTATATAAAGGGTGGTTAAATTTTAAGGGCCGATGTTGAATATTAACCACACCTAAATGTCAAGTTTTTTTCTGCATTTTATTTGACATTTCTCAATTTCAGACTAACTCAATTTGAACCGTTGAAGTTATTCAGGCTTATTATAAAATGGGCTTTCAAATCAAAATGCATATCGAGCACTTCGTGATTTTTTCAGTAAATTTAATCGTCCAAATGTGCGTACAATCGTGCAAGAATTTGAACAAACCAGGGGCCAAATCGCCGCATCCGTGACGTAACGGCTTTCGTATGAGACAAAATTAATCGTATGAGAATCTCATGAGATTAATATCGTATCTCATGAGATTCTCATACGATTAATTTGTTCTCATACGAAAGCTGTTACGTTCACGGATGCGGCGATTCGGCCCCAGGTCTGTAGGAGATGTGAAAACACCAGTGCATGCTCGTACAGCTCGTACTGCAGAAAATATTGCTGCTGTTCGCGATAGTGTGGCTGAAGAGCCGTTCATCTCAACTCGTCGTCGTGTCCAACTATTGCACCTCTCACGCTCGTCGTTGATCAACATTATGCATAAAGACTTGCATTTACACGGTCAGAATGGTGGCAAGAAATGGCAACAGTGGATGATAAATTTTCGAAGAAAATCATCTTCAGTGATGAGGCACATTTTCACCTCAGTGGATTCGTCAATAAGCAGAATTGCCGCATTTGGGCGAATGATAATCCAAGAGTGATTGTCGAAAAACCAATGCACCCACAAAGAGTGACTGTTTGGTGCGGTTTATGGGCGGCGGCATCATTGGGCCGTATTTTTTCCAAAATGATGCCGGTCAGACAGTAACTGTGAATGGTGTTCGCTATCGTGAGATGATAACGAACTTTTTATGCCCCGAATTGGAAGATATGGATGTGGACGATATGTGGTTTCAATAGGACGGTACCACTTGCCACACAGCTAACGAAACAATGGCTCTTTTGCGCGACAAATTCAATGGCCGTGTTATCTCACGTGGTGGCGATGTCAATTGGCCGCCAAGATCATGTGATTTGACACCGTTGGACTTCTTTCTTTGTGGTTATTTGAAAGAAAAGGTATACGTCGAAAAGCCAGCAACAATTCAAAAGCTAAAGGATGAGATAATTCGGCACATTAACGGCACAGAACCTCACTTATGCCTCAACGTTATCGAAAATTTGGACCTTTGGATGGAGGTGTGCCATTTAGCCGATATTTTGTTCCATGCATAATTGAACCATACCAATATTATCATAATAAAAAGAAATAATTTCCTAAATAATTTGTGTTTTATTCAAAATCAACATCGGCCTTTATATATATAACGTACATAAATATTTTTGAAACCCCCCCCGAAATATATTCCTGGAACCGCCCCTGATTGATGATATTAAAACAAAATAGAAAAATTAAAAATGATAGGATTTCCAATATTAAAATACATATAAATAAATAACCTTTTTAAATTTGACCAAGAAATTAATGTGAAAAGTTATTTAAAATTATTTTTTACTTTGTAGTGATTTTGAAGTCGGTTTTTTTTTTGTTAAAAAGTTTTTATAATTTTTTCTATTTTGTTTTATTATCATCAATATATTAATTGCTTCATGAACATAAAAGCTTTGAAGTCGGCGCTTATCTTACTAAGTTCATCAAATCTTATTATTTTAATTTTTTCTAATTTGAATTTATTGCCATAAAGATATTAATTACTTTATGAATATAAAAGCTTTTTAGTGATTTTAGTGTCAGTGACAATTAAATTAAGATTTAAAATTACTACAGGTTCACCAAGGCAGCATATCATCAAAATAAAAAGTTTAAAATAGTGCAGGGATAGTAAAAGATCATGATTGTGTGTCAAAGATTATTGTTATGTTTAGCCATTTATATTTTGACGGACAAATTTATTGCTTAAAAACGTTCAGTCTACAAAAACCGTCCAACTGTTGTCGTCCCACATATACTTGGAGTCATGTTTTTATGGACTGATTGTTCGCAAAATGTTAAACGTCAATTAGTTCTTAAAACAAGAAAACAAGCACAAAACCAAACAACAAGCTACAACGATATCAGTACCATCATCAACACCGAACAGCAACCAACAGCTGGAGGCATGCTTCGCACTACAAACAACCCTTTTGGTTTGGTGAATGGCGCAAGTGTGGGCAAAACGGAAGGGTGTCGACATATAAAACAAATACAAGTGAATTAAGTGCGTGTGTGACGCACTTAGCGTCTAATGAGCGACTTAATTAATGACATAAGCAGCGAAATGAAATAAAAATAAAAGGAAAATGCTCAAAAACTGAAAGAGTTACCGTGTCCAACCGTTTACCATGAAAAAAAAAATAAATAAACATGACATACGGACAAACACACACACACACAAATATATTCTTAGAATGAATTATTTACGAAAAATAATGGAAAAAGAAAATTTATTTGTTCCGAACACGTGACAAAGGATTTAAATTATTAGTACAAATGAAAGCGCAGAGCTCCGCCAGCTTAAGCGCCAAAAAGGCTGCACCAAAAAGTTATAAATAATTTAAGCTGTAGCTCATTTTCATTTTGATTAACGAAAATCATAAAAAATTGAAATAAATAAAGTCGGCCCGAAACAAGAAAGCAACGCCGACAATGTTTTTTTTTTTTTTTTGGTTTTCTTGTCGGTATTTTTGATAGAAGCAATATTAATATTTTGTGTGCAGATGTTGCACATGATGTCGTTTATGACTGTGGCGCTTGTGCGGGGTTGCTCAGGATTCCACTTTTTTAAACATTCTCACGCACACTTGATTAGATTGGCATGTGTTGCCTACCTTTTCCACAGGCACCACCACTAAATCATCTCTATCATCAACATTGCCAACATCTTCACCACTAAATAAGAAACTTATTATGGGCATAATTATGGGAATCACTGCTGCTGACTTGGAAATTTGTTTGATTTTGGTGAAGAAAAAAAAAAGAAAGATGAACTTGTGTTTTTAATAAATAATGTCCAACGCTTCTTCTTAACACTTGAAAAAATTCAGATAATGGGCTGAGTTTTTGGCTTTATGAATTGGTTTTTTATCTTTATGGTGTTAAAAAGAGGAAGGGGGTGGAGAATAGTAGTGGAATTTATATATTTTAAAGTGCTTTGTGTGTTTATTTTCTGAAACATGAAGTGGTGCGTAATGCCGCTATTAAATAATCTAATTTTGAAGTCCATAATGCTCATCATTTAACGTAAGAGTTATAGAGCAAAACTTGGGAGCGGCTTATGAAGAAGAAATATTGACAAAAATCTTAAAATTTTAGATTCTAAAAAATGGGACTTGAAAAATCCTTACGAGAATAATACAGTTGGTGCAATATAAAATGTATTTTTCGCACAGCTATCATAATATTTTTGACAAAAGGATATCTACCAAATAAATAGAATATATTATTTAGTAATAGATATATTTTTTCCAAGAAACAAAATTCAGACACGGTTTGTAGCAAAGAGGAAAGTGTATTTCAGGATAGAAAGAATTATTTTTGTTATTCTGCAATGAATTGAATTTATTTAACAATATTAACTGTGTAAAAATCCTTAATGTAACTTATTTATTTATAAAAAATTATTATTAAATTCGAAGCATTATAGGGCACTGTGAAAAATTTTATTCAATATACAGATTTTTTTTTTATATGAGTACTTTGTGGTTTATGATCTCGACGATTTATTTAATTAGGGTATTCACAAGGTCTCATAAAGTCAATGTCTAAGGTTGAAAACAAAACAATTTACAACTTATGTGAACAACCTCCCATAGCTTATTGTGCTATTTCAACTCTCAATCAGCTAATGCAAAACAAATTAAAATAAATATTTGTTATCACAATGCCAAAAGAAAGCGAAAAAATAAAAGAATAGCCGGTTTGTGCAAAAAACATACTTTTGACTTGATTGAATACGACACTCAATAAACATAGCTTTTAGGGTTGTAATATTTTAGTACTATTTTTAGTGTTAAATTTTATTACATTATGATAATATGACATGATAGTACACCTTAAGACTGCCCTAAATATTTATTTAGGATTAAGTTTTAAATATCTACCACATCACCATTCTACATTAGATGGGTTTAGGGTTCCATACATTTTCTTAACATATTCCAGAACCTCTCTGCGAGGCCAGATTCTGAATCCTGGATGTAATATAAGCATGTGACGCGAAAAAAATCCAGAAAATTCACAAACTGGATTGGCGCCGCTAAAAAACTTGAATTTGAAGAAGTATAAAATGGATGTTTCAAATCGAGTTTCCTATTTAAATTTAAGTCCTACAAAAACTTTCGACTATAACATATCCTAATGAAAAATCGTCTGCTGAACTCAAATATGCCATCAAATTCTTAAATAAATTAGTCCTTGACCCAAAATTGGACTACTTTATTAAGAATTTCTTAATTTTTTCTTTCAATTTTGAAAAAAAGCCTTACCTTCGCCAATATCGCAGCAACTTTTTCAAATTAAAAGACTGCAGTATTGCTAGCCGTTTTATGAAGTTTAAGAATAATAAAAAAATTATTCAAATCGGGCCATTTTTATGGCAGAAAAACGATTTTTTTTTTTGAGCTGACTTTTGGGAAAAATTTATTTTTGTATAAAACTTTCTTCCCTTTGCTTTCGGCATATTTACAATAACTTTAAAAGATAAATTTGTTCATCGTCATCATCAGACTTCATTGCAAATATACAGAAAACACAGTGGCGGCTCTATATATGGGCTGAAAAGGCTTTAGCCCCCCCCCCCTTGGAGAATTTTTGGTATGGGAAAAAATAAAAAAAAATCCAAAAAGACGTTTCAGTCCCCCCCCCCCTTTTGCAACACAAAACTGTAGTTTAAGCCCCCCTCTGGTGAATCCTAGATCCGCCACTGAGAAAACATAGTGAAGTTAATCTGAAGTAGAGGGATATAATTTTCTTGTGGACCCGTTTTCAAGCAAATAATTATTTTTGAATAGATTTAATTCACTTTTTTTCCTGCAAATTTGAAATTATGTCATTTTTTGTTATGATATATGGTTAAAGATTTAGGTGTTCCTCTACCACCTACAAAGTCAACTGTCTTTCGGATTCTAAGTTAGTAACATTTGTATTGAAACGTGTTATTAAATTTATTGCGCTTTCAGCACAATCGTTCTCGACAAGAATTTTGCTGACCATTTCCTCCGCACGTACATTTATTTCGTCAATGAGCCAACAACTTGTATCGATGTTAAAAAAGCTCATGGGATCTCCTTAGTTGAAGATTCCCCCTATAGGAACAGTATTTCCCCCTATAGGAATTTTGGCCTTTTAAGTTCCTTTTGTGCAGTATTTCGGTGATTTCTGCATTTACGAAGATTTTTATTCTCCAAATGCAACTTTTCAACAGGAGTTTTTATTGTTGATTTCTTCCCCGTTATGGCGACGATACGCTTGATTCAACGTCTAATTGTCCAGTACCTTAAGATGCAACAAACGGTTTAGCACATTCTCGAACGTTGGCAATGTTACTTTTTGAAAGAATTTCAAAGTATTTTCTATAAACATTAATACGCGAAAAATCATTTCACTAAATACGACTACAAATTGGTCATAAAATAAAACTCACCAATTAAATATCGTCGTTGCGCATACAAAAAAGGTTATGTGTTTTTGAACAATTTTCCAGGAGACGAAAAAACATTTTTGTTTTTAACAATTTCAATACTATTTTCACATAGCTGGCTAACTTTCACATTTGTTTACTTCTGAACCAATAAGAATATCAAGAAACCATTTGGTGAACAGATGGGGCATACATATGGCTATTAAATAGTAAAATAAAAATAAAATCGGAATTTTACGAATAGCCTTTTTTGTATGCGCAACGACGATATAATATATTCGATATTTTTTTATTGGATGTAAGTATCTTGAACTGCTTACTTAGTTACCTCAAAAGGTAAATGGACTGAAAGAATTCTCGATTAACAGTCCAAAATGTATGACAATTGTCGGACGGGTTTCTAACAACGTATTTCCAACGTAGTGAAACCATAGCGTGCCAGAATGACGATTATTCCATCCTTTCCCAAAAGTCGGCTCATCAAAAAAATCGTTTTTTTTTCCATAAAAATGGCCCGATTTGAATAATTTTTTTATTATTCCTAAACTTCATAAAAAGGCTAACAATACTGCAGCATTTTAATTTGAGAAAGTTCCTGCGATCTTGGCAAAGGTAAAGCTTCTTTTTCAAAATCGAAAGAAAAAATTAAGAAATTGTTAATAAAGTAGGCCAATTTTGGGTCAAGGACTAATTTATTTAAGAATTTGATGGCATATTTGAGTTCAGCAGACGATTTTACATCAGGATATGTTATAGTCGAAAGTTTTTGTAGGACTTAAATTTAAATAGGAAACTCGATTTGAAACATCCATTTTATACTTCTTCAAATTCAAGTTTTTTAGCGGCGCCAATCCAGTTTGCGAATTTTCTGGATTTTTTTCGCGTCACATGCTTATATTACATCCAGGATTTAGAATCTGGCCTTGCAGAGAGGTTCTGGAATACTTTTGGAAAAAAAAACCATCTATTCTACATACATAGAGATCTCCAAGCTTTGAATACCTAAGCCTACTTATGGACACTAATTTCCCAGGTTTTACATTAAATTGAACATGTACCCCTATAATGCCTATAGACATTCCACCGCGACAAGTTAATCCCGTCGTAAGTAAAATAAAGATTATATGGGCTTTCGTATAAAGATTATATACCTTATCGAAAAATATTTTTGGACAAAAATGTCAGAGACAAATCTTGAGTAGTTATACTTTAATAATTTAAAAAATTTTTGGTCTTAAATAAAATACAGCTTAGAAAAAAAAATGATTTTTAAAGTGTATTTTATTTTTAAGAAAAAAATAAATTCAATTTAAGTTTAAATAAAAACAAGTATAAAGGCAAGGAAATGGATAAGGAATAGGACAAGGAAAAGAAAAAGGATGAGGGCAAAATCTGGACAAAAATTGGGACCTCGAATAAGGTAAGGAGTAGGACACAGGCTTGTGCAAAGTTTAGAGCATGGAATTGGACAAGGATTAGGACTTCAGACAAGAATAGGGAAAAGAACTACAAGGATTGTAGAAATGATTTAGGACAAAGATTGCCAAAAGAAGTGGGCCAAGAATTCAAAACAAGAATAAGGTGAGGAATTTGGACATAGATTAAAATAAGACTTTTGATAAAAAGAATGAAAAATATTACGACAAATATAAGTATAAGTTTAAGGATTAGGATGAGAATAAGTTTAAGAACAAAGGAAAGGAAAGGAAAGGGAAAATATAAGAACAAGGATAAAAATACACCGTTATGTCAAAACCTAAGGTTATGTTCACTATACAGCCAACTACAGTACACTCTCACAAATTAAAACTCTCACATATTCGAACTGTCCAGAAATTAGAAAGTGCCATTCCAATATTGAACGCTCTGAAATTAGAACCACAGGTTACTATGGTTCTATTTCTGGACGTTTGTTTATTTATTAAATTCATAAGTGATCTTTGCTCATTGATATAAATATAAAAAGGGGAATTATGTGAGTTTTATGAAAAAAAAACTATATATTAATAAATTCTTTTAAATTTCTGTGAAAAAAAAGTCCAGAAATTCTGTGAAAATAGAACCACCCATGGACCAAATTGGTTCTAATTTGTGAGTGTCTACTGTATAAGTTTTTCAATTGTGGTTGTAAAGTGAAAAAATCGATTTTTTTGTGAGATGATGCATTGTCTTGTGATAGTATAAAAAAATAACTTAACGTTTTTCTGTTTTCAAAATAATCGATCAATAATATGCCGTGAGAATCCAAAAAACAAAAAAAAAACACTGTCAAAAACCTTTTCGACCCGTTGCTATCTCTTTTGGTCCTGGGTTCGAATTCCGCTCTGGCCATGTTCCTATGCTTGAATCTTTCTGTATTTTTATTATTTGAAATTAAAAATTATTAAAAATCAATTATTTGATGATTGATTCAGATAGATTATGGGGTGCTGATTACGAGAAAAATATTAAAAAATTTCCATGACGTCAGGTTTTAAAATTATTTAACATGGTTTTTTTTTTGCAAAAATTTTCTAGGTCTTCCTAGTTATTAATTCATATTTTATTTAAATCGTTTCCTATTACACAAAAATCGCCCAGAATGGTTGCATTAAAGACTAATGAATAAGTTCTCATAAATAATTAGTTAAATACAAATTAATTAACTAACTGACATACCATTATAATAAAAAAAAAAAATGTAGATTTTTGATTCATTTGCTAAGGACCTCATTTCTAGTACACCTTGTCTTTTTATAAAAAATTACTTAAATCGTTGGAAAAAGATTAAAGCCTATATGACACTGGCAAGTTTTAGAATTTTATATCAGCCCTGAAATTGTAAGTTTAAAGCGTTTTGGTCCCTGAAACAAAAAATGTTGTGAGAGGCAATTTAGTTCCCCGAGAAAAACTTTTGTTACCCCCTTTACACATAAAACTGGGAAGGCGAAGGAAAGTGAAGGCGTTGAACAAAGAAGGAGAAGGTTTTAAGTATTTACACCAAATTTTTCCATCTCTGTCTAAAACTAAACTGAAAGAAGGTATTTTAGTCTAACTTTCGATGAAAATTTGAGTGAAGTTTAGTCAGAAGCCTGGAAAACTTTTAAGGAAGTAGTGAGACATTTTTTAGGAAACCATAAAAGTCCTAATTATGAAGAAGCTGTAGAGAAAATTATTGAAAATTTCGGCAAAATGAGATGCTCGATGAGAATTAAACTCCATTTCCTTAATTCACATTTGGACTTCTTTCCTGATAACTTGGGAGCTGTAAGTAGAGCAAGGCGAAAGTTTAAAAAAAGGAATAAAAAAATCAAGCTTAAATCTCACGATGGGGGCTTTCGGAGTATCCTACATGTAGCATCAACTTGACAGGTCGGATGGACATGTAGTAAGTGTGAAAGCAAATGCTGCGGTCCGTCCGACCTGTAGCATGAAAATCAAAAGGTTTTGATTTTTTCTGTTGGTCCGTCCTACATGTAGTAAGTGCGAACGCTCGTTCATCCGACTTCATACATTTTCTCATTTTAAAAAACTGTCGTGAACGCTCGTTCATCCGACTTCATACATTTTCTCATTTTAAAAAAACTGTCGTGAAGTGAACATATAAAGAAAAAGGTAAATAAAGCGCAAAGTTGAAAATATTAAAATGGCAGCTGTTTCGCATACTGTGTTTTGGAAGATGTTCTCTCTTCGTCTTCTTCTTCCAAAACATCATCAATTATTAGAGCAGCAACAAATTGTGTTGCCATTGTACGATGCTTGTCTTCTTAAACGATGAAAAATAATGAAGTCCATCCGACATGTAGGATAGTTCGAAAGCTCGAACAGACATTCCCGTTATTCTGCCGTCCTTCATGTCCATCCTACATGTAGTATAGTCCGAAACAAGATACCAAGCAAGATACCACAAAAGTATTTAATATTTTTAATTTATTTATGACTCTCCCTAAATGTATTTTTATTGTTTTAAAGTTATGTAATTGTTTCTTAAGGGGGAAATATATCCAGAACTTTTTTTTTTTTAAAAAAATTTTTTTGCATTTTCTTAATGCATTAGGTCTCAAGAATATAATAAAATAACAAAGTTATAGCCTAGTGAGTGAACCGCCTTCTAGAGCACGCAGTGCTGGCCCTTATTTTCAAACGCGTTTTTCTTGAAACCATGTTTCAAAGTCGGTGACCAAGATTTCTCGAAGCTCAGTGAACCGATCGTTTTGATTTTTTTGCAGGCTTATTTTATTCATAATAATCTCGTACTTGTCATAGGATTTTTGTTTTCGTAGCTTCGTTCATTTTTTATAGGCAAAATAATGACGAATTTTTGGTTGAAAATCGTTAATTTACGTTCGGAAGTCCGCCATTTTGTGAAAAATCAATATTTTTAAAATCGGCTATGACAAGTACGAGTTTTAAGTATCTAGTTTAAAAATATATTTAATTTTTTTGTTTCAGTTGAATTTAGGAGGAGCAATCTTGGTCACCGCATTTCCAGAGCGCTCTTCAAAAAATGCTGTATCTACCTTAATATTAATTTTTTTTTTTAATAAAAAAAACTTTTGAATTTGTATATTTTAAGGTATAAAAACCCTAATTTAAAAATATCCCTAAGGTTTCCTTAAAAAATGCACAAACATAACCTTTTTTCTTCGGCCGCTGGGTATATTTCCCCCCTTAATTGAAATAAAAAAAAAATACCTCATTTATTTTAATTCACACAAAACGATTTTTAAAAAGAACTGAGGTTGATAGTGAAAATTCAAGTGCATATTTGTAATCTACGCACCAAAATACCCCAAGATTAGCATTCAAATCCAAAAAGGGAAGATAACAGTTAAAATTTGCAGACCTGTGTATTTAATTACCAACTAGACTTCAAATTTCTATTTGAGGGTAGAGAAGTTTGTAGATGATACTGCCTTATAAATGAAATTGACTAAGATAAAAGCTAACACATGCCTATGATTCTAATTCACATGCTTCTACGGCTTTATGCCACGCTAAGAACGTTTTGGATAAATTACACTGCGCGACAGACATTTTGGTGCCGAAGATTTTTCAGATGATTACAGACAAATTGGGTTTCCTGATTTCAAATATGGACTCTGTTTTTCTCCATCAGCTCGAGTTTTTGAGTTATGGGCAAAAACATGAAAATCAGTTCTTTTTCTGACAATTTTGCTATACCTATTACACTTATCTACCGATTTGTACTACGATGACAAATTTCAATTTTTGCACATAATATTGCAATATCTTTTTTAACGGATTTGCAAAACCTTTTTTACTTGATAGAAAATTTTTGGAAAAACGGAGAAAAACGGAGTCCATATTTGAAATCAGCAGCCAAAATACATTTGGGATTGACTCTCGAGAACTCTGAACCTTTTATAAATTGTCATTTTGTTGATCAGTGTTATTTATTTTAATTCTTAGGTGGAATTATTGGTAAAAATCACAAATTTTTAAACTTTAATTTACCTTCAATATATGTATTTTGTTACATAAAAATATTAATTTTGTGCAAAGATTTTTACTATCATACTTCCTACTTTTAAAACAGGTCAATGTTCCTCTCTGCCTCTCTGCCTCTCTTCCATCATCAAACCGTTAACTTAAATTGCATTTGTCAGTTAACAACATTGCAAAAATCTCATTGCAAGCAATGGAACATCAGCAAGGAATAAGAATATTCAAAAATTGTGGCAACCACCCTCGGGTGATGAAGACAATTAAATATTCGTGATTTAACGATCATCAACATTGGTAGAACCAACCGAACAACAGAGTTAAAAACTAAACCATTTGCGATAACGATCGCATGCGGACGCATAGAAACTTAAAAAAAGACTCATTTTAACTGAACCTATTTCACAAAAAAAAAAAAAGAAGAAAAAAAAAATATGGCAAAAAAACTTTAGTCTCAGCTCATCACGAGTTTCCTCCACTAAGAAGCAGCCCGTCAGACCCTAACGAACTTAACTGTTTCTCGTTAGATTCGCTGATGCTTCTTTGTGGCCAAAGATCGGTGGCTACGCTGGTTGTAACTGGAAACAGGTTACGTTCAATTTGGTCAAATTTGCCTATCAATGCCTGTGCGATCGATTTGCTACGCCTGCGAATAATGAACGAAAGTCAAATGTTAACGGCTGCTGCAACTGTGGAGGCGCAGGCTTAGAGCACCAACAGCTGCCCTTAGCACGCCCTCTTTCAACTGTTTCATTTAGTTTCACACAAGCTTTGATAATGAAATGGATGGAGATGTGATTGGGGAGGGGGAGGGAGACTTGTTTGGTGATCATGTGATCAGCCAGGCAATCGTTTGATCAAGTTCATTGTTCAAGTTAAATACAAAAACTTAACAAGATGCAATGAGTAGCTAGAAATATAATTTTTCAGCTTAATCAGGTGAAATATTTTATGTTGAAGATGCTAAGCTGAAATTATGTTGTTGCTGTTTGCACAAGATCTGCATAATAAAAGAGAGAGAGAAAAAAAAAAATGAGTCCTAAAACTTGAGACAACAAGTTGTTGAACTCAAATTGTTGTACTTATCTGAACTAGCTAACTTCACTCAGTCAACCAAGTCAACGAAGTTCGCATAAATACCACAGCAACGACTGCGATTCGTAGTCTTTATTCACGATTTTTGATTGATCGTGCATGCCAAACTATAAATCCATCGTGATACATTCGGGCGATCAGGAGAGCACACAATCAAAATAGCAACAGCGACAACTACAACAATAACAACAACAACTCTAACTACTATAAATTGAGAAGATGAAGTGCAGAGAACAAAAAAATAAAATTAGATTTAGACTTGATCCCAATGAAGTCCAAGCCATTAAAGTTAGGCTTAGTAAAAAGCAAGCGTTATAGCAGAACAACAACAAAAACAGCAACAACGAAGTCGACAACAACAACAACCACAACAAAAACCACAACAACAACAGCAACATCTTGAACGAATGTCCATTAACGTATTAACAGATCATACAAACGATCGAATTTATTTGCGGATACTTGACCAGTGTTGCCATTGTGATGCGCAATTCATAGAATCACAAAAGTTTGTCACCTGAAATTTCATGAAAGTGGCTATGATATATATCTGGGACCTTAAATAACGAGATAATTTTTAAATTTTTTAATGAAATAGTCGTACATAAAAGGATGCGGTTGGCTTTGTCATGGACACACAGTTTTTGACGTGATAATGTTGCTAAATCTTTCCGTATCCTTTCCCTTGTCCATAAACTTGTCCCCATCCCGATATGTTTCACCTTATACTAGTCTTACTCAGTGGCGAATCTACATACGGGCTGAAAGGGTTTTAGCCCCCGCCACCCCTCCTTGGAGAATTTTTTGTGTGGAAAAAAATGCAAAAAAGCCCAAAAAGCCATTTCAGCCCCCCCCCCCCCTTTGGGATACAAAACTGTAGTTTCAACCCCCCTTTGGCGAATCCTAGATCCACCACTGATCTTAATCCTTCTCCTGATTCATGCCCAAATTCTTCTTTTAATCCATGTTCAAATTCTTGTCTGAGCTGAAACCTTATTATCATCCTTTTTTTAATTCTTGTTCAAACCCTTGTCCCAATCTTTATATTTTTCATGGCCTTAATCGTTGTACACATTCCTCGTCTTATCCTTTTTCTAATCTTCCTTCTTATCCCTTGTTCTTACATCTGCAATGGCGATATGCAATTAATCCATTCAATAATGGAGCATTTACGTAATATTCTTAGGTTCCCTGTGGGGCCTCGTGACTTTATTGATGTTTTTTTTTTTATTTGCATTTTTATCATGCAACTTTTTAACCGACTTCAAAAAGGAGGAGGTTCTCAGGTTCGTTGGTTTGTCCGCTTTTTTTTTTTTTTTTTTTTTTTTTTTTTTTAAATGTATGTACATCGATAACTCCTACAGCTCTTGCCCGATTTGGTAATTTTTTGTCAACAGATAGATACCATGAACGCGGAGGTCCTTTTTTAAAAAAGTGGGCGATATTCGACAAAGGGGCGTATCAACATAAGAAAAACACTGTATTTCAGTTAATATTGACACTAGGGTACTGAAATTTACAGTAAAAATACTGGGGTAGGCACAAGTATTACAAATTATGGCCAATAAAGTGGGCGTTATTGGACAAAGGGGTATGGTCATATTAAAAAAACACTGTATCTCAATTAGTATTGACACTAGGGTGCTGAAATTTAGTACAGGGGTAGATACAATTTTTAAAAATTACTCTAAAGAAAGTGGTCGTTATTCGACAAAGGGGTGTGGCAATATTAGAAACACACTATATATCGAATAATATTGACACTAGGGTGCTGAAATTAAGTGCGTGGGTAGGCATAGTTATTACAAATTACGGTCAATAAAGTGGGCGTTATTGGACAAAGGGGTGTGGTCATATTAAAAAAACACTGTATCTCAATTAGTATTGACACTAGGGTGCTGAAATTTGGTACAGGGGTAGACACAATTTTTAAAAATTACTCTAAAGAAAGTGGGCGTTATTCGGCAAAGGGGTGTGGCAATATTAGAAACACACTATATATCGAATAATATTGACACTAGGGTGCTGAAATTTAGTGCGTGGGTAGGCATAGTCATTACAAATTACAGTCAATAAAGAAGGCGTTATTTGACAAAGGGGTGTGGCAATATTAAAAAAATACTGTATCTCGAATAGTATTGACACTAGGGTACTGAAATTTAGTACAGGAGTAGACACAATTTTTAAAAATTACTGTAAAGAAAGAAGCCGTTATTAGACAAATGGGTGTGGCAATATTAGAAACATACCATATATAATATTGACACTAGGGTGCTGAAATTTAGTAAATGGGTAGGTACAGTTACTACAAATTACGGCCAAAAAAGTGGGCGTTATTCAACAAAGGGGCGTGTCAAAATTATAAAAATACTATATCTTATATATCTATAGACACTAGCGTACTTATATTTGGTATGCAGGTAGGTGGGTAGATAGAATCATTAAAAAAGTGAGCGGGATTGTACACAGGGTGTGGCACTTTAAGGAAAGATCTATATTACGGTTAATATTGATACTTGGAAACTGAAATTTGGCACAGGGCTAGGTAGAATCATTACAAGGTACGGTAAATACAGTGGGCGGGATTAGAGAAAGGGCGTGTCACTTTAATAAAAATTGTAAATGGACAGAAATGGATAATACCCAACAAAATTTCAGGAATTAACAAAACAAATTTTTTAAGAACAAAGTTTCATGTTTGAAATTTTCCCCAAGAATAACTATTACATAAAATATTTCATATTCTCGAAAAAGGAAGAAATAAAAACTTTTTAACAAAAAAAAAAACCGACTTCAAAATCACTACAAAGTAAAAAATAATTTTAAATAACTTTTCCCATTAATTTCGTGGTCATATTTTAAAAGCTATTTATATATATTATAATATTGGAAATCTTATCATTTTAATTTTTTCTATTTTGTTTTATTATCATCAATATATTAATTGCTTTATGAACATAAAAGCTTTGAAGTCGGCGCTTATCTTTGACACACAATCATGATCTTTTACCATCCGTGCACTATTTGGTGCCTTGGTGACACTGTAGTAATTTTAAAAGCTTTGTACACATTAAATTTCTCACTAAACTGGTTTGGGTGAGCTTGTAAAGCTCAAATTGAATATGACATAGTGTGTAACATCTGCACAAATAATGCATGGCTACATTCAGCATACTCAAAAATTGTCAACTGAAAGAAAAAAATCGCTAAGAAGCTTTTATATTCATCAAGTTAATAATATTTTTATGATAAAACAAATTAGAAAAAATTAAAATAAAATGATTTCGACATAGTAAGATAAGCGCCGAGTTCAAAGCTTTTATGTACATAAAGCAATTAATGTATTGATGATAATAACACAAAATAGAAAAAATTAAAATGATAAGATTTCCAATATTATAATACATATAAATAGCTTTTAAAATATGACCAAGAAATTAATGGAAAAAGTTATTTAAAATTATTTTTTACTTTGTAGTGATTTTGAGGTCGGTTTTTTTTTGTTAAAAAGTTTTTATTATTGATAACAATGTATTGATAACACTGTGCGACACCAAAAATAACTGAAAAAACTTCAATGGTTTCTGATAGCCATTGGTCCATAGAACACATCGTTCCATAGATTTTATTGGGTTAGGTCAAATAACCGATTTTTTCAATGGCACCTTTGAAAATCCTTTAACTCCTAAGTTAAGTCAAATTTTTATTTAAGACTTTCGGTAAAAATCCTGTAAATTATTTTGCCCCATAAATCCTGCCCCATAATATCAAAAACCCTTTTATATTAAAAAAGGAGTATATCTCGGAAACTTTGGGCGATATAATTTTTATAGCTTCTTCGAATAAAATTTTCGGAATCTTATCTATAACTTCGCAGAACATCATCATCACATCTAGATTATGTCAACTCGTTTGGCGTATTCTCAAATGCCAATTCAAAAAAACTTAGCATTATCTAGAACGAACAATATGGCAACTCTGTTCGCCAAATTGCATGAATACAGTTAATTGAATTTCTGGATCACTGCTGATGATGATGATGATCACACTTCTGGCTATTTTCAATAAAGATTTGCATGTTTTACTCTCCACTGTGAAGCGGTCAATCTGACAAGTCAGAAATTGCAGTGCTTTTCTCTTTGCGGTTAGCAACACAACAAAAACAAAAATAGAAACAAAGTAAAAAATTGACCCGATTGACCTAGTCAATGTGCGGTCACGGCATCAAGTCAAGTCAATAGCGTACAGCAGAAAAAATTAACCAAATTATTGGTGCACTAAGATCGATGCCAAAGGCACTTAGGAATAAACTTAGGTAAAAAAAGAAACAACCAGCTCGATTTCAATAAAACTGCACGGTCAATATTTGCTAGTTTGAACAACTATCACGACCCTAATTTAAGCAAAAGGTTGAAGCACAACATTGAAGCTGTGAAAATTGCCACAGTAACAAGCAACAAATTAAGTGATTTGCTATTGACATCTCTTGGATGATCACACAAATGAAGTGCTCAGTGTCAGTCACTTGACCGAACTGGCTGACTGGTTAGCTGACTGACTGACTGGCTAGCTGGCGTTAGGACAAGACAAAGAAGACTTCAAGGGTGCTTCAAGTCAACCACCATTGTGTGGATTGTAGCGCAATTTAAGCTCACTTCATGTCGACACTGCTGTGGGAGTTCAGGTTCATTTGGACAAAAAAAAAAAACAAAAAGGGTCAATTGATAGAGATGACAGTGAATTGGTTGAGATCAACATGATCGTTCCTTAATTCTTCGTTCATTGGTTCGGATGGCGTGCAATTTCTTTTTACAATTTTCGACACTTGTCGTCATTTAAGTATCGACAACAAAAAGTAAAAAGCTAGCAATTTATGTCGTGTTCAGTTGAATTCAGGATTTTGCGGTTCATGCCAATGGAATTTCACACCTCAAGACAAGCGAAGAAGATGATCCTCATTATGTCTATTTGTGAATATTTTGCCAAATGTCAAGATTGATTTATTTATATTTATATTTAGTTGTTGTTGTTGTTGTTGTTGTTGTTGTTGTTGTTGTTGTTGTTGTTGTTGCTGGTTTTGTTGAGCATGTCAATTTTTGAGCAGTTGGAATTTTCTTTCTTAGCCTTTTTCACTTTGTGCAACATGCGGATATATTTTGTGCAGCAATCAGTTCAACAAATTTTAGGATTGACAGCAACATCGTCAGGGAGATCAGCCGGCAGTAAATTAATTTAATGATCAATGAAAGCGGTGTTGCGCATGCAAAAATTTATTGAGCGCGTTGTTGGTCTCTGCGAACGGGGTCGGGAAAGCTGTTGCCATTTAGAGTACAAAATTTATTGGTAATTCTTACTAGTTACACGCTGAACATGAAAGTATGTTTAGTTAACAAATGTTTCTTAAGGTACATTTAAAAAAAAAAAAATTGATTTTTTTTTAAATAGTTATGTTTTATAATATGTCAGGAATGATAATAATTATGAATAATTATTAAAGTACCTCAGAAAAAATACTGCAAAAGTGTATTTCTTTTCGCCTTATAAAGTGGACCTCGTAATAGTACTGCCCAAGTTCTATCAGAGGGGGAGACAGAGTGGCTCGAGCCCCGGGCCCTGCATTTGAAGGGGGCTCCCAAATTCAGAATATCATGTCCAAGGAAAATGAAACAAAAATGTTCAGATGAAACAATTTTTACAGTGGTAATAAATGTTAAAATGCTGTTATATAGCAGTGGTGCTATCTAATAAGCAGTAGGAAACTTTAAAGGCAAGCTGAAAAGTCAAATTCAATCTAGTAAGCCGCAACAAAGTAACTCAAAAAGATTTTTCTAAATTTGCAAATATCAGTCGTCTCAGCTGAACGATCTTTTAATGTCCTTAAAAGGTAAAATTTGTAACCGATCAACCGATCAATTACCTTTCCATGCTGAACATCAATTCTGATATAGCAAGAAATTTAAACTTTTCAGCTTGAATACATGCATTTTTACAACAAAAAGCTGAAAAAGCAGTACTTAAGTAATGTTTTATCTAATATTGAACTATTTTTAATCTTAAATGTTAATACGCAAATGTTGTACACCTTTTTAATATTAAAATAAAAATAACCACCAAAACTAAATATATCATGTGTGTTTTGCATTTCAAAATATACAGTCCACAGAAAAGTATACGTACCCCTCACGAATACCACGTACAAATGAATATTGGCTTTATTTTAAAAAAGTGAAAATACCAAAAAAAAAAAAAACACATAAGATCAGAAATATTTAATCCGTGGTTAAAATGCAAAAAAAAAAAAACATATATTTTGATCTGTATCTTCTATACTATTATATAAAATGAAAGTGAACATTTTTTGTTGCCGCTAAACTCCCAAAGTACTGGTCCGGTTTTTACGACATAATTTTTAAAATATCACATTTGTGCTAGAAAAGGATCGTTGGGTATTTTCTTTATGAACTTTTAATAATAAGTATCTTTAATTAAATTGTAGTTTTTTAAAAAATCATCCATAATGCCATGCATTGCTCGATCGTTAGCTTTTCATGCGTTTGTGCTGACATAGCTTTAATAAACTGCATGTTGCTCTCTTCTCTATTTGTTCTCAGCAAGCACTACACAACTCAATAAACAAACAAAAACATATCAATACATACTTTGCTGTGCTTAAAACAAACGAATAACAGATCGATTCTGTGCGTTACCGGTAACAGCAATGTTGTTACCGAAACTCGTTACCGGTCTTAGAAATTGGTATTCTGTGCACTCGGTAATGCTTTCAACAGTTATAAACTCACCTTATTGAAATGAAGCTCGCTCTTTTGTGTGGTGAAATATGAACAATGGAAAGTGAGAAGTAAATACATAGAATTAATTGAATTATGTTAACTTTTTATATAATATTTTTTCACTACGCCGACGCAGCTGCAGTGTTATCGATATTTAATTTATATATTAATTTTATGTAAATTAATAAATACGCCACGTGGCGTCCGTGGCGTAGTTGGTTAAAGTGCGTGGCCGCTATGTCAACAGAACCTGGAGACCCAGGTTCGAAACCCAGCAGCGACAGAAAATTATTTGAATTAAAATAATTTTTCTGTACGGCCGCCACCTCTCTGCAGACAATGGAAAATGCCATGTAAAGCTTCTTGAGAACGAGAACATTCCGTTCATCGCCGTTCGGCGTTAAGCATGTAGGGTAAAACACCCAGTCCTGAGCCCTCAGCCTATTCTGAGCCTCCCACTCATTAAACTGTCTCTAGCTAATAATTGTCTGGATGTCAGTTAAAACAGTAAATTTATAATTATTCGTCAAAATTCGTTCAGTTCGTTCAGCTATCATGCTGAGTATGAAATATTAAGTTCAAAGTGATTTTTTAAAATAAAAAGACGTGCCTCGTACTCTTACTCAGTCAAGTAATTTGCTAAGCAATATCGACAAGGAGTTAACACACTTTAAACCTTCAGGTATGGACATTTTGTTATGATTTCTATAATAAGCATTGGTTATAACAAAAGTTGAATATTATTTATTGTTTATTTCTTAAATATTTCATTAAAAATATTCTCTGTCAAAGCAAAAAAATGGGGGCTTATATCTGTATAACTAAATTCGATGTTTCCAGTTATGAGCCATGGGAGCTCACAATAGGAATTTTACAGAAAAATAAAATAACCAAATGTGAGCCCGTGGAGCTCAGAGCAGGAAAACAGAACTTTTTATAAACATTCGTATTAACCCGTTAAGCCTGATTCTCTTATTAGATATTCAAAAACATTCACAATAAGAAAATTGAAACTATTGATATTTGTTTACTATTAATGCCAGATTCTGCACTTGAACTTGCATGCATTACATCCCGATTCCATGCATTAGCCTCCATCTTTTTGCGGATGTTGGTCAGATTGACTCCACTCACTATTAAATTAACAATTTATCTTATACAAATCAACGACATTAAGTCCGGCGTGTCAATTCACGAAGTTTCAAGGAAATATGAAATTCTGCGCCCAATATTCCAAAACCGGATTCATTCATACCCATTCCAATAAGGATCTGCCTGGTCCTTGCCGGGTTTAACATGCATCGAAGAGGGAAAAATAGTGAAATATATATCTGATAACTATGAAAGAGGTTTCCCAAGAAGAAAACATAAAGTAAAAAAAATTGTTAATAAATTTTTAGATTCATACACACATGAAAATATGTTTAAAAATAATTTTCCTGGCGACAAATGGTATAGCGGATTTCTTAACCGACATCCAAAAAATATCTATTCAAGTTCCTGAAGCAGTAACAAATGCCAGTGCAGATATTTTGGAAAAAGATTTAGGAGGCTGGTTCCATCAAATTCAAACATACTTCGATGAAAAGTCATATGCCCAAAAGGAGAACCAGTTTTAGCTCCTAGAGGTGCAAGTAACATTTATGGAACAGATAAAGGAGCAGCTAAAGAGAGCATGACAGTTATGTTTTCCTTTTCTGCTGATGCCTTGGATTATTCCACCATCATTGTTTATAAATGAATACCCAAGGATATATTCGAATCAATACCTGAAGGAATAGTGTAAACGAAAACTGATTCAGGCTGGATGACTTCGGATGCATTTATATACAATATAAAAGAAGTCTTTTATCCAACACTGGTTTCAAATCAAATATTGGTTCCTGTAATTCTTTACTTATATGGTCATACAACGCATTTAACTTACAGCTTATCCAAGCTCTGAGAATAATTGCAAATTGTTCTGATCTGCTTATACCCGAATGCAACAGGAATTTTACAGCCAGCCGATGTGGCTATTTTCAGACCTCTTAAAATGGGGTGGTTAAAGGAACTGCATTGTTGGCGAATGCATAACATGGACCGTCAGTTTACAAAGCATCATTTTGCAAAATTATTAAAAAACATTATTAAGTACCTACATAAAAAATGAGACCATAGCTAATGGTTTTCGTACCTGCGACCTGTATCCTTTCAATCCCAACGCAATCGATTACAGTAAATGCCTTGGAAAGTCAGGTTTGGATCGAACTGAAGTTGAGCATAAAGACACAAAAATGAATTTGTGGTTTATGATTTACTAGCATACCCGTTTCCAGCGTAGCTTGGGAGCATAAATTTGATATGAAAACATATTTTAAATAAAGATAGTATAGATGGCAACACTGCAGCAAAAATTAACTGAGTCCAACTATCCACTCAAGATGGCAGCGCGGTGAGTTGTAGACTCTCACCTCTCTCTCTCTCTCAACAAAGAGCTTGAGCTATTGTTTGCTGTTATTTTGTGCTGCTTATACAATGGCAACATGGTTAAAAATGCATGAATTCTTAAATAATTAAATAAAAAGTTTAACCAAAAACGTAGTATCCAGTAGCAGGGTCGATTATTATAGCAACTGAATAGTGAAAGAATTATTAAAATCGGTTCAGCGGTTACCCCGTGATTGAACGATAAAAATCCGAGAGAACCCTTTTATGTAATATAAGATAAGATAAGATAAGATAAGATAAGATAAGATAAGATAAGATAAGATAAGATAAGATAAGATAAGATAAGATAAGATAAGATAAGATAAGATAAGATAAGATAAGATAAGATAAGATAAGATAAGATAAGATAAGATAAGATAAGATAAGATAAGATAAGATAAGATAAGATAAGATAAGATAAGATAAGATAAGATAAGATAAGATAAGATAAGATAAGATAAGATAAGATAAGATAAGATAAGATAAGATAAGATAAGATAAGATAAGATAAGATAAGATAAGATAAGATAAGATAAGATAAGATAAGATAAGATAAGATAAGATAAGATAAGATAAGATAAGATAAGATAAGATAAGATAAGATAAGATAAGATAAGATAAGATAAGATAAGATAAGATAAGATAAGATAAGATAAGATAAGATAAGATAAGATAAGATAAGATAAGATAAGATAAGATAAGATAAGATAAGATAAGATAAGATAAGATAAGATAAGATAAGATAAGATAAGATAAGATAAGATAAGATAAGATAAGATAAGAATAAGAATAAGAATAAGATAAGATAAGATAAGATAAGATAAGATTATAGATATATAATATTATTTTTTATTTATATTTTGTTAACGTTTTGAATATTATTTTTTCATAAAATAATTAAAATAATAAAGTTCTTATTGTAAAAACCAGATGGCTCATTACTGGACAAAAGGTGGCTCAAGATTGGAACTCGGGGGCTCATGACTGGGATTTGGTTCATTTTTTAATAAATCATTATTTTTAAATATATTGGTCTAATTGGCATTCAAACAAATTTAATCAATTTATTCTTCTTGAATAAACGCGTATTTTAACACTAAAACGCTGCCAAACATGCTAACAATAACAAAGTTATCATTTTTCAAAGTAAAAAATTCTCTTAAGGGGGCTCAGGACTGGGTGTTTTACCCTAGGTCCAGTTCTCGGTCAATTGTGTACAAACTTAATAACACGCACAACACAATTGATCATAAGAACCTAGGCCAAAGTCCTTTCAAGGGCTGAAATGGCCAGTTATTTATTTATTTTTTTTTTTTTAAATTAATAAATATTACACAGTGAATTGCTATAAATTTTTATCATTGAAAAGTGCTGAAGAAGCAGCAACAGTGAATTTGACGTCGTTTTTTTTTTAATTTGCTCCGATTTCGATTTGAGAATTTTAAAATTAAATTAATTACTCAAAATACGAGCAAGTTTTTGTAATGCAAGCTAAAAAATGTCTTATGTTGCTTGTTACCACCTAAAGCGATGGTAACAATATTCACCGGTAACGCTTGGTCGCAGAATACCAACAGAGTGTTCAAGTTACTAAAAGGTGAATTTCTACGGTAACAAGATTAATGTTACCGCGACAGAATTGGTCTGTAAATGACTTCACCACACCAATTTGCCAATTGGATAGAAGTAAATTCTAATATGTTGAAATTAGTTTTAGTGTGGTGAATTAATCTAAGACAGTTTCGTTAAATGGGGATTCTCTGACCACCTTCAGCATGTTCAAGAATTTTTTATATGGAGTTTTTCGGCTCTATCTCTCTACACTTTCAATGAGACTCAATCCGACTTGATGTATAGTATATATGTATGTATGTAGGTATATATTTTTAATTGTGCGGCATGCAATTTTTCCGCACATGTTTTGACTGTGGTTTTCCTGTAATTTATAAATTAGAAAGAGAAACAAATGGCTGACTTTTTACGTTTATAGAAGTGCCATTGTGTGACTCAATAAGTTTTCTTTTAAATTGATAAAGATGGATAAATGGAAAAAACGTCCGTGGCGAAGCCGCGGACCACTGTGGCCTGCTAGTATTATATAAAATATAAAAATCCAACTTCCACAGCAAAATAAAGTAAACGTACTTTAAAAGAAAATGTACTTAAATTAGGTTTTAATAGAAATTTACAGTAAATGGATTGTTTATTCAATATTAAGTCCGAGGTCCCTTTGCCTCTAGTACTGCCATTAATCGATTTTTCATCGATATTTTTTTGTCATATTTGGTTACACTCACGCTCCAAGGCATCTTTCAGATCCTGTTTGTTGTGAAATGTTTTTTTTTTTTTTCGTATGCGCCGTTCTAATTCATCCCACAAATGCTCTATTGGGTTGAGGTCGGAGGACTGGGGTGGCGAATGGCACGTTGTAAAGCAACCATTCCTTGACGATATGGGCTGTGTACTTTGGGTCATTGTCTTTTCGGAAATACTAGGGTCTACACAGACCCAACTTTCTTGCGGATTCTTTCAAACTACTTTTCAAAATATTCACAGGAACAAACCGATCCATATTTGTTTCCACAAACTAGTATTCAACTGCATATGCCGACAGTTGATTGTTTCCTTGAATTTTGAACGGTTTGCTACCTATGGACCTGAACACGGGAAAAAAGGTAAAAAAAAATCGAATTTTTTTAATTTTTTTGCGATTTTGATCTGGAAGGTGAAGTTTTTTTGATTTTATATGTTTGCAATTTTTGTTCTTTATGACAAGAGCTACAACTTTGCCTCAGAGAGTAAATCGAAATTCTGAACGGTTTGCAAGATATCAGCCCGAGAAAATGATCACTTTTTTGCGAAAATGATACCGAGGCCCCAAATTTTTGGCGGCCCATAAACAAAAAAGTGCATGACTTTGGGAAAAATTTGGAGACACGGGTCTTTTTTAACCGACTTCAAAAAGGAGGAGGTTCTCAATTTCGTTGGTTTGTCCGCGCTTTTTTTTTTTTTTTTTGTTTTTTTTTTTTTTTTTTTTTTTAAATGTATGTAAAGGGTGTTTTTTTAGGGGTTTGTTTTTCGAATAGAGATAAAACTGGCATTTTGTGGTCAAATCTGGCAACTCTAATGTCATTTATGTTCAGTTTGGTTTGCCATATATCATGAACAGGTTGACAAAAGAACAACGCTTGCAAATCGTGCAAATTTATTTCGAAAATAATGGTTCAGTTCGCGAAGTTTACCGCAAGCTCCGTCCATTTTATGGTCGACATAATCGTCCATCAGAGCAATTAATTCGGTTAACCATGGGTCGTTTTCGCACTACGTTCACTCTATGTGATAATACGCATCCGCAGAGACGTCACAACCGATTTATTGAAGGAAACATTCGATGAGCGCATAATTTCGCGGAATGGACCTGTCAATTGGCCACCAAGATCGTGTGATTTGACACCATTGGATTATTTTCTTTGGGGATATGTGAAGTCGCTCGTCTACGCCAACAAACCAGAAACGTTAGGGGACTTGGAGGCCAACATTCGTGGCGTTATTGCCGACATACGGCCCCATATGCTCGAAAAAGTGGTTGAAAATTGGACCTGTAGAATTGGCTTTATTCGAGCCAGCCGCGGCGGCCACATGCCCGAAATCATATTTAAACATTAATGGCATAAAATTATCCTTCCAATAAAGCCAAATTGATGGACATTAAAACGATTTTCTTGTGTTTTATTTCAATTCGAAGTTCTATACCTCTAAAAAAACACCCTTTACATCGATAACTCCTAAAGCACTTGCCCGATTTCCGTACTTTTTTGTCAACAGATAGATACCATGAACGCGGAGGTCCTTTTTTAAAAAAGTGGGCGATACTCGACATAGGGGCGTGTCAATATAAGAAAAACACTGTATTTCAGTTAATATTGACACTAGGGTACTGAAATTTACAGTAAAAACACTGGGGTAGACACAATTATTACAAATTACGATCAATAAAGTGGGCGTTATTTGACAAAGGGGTGTGGTCATATTAAAAAAACACTGTATCTCAAACAGTATTGACACTAGGGTACTGAAATTTAGTACAGGGGTAGACACAATTTTAAAAAACTACTGTAAAGAGAGTGGGCGTTATTCGACAAAGGGGTGTGGCAATATTAGAAACACACTATATATCGAATAATATTGACACTAGGGTGCTGAAATTAAGTGCGTGGGTAGGCATATTTATTACAAATTACAGTTAATAAAGTGGGCGTTATTTGACAAATGGGTGTGGCAATATTGGAAAAACACTGTATCTCGAATAGTATTGACACAAGGGTACTGAAATTTAGTACAGGAGTAGACACAATTTTTAAAAATCACTGTAAATAAAGTGGGCGTTATTCAACAAAAGGGTGTGGCAATATTAGGAACACACTATATATCGAATAATATTGACACTAGGGTGTTGAAATGTAGTACATGGGTAGGTACAGTTACTGCAAATTACGGCTAAAAAAGTGGGCGTTATTCAACAAAGGGGCGTGTCAATATTATAAAAATACTATATCTTAGTTAATATTGACACTAGCGTATTAATATTTGGTATGCAGGTAGATAAGTAGGTAGAATCATTAAAAAAGTGAGCGGGATTGTACACAGGATGTGTCACTTTAAGGAAAGTACTATATTACGGTTAATATTGATACTTGGAAACTGAAATTCGGCACAGGGGTAGGTAGAATCATTATATGGTACGGTAAATAAATTAGGCGGGATTAGAGAAAGGGCGTGGTACTACAAATTGTAAAGAAGCAGAAATGGAAAATACCTAACAAACTTTCAGGAGTTAATAAATCAAATTTGTTAAGAACAAAGTTTCATGTTTAAAATTTTCCTCAAGAATAAATACTATTGCATAAAATATTTCATATTATCTAAAAAGGAAGAAATAAAAACTTTTTCACAAAAAAAAAACCCGACTTCAAAATCACTACAAAGTAAAAAATAATTTTAAATAACTTTTCCCATTCATTTCTTGGTCATATTTTAAAAGCTATTTATACGTGTTATAATATTGGAAATCTTATCATTTTCATTTTTTTTATTTTGTTTTATTATCAATATATTAATTGCTTTATGAACATAAAAGCTTTGAAGTCGGCGCTCATCTTTGACACACAATCATGACCTTTTACCATCCGTGCACTATTTCGTGCCTTGGTGACACTGTAGTAATTTTAAAAGCTTTGTACACATTAAAATTCTCACTAAACTGGTTTGGGTGAGCTTGTAAAGCTCATATTGAATATGACATAGTGTGTAACAGCTGCACAAATAATGCATGGAACACATTGGCTACATTCAGCGTACTCAAAAATTGCCAATTGAAAGAAAAAAAATCGCTAAGAAGCTTTTATATTCATAAAGTTAATAATATTTTTATGATAAAACAAATTAGAAAAAATTAAAATAAAAAGATTTCGACATAGTAAGATAAGCGCCGACTTCAAAGCTTTTATGTACATAAAGCTATTAGTATATTGATGATAATAAAATAAAATAGAAAAAATGAAATTGATAAGATTTCCAATATTATAACACGTATAAAAGCTTTTAAAATATGACCAAGAAATGAATAGGAAAAGTTATTTAAAATTATTTTTTACTTTGTAGTGATTTTGAAGTCGGGTTTTTTTTTTGTTAAAAAGTTTTTTTTTCAGTCTTTTATCACGTAGTGGTGTCCGTATATGGTTATTTTTTTTTGTGGTGCTTTGTGTTATCAAATCTATGAATTTGCGAAAATGCTTCGCTTCTCTCGTGTGTCCAGTGACGCACCGTGTTTTTTTTTGTTTTTTTTTTTTTTTTTTTTTTTTGGACCCGGCCAAGCCATGGTACCTTTGAACCTTTCGCATTGGCAATTTTCTATCCTCATTTCTAATCAACTGAAATTGAAAATTCATCAATATTTACTTAAAGTTGTAGTTGATGGCAGAGAAGTTTGTGGATGAGATTGCCCTTATAACTTGAATTGACTGAGGTAAAGGCATAACACTTCCCTCTGATTCAAATTTACATGTTTCTTTGGATTTCCACCACGCTAGAACATTCTACACATGTTTCACTTGATTGAACTTTCATTCCCACCAATATATCATCCCTTCGAAGTTCGAACCAAGACAGACTTGACTGAATAGGTATTCCACCTGAAATCCTTGGTTCAAAGCTAACAAAAAAGATTATAGATTGAATCTTTAAGTTTTTTAAGTTTTGCAAACAGTTGTTGCTGCTCTTTCTCTGTCTCTCCATGCTTATCGCATTCCACATTATTCTGTCAAACAAAAATTGAAGCTTTGTGGCAGTGTTGGCCTTATTGCGTTTTGTTAATTTCTCTCTCTTTCCTTTCCTTATGAGAAAAATAGACAAAATATTCATGCAGTCATGAGACCGCGGAGAGTGCAGCTACAAAATCTAAAATGCATTAATTATGCAATGGAATTGCAAAGAATTGTCACTTGGAGTGTATATGCGGCCAGTAAATGTGATTAAGTAAAAATTAAAAATTTTAGTAATAAAATGAATTTTTATTAAAGAATAAAAAAAAAAATTAATTTTTATTGGTCCTACTATAATAAAAATAAGAAAAGAACTTTGAAGTCTAGGTAAAGTCTTTATAATGTATGAATGCAATTAATAAAAATGCAAAAAAAAAAGCTCAAGCCTGTGTTAGATAACACGGGCGCATAGGTCAGACGTAGAATACGTTAGTCATTCACAGCCTCATTCAATAGATTTCCTTAAACAACCATTTAACGCTTGTTTAGTTACGCACTGTTTAAGGCTTTACGCAGCTTCTATGCAACCTTGCTAACATTGTTATTCAAAAATAATAAATACAAAATTATGCCATGCGCATGTCTGCCTACGTCATATCGACCCATTGTCAAAATCAGCTGTTTTTCACTGAGCAAAACATAAAAAAACAACTGCAGCTGAAAAAAATAAAATCGTACAGAACTATTTCGCACTATCTTTCGTCTTTTCTTGCACGAACAGAAAATCAGTGAGAAGAACAGAGAAAGAGTCTTTTCCTATCTACGTCACGAAAGACCTAACGTCTTGCGCAGAACGGTGCAACTTTTTCTGCCTCTGATGGCGTAATCTGATTTCTATTATTTTTGCTCCAGATCAACACCCCCGTATAACGTATTCTATGTTAAAACAGCTGCGTCCATTAATGCTATTAGCATGGTTACTTTATTTTCTTTTTTCGTTCCTTAATATTATACTATTTTTGACAGTCGGTGCAATTATGACACTATATGTCAAAAATAGTATAAAACTATAGAACGAAAAAAGAAAATAAAGTAACCATGCTAATGGCATTAATAAAGCAAACTAATAAAGCAAAATATGCAGGCAAATGACAATCAGTGCGACACATTCGTGGGAAAATGTCGAGTTGTCACTCCACCCTACATAATTGCATTATTTCAGCAGGCAATCGCTAATACGTGCGGCCAAATATCCCTCTTATACAACTCTTGCAACAAAAACGAAATGAGAATTATAAGAACTAAGGTTGCAACTGCAAGAGAACAGAGTGCGATGTTGTTGCTGCTTGTCGGAATATGTGTGTACGTGTGCGATGCTGTTGCTGCTTGCTTGTATGGAATATGTGTGTACATTTCTCACACTGGTTCTGTGATGAACACACAGATAATCGTACTGCTCTTACACATGATGTTATAATACATAAAATACAAAGCATATGAAAATTAATACAAAATTTGAAGGAGTTAAATTTTGATTTACTTATAGAATCAAAAAAATTATATGTAGCAATATGGTTATTTAAATACACATCAAAAGAAGACATATTAAATATGTTACGACCATACTTGAATTTTCTTCAATGCATGCATAAAGTATTAAAAACTTATAATGAAAGTGACAAACATTTTCTCAAAATTTTGTGCTCCAGATTAACACTCCCGTATAACGTATTCTACGTTAAAAAATTAATTAAAATTACAATAAGGACAAGTATTGAGACAAGGATTTGATAAAGCATTAGGGCAATGATGAGACTAGGGATGAGAGCAAGGATTTTGACAAAGATTGAGACCAGGAATAACATAACGAGTAGGACAAAAATTTGAACACAGATAAGAGTAAAGAATTTAACATGGATTAGGATAAGAATTGGGAAGATAACTTCGACAAAGACTGAGACAACGGTAAGAACAAAGGTTCAGACATACTTAAAACAATATTTGGGACAAGATTGGGAAAAGTACAAGAAAAAGAAAGGGACAAGGATTTGAACACACTAAGAACAAAACTTAGGATAAAAATAGATTAAGAAAGGAAGTAAGAGCAGGATTAGGAAAGGATTTGAACTAGGATAAAGTCAGGTATTTGGTCAGGTATTAAAACACGAGTTTGGATGGGAAGAAGGACAATTATTAGAACAAATGTAGGAATAAGTTAAAGAATGAAGACAAGTTTGGAATAAGAATCTAAGAAATCTAGTCAAAATCCAAGGAAGTTTCCACGATACATCCAAGTTATTTTAAACTTTTCCAAGCGTTTTTCAATAAAAACAAAAACAAAACTAAAAAAGATAAAAATCGATTTCCAAAAAGTTCATGCTTTGGGCCCCTAACGGGCTCTAGTGCCTTAACTAATTATAGGGAGAAAGCACGCTAAGTCCAAGAAGTGTGGTAGTTAGCTGAAGTGGCTCAGAAAGGGTGCAAATTTGCATTTGGTATAGGCCCGATAATGTGTTCGAACTATATCCTCGCCTCAGAGCTAAGGTTATTGGAAAATAATTAAAATCAAAGATATTCTCACAATTAATGCTTCTTATTTTCGCTCTCAGAAGTGATACGGACATTTAGCGAGAAAACTGATAGCTTTGAAATGTGTGGAAGGGTAATGTTAACACTGATGGTGATGTTAAATATCTGTTGCGAGAGTAAGTGACGACCTCTTTTGGGCGACTTAAACGTTCATCTTCACTTGTACTGGTACGACCAGAACGTAATTAAGTTAACCACTTCTTAACCATTGAAATCTATGGTGCAGAGTCCCATAAAAATGTCCCATCAAAATGTTTAAAATATGAAAGTTGCCTATATATAGATGGTAGTTGACAGGACTAGTGTTGCACTCAAAGTTACTTTGCGGAAAATTCAAAAAGTCGGTGACTTCTCAAATTGCCCTCGTAATTTTCCTTCAAATAAAAAATACTGCCTTCGCGAAAACGATCATAAATACTATTGAACTAAAAATTACCGAAGTTTCCTCAAAATTAAAACATTTCATTCGCTTCAATCTAAATACCTTTAAATTAAATAACTAAAATCGTAATTTTTTCCGCAATCATAAAATAAAAAATTTATTTTTCACAATATAATCAAATATTTTAAGTCTCATGCATTCTAGGTCAAACTGCTAAATGAAATGATACACCTATAAAAGAGCACCTTTCCATTTTTTTATTATATAATCAAAATCTGAATTGCAATAAATTAGCAAACGTTGTGGTCAAGTGGTCAACATCATGCAACCAATCAGCCAGACATAAAACCCAACAAGCGATCTACAAAAACCGTTCCCTCCATGAGTATTGGGTTGAATTCCTTGGCTAATCAAGAGCATTAAAATCGGAATTCGACATTTAACACTTGCCATAAAAATAAATAAACTTCCACCTCGTTTTGAATTGAAAACTTTCGAAATTCGATTTTAACATACGAAATGGACACAAGGTGGCATCGTCGTCGTCGTCGTCGTCCCAGTTGAAATCTCATAATCAGTCAATAACTTTTGAACGCAGCATCGCTGCATAGTAAAGCTAAAAAATAAAAGGAAAAACCATTTCATAAAAAAAACACATCGAAATCGAAGCAGAAATCAATGAATTTTTACGACAACCTCAACGACATTCCTTAGTACACCATTAACACGCAGCGCCATCTACATGCACGACATCAAAGCATGGCATCTCAGGCCAATATATGAAATGCGAGAAGAAGAGGCAGGATGAAGGCACCCAGCATCAACATCAGCAACAACAACACCACCATCGCGTCTACTGCCAATCGCACAAATTATGAGGCGATCTTCTTGGACAGTTATTAATTGCAAGTATCTCTTAATGCATCTCTTATAAATTGACAACAACACTGTGCTCTGCAGTGGCGCGCACGCGCTCCACTATGTCAGGGTCTGTTGCCATTTCTGGTAACAGTCAACTCACTGTCTACAGCAGGATGTGGGAGAATTCATTGGTTGTGCTGGAGGAAACAACCTGTAATCACGACAGAACACATGTTGTTGTTGTTATTGTTGTTTTTTTGGTTCATCTGTCCGTCTGTTTGTTGAATTAAATTATTGCGGCAACTTGTAGCGAGTAGTGTTGTGTGTGTGTCTATCTTAATGTTGGGTAGATTTTGACTGACCATTCGTGTGCGACTTTATTAATTGGCCAAGTTTTTTTTTTTTTTTTCGCTTTTGCATTTCTTTATTTTTTATTATGTTGAATTTCTTACTTTAAACCCTATCGCATAATTCACTGACACCGATCATCAGTTTAGCATGGCCCAAGTGGCATGTGGAAAAATGTGGCACCCACGGCTGCCCGAAGAGGGTTGTCTGCAGGAGTCAACGGCACATATTTCACTTGCTGCTGTTTTAATCGCTGTTTTAATCGTTTTTTTTTTACGCAACTTTTGAAAATATTTCAGTTTTAATATTTTAATAAAATACCGTTAGTTATGTTTGAGTGCGTATAGCTTTATAGCGTAAGCTGTAAGGAATCAAAAGGCAGAATTGTCGGGAAACTTGTTAAAAAATTATACATAGGCTGCTACTTATGTTTCGAGATCTGGCAACGATAATGTTATTCCATTTCCTGATATTTCCGTTGGAAAGATTGACATGTTTGGGCTGATACTTACTCACAACGGTTTGATGCTCGTGTGATTATTGTGTTGTTACAGTGCTTTTAAAATTGTATTTCAGCAAAAATATGAAATTAAAACGTGAACATTTTTGTGCGATTATTTTTATACAACTCTCGACGTGAATTATCTGAATAAGTGTACATCGATGAATTCAATTCGACTTTTGACGATGAATCACTATCAAAAACCTTTGTATATCGGTGATCCACAGAATTCAAGCGGGGCCATACTTTGTTCACTGACGTATTTCGTGAAGTGCGTTAAAAATTGTGTTGTTGTGCTACAAAACATTGGTGCAGTGCACGAACTAATACAGCTTGATCGTCATGTAGCATACCGTGAGATCGAGGTATCCCTGAGCATTACTTTCACCAATATAGCTGAATTACAATACTGCGTTAGGTCGGTCGGCCTTTGACCGTACTTTGGTCTCCGTTGTAAAAACTTTACGATATAAGCTGTCAAAACGGACGACCTCAAACTTTGCAAAACTAAATGTTGCGTTGACAGATCGTGCGTCTATCATTTTGGTGATGCCAATAAAAGCAGCTATACTAAAAATCCCACAAAACGTCCCTTTTTCCGAAATCAAGCAATTATGATTTTAATCAATAAAAAATTAAAAGATATTTTCAGAAAATCATTAAGAACCATAAAACCTAATTTAGAAAGCTAAGATCTTTTTATTAAGTGTAATATAATCTGCGAAATAATGAAAAATGTCACATATTAACGTGAAAATTCGGACTAGAAGCTTCAAAATAAATGAACACTTTCCAATTTAATGATAAAATGTGAAATTAAATTAAGATTTAAAATGGAATTTCTGGAAACACATTTCAGTTTTTATGGCAAAAAATTTTTCTTTGATTGATCGATATTTTTATAAATATATATATACATATATATATATTTATATGTATGTATATTGTTTTTTTTTTGTTAAATGTGATTACTTGATGTCATTATTTTTCTTGTTTTTGTCAAAATTACTGCTATTTATTATTATTATTACTGTTCATTTTTGCCGAAATTTTTGCAAATTTTGAGAGCAAAATGTAGGAAATTTCGTCAACGAAAGCAAGTTGGAAATACGTATGGAAATATTCATGAAAATTTGTGTATGGAAGTTTTTTGGTACGGTGCGTGTTTTAGGGCAATTTCAATCAATTTTTATCCACCTTGAACACCAGAGGGCGCTTAAGTACAAAATTTAAAGAAAATCGGTATATAGTGGTTTTCATGTACGCTGATTATTTGGCTGCTATCTTTTTTGAACTATATTGAACACCAGAGGGCGCTGTAGTACGATTCTTTATGCGATTAGAATGAAAATTGGTATATTGTGGTTTTGAGGTACGGTGAGTATTTTGGCGCTATCTTCTTTGATCCAACTTGGACACTTGGACTTTAATTTCCATGTATGGGCGGACCCACACCCCCTTGAACAATGCCTGTCCAAATTTTTTAGTAGAAATGCATCACCAAATAGTAATTCTATTCTAAAATTCAACGTTTTGTGACTTACTTTCATAGCCTATTTGATATCCAAAATTGTAATTGTATGGGCGGAGCCACACCCCCTTGTACAATGCCCGTCTCGGTTTTCTAGTAGATGGGTATTACCAAGTGGCAACTCCATACCGAGTTTAATTATTATGCGGCATTTAACTCCAAAGCTATTTGATACCATAAGTCTGACTTATATGGGCGGTGCCATGCCCCCTTGTCCAATGCTCACTCAATTTTTCCAGTCAAAGGACAAGACTAAATAGTACATTCTTACCGAGTTTCATTGATGTGTGACTAATAGTTCGAAAGTTATACCCACAATTTGGGAAGCCGAAAAAGTGCCACACCCTTTTCTCAACGCCCATAAAATTTTACCAGTGGAACGGCACATGTAAATCGAGGCCGAACACCTAATTCCAATGTTGTGCGACCTATAATTCCAAAGTTTTTGGATATTGCAGACTCGAGCTGCCACGCCCCCTTGTACAATGATAGCTGAATCACTTGTAATTAGTGAGTACTTGGGTACAACTTTACAAAAACAAAGTGAACTGCATTTGCCAATCTACCTTACCACAACATTCCTTTGTGTGTTATATTATTCAAACAATGATATTAAGGGTATTCGTCCTCAACCAACCTCATTAAAATATCTAATTGACCAATATATAAGTTTGCCATTTTGCATGAATACCCTTATAATATTATTTATAATATACTAAAAAATGCATAAATTTTAATATGAAATACAATTGAATAATATTAATATCATGCTAAATTCATCAAAATCATTTTTATACTACTTAAGCAGCATGTTAATTTAAAAAATTTGATCAATTTAAAAAAAACTCGCATCAAAATATAAATTCCCACGATAATCCTATGAAAATCTGAGTTTTCCATCGGAATCCAAGAATACCCACATTTTAGCATTGCTCAACGAAAATGCAACCCAGCGTTAATATGGAATGTCAAAAGCACGACCTAGCTTGAGCATGTCGCTACTCATAGCGTTGATCGTACGTCACCCCCTCAAATTCATATTTACGGGATGAGGTCGACGCAATGCATGAGGTCATATTTTGTGTTGCTTCATAAGAACCCATTGTTTCTAGTCGAGCTGTCAAAGGCCGACCGACCTAACGCAGTATTGTAATTCAGCCAATATATATACCATTTTGCATGAACACATAGTTGTGAAAAATATTTGCTCACGTTGGATTCCACATAATTTGAAAATCACTCAAAATAAGGCTCGTGTTGATTGGTGCAAAGAAACGCTCCAAAAATACAATCGCGTTGCTTCAAAAGGCTTGTATAAAATCGTTACTGGTGACGAATTATGGATCTATGTATGTCTATGAGTAGAAAACTTAACATCAGTCGACTGCAAAGGTCTTTCAAAATGAAGTAAATCCAATAAAAGTTGTTCGATTTCGAAGCACTGCAAAGCAAGTGGTCGCCTGTTTATTTAAAAAATCTGGTCATGCGACCACGGTATACTTGAGACACATAGCATGGTCAATTCAGAATGATAAACAATCATTTGTCTACCATAAATTTTGCGTTAAATAAGGAAAAAAATAAGCGCCCAAGAATTATTCTTCATCAGGACAATGCGAGCTTGAGTCATTCTTGAGAATGACTCAAAACATCGAATAAATGGGTCATCCGCTGTACAGTCTTAATTTGGTACTCAATGACTCCTTTTTGTTAGCTCACATCAAGAACAAACTGTGTGGTTTTCGATTTTCGACGCAAGAAGGAGCCGTTGGATACGTTCAAAAACTATGTTTTAGAGGTGTCTCAGGGGAAATGGGATAACTGTTATGATAAAAACTTTTTAACAAAAAAAAAACCCGACTTCAAAATCACTACAAAGTAAAAAATAATTTTAAATAACTTTTCCCATTAATTTCTTGGTCATATTTTAAAAGCTATTTATACGTGTTATAATATTGGAAATCTTATCATTTTCATTTTTTCTATTTTGTTTTATTATCATCAATATACTAATAGCTTTATGTACATAAAAGCTTTGAAGTCGGCGCTTATCTTACTATGTCGAAATCTTTTTATTTTAATTTTTTCTAATTTGTTTTATCATAAACATATTATTAACTTTATGAATATAAAGGTTTCTTAGCGATTTTTTTTCTTTCAATTGGCAATTTTTGAGTACGCTGAATGTAGCCAATGTGTTCCATGCATTATTTGTGCAGCTGTTACACACTATGTCATATTCAATATGAGCTTTACAAGCTCACGCAAACCAGTTTAGTGAGAATTTTAATGTGTACAAAGCTTTTAAAATTACTACAGTGTCACCAAGGCACCAAATAGTGCACGGATGGTAAAAGGTAATGATTGTGTGTCAAAGATGAGCGCCGACTTCAAAGCTTTTATGTTCATAAAGCAATTAATATACTGATAATAAAACAAAATAAAAAAAATGAAAATGATAAGATTTCCAATATTATAACACGTATAAATAGCTTTTAAAATATGACCAAGAAATTAATGGGAAAAGTTATTTAAAATTATTTTTTACTTTGTAGTGATTTTGAAGTCGGGTTTTTTTTTTGTTAAAAAGTTTTTATTTCTTCCTTTTTAGATAATATAAAATATTTTATGCAATAGTATTTATTCTTGAGGAAAATTTTAAACTTGAAACTTTGTTCTTAACAAATTTGATTTAATAATTCCTGAAAGTTTGTTGGGTATTTTCCATTTCTGCTTCTTTACAATTTGTAGTGCCACGCCCTTTCTCTAATCCCGCCTAATTTATTTACCGTACCATATAATGATTCTACCTACCCCTGTGTCAAATTTCAGTTTCCAAGTATCAATATTAACCGTAATATAGTACTTTCCTCAAAGTGATACATCCTGTGTACAATCCCGTTCACTTTTTTTAATGATTCTACCTACTTATCTACCTGCATACCAAATATTAATACGCTAGTGTCAATATTAACTAAGATATAGTATTTTTATAATATTGACACGCCCCTTCGTTGAATAACGCCCACTTTTTTAGCCGTAATTTGCAGTAACTGTACCTACCCATGTACTACATTTCAACACCCTAGTGTCAATATTATTCGATATATTGTGTGTTTCTAATATTTCCACACCCATTTTTTGAATAACGCCTACTTTATTTACAGTGATTTTTAAAAATTGTGTCTACTCCTGTACTAAATTTCAGTACCCTTGTGTCAATACTATTCGAGATACAGTGTTTTTCCAATATTGCCACACCCATTTGTCAAATAACGCCCACTTTATTAACTGTAATTTGTAATAACTATGCCTACCCATGTACTAAATTTCAGCACTCTAGTGTCAATATTATTCGATATATAGTGTGTTTCTAATATTGCCACACCCCTTTGTCGAATAACGCCCACTTTCTTTACAGTAATTTTCAAAAATTGTGTCTACCCCTGTACTAAATTTCAGTACCCTAGTGTCAATACTATTCGAGATACAGTGTTTTTCCAATATTGCCACACCCCTTTGTCAAACAACGCCCACTTTATTGACTGTAATTTGTAATAGCTATGCCTACCCACGCACCAAATTTCAGCACCCTAGTGTCAATATTATTCGATATATAGTGTGTTTCTAATATTGCCACACCCCTTTGTCGAATAACGCCCACTTTATTTACAGTAGTTTTTTAAAATTGTGTCTACCCCTGTACTAAATTTCAGTACCCTAGTGTCAATACTATTTGAGATACAGTGTTTTTTTAATATGACCACACCCCTTTGTCAAATAACGCCCACTTTTTTTATCGTAATTTGTAATAATTGTGTCTACCCCAGTGTTTTACTGTAAATTTCAGTACCCTAGTGTCAATATTAACTGAAATACAGTGTTTTTCTTATATTGACACGCCCCTTTGTTGAATATCGCCCACTTTTTTAAAAAAGGACCTCCGCGTTCATGGTATCTATCTGTTGACAAAAAATTACGGAAATCGGGCAAGTGCTTTAGGAGTTATCGATGTACATACATTTAAAAAAAAAAAAAAAAAAAAAAAAAAAGCGCGGACAAACCAACCAAATTGAGAACCTCCTCCTTTTTGAAGTCGGTTAAAAAATGGTTCGAACGCATGAGAAAGATTTTAACCATAAAGGAGAATATTTCGAAAAACAATAGAGAAAAAAAATCGGTCTTTATATTTACAAGAATTACCTGTGGTCGAAATTCGACAATCGACTATTCGACAAAAAAATCGATTTTTGTTTTGTTTTATTTTATTTTAAAAACGTTTGGCAAAGTTAAAAAGCATTAAGATGATAAATACTTTAGGACAATACAATGAATGAAGTAAAAACGAATTGTTATATACATTGAAAAAAATAATTTGCATGGTGAACTGTTATTTATGTTTCAAAGTCTTCTGAATTGGAATTAGACTACACAACGTATTTTATTCAAATGAAATTTGAAATTTCAATTGCATTGAAATAAAATTCGATACAAAATTAATGTGAAATATATTTGTTTTCCATAAAAATTTAGCATCAATTTTACTTTCCTAATGAATTCACCACCAGTTCTCTCGCTCAGAAGTCCCACAATGTGCCGCACAATGTGAGCGGCAAACTGAAAATAGAAAAAGAGTCTATTTTGGTGTCAAGTGGCGAGCTTTCTTTCTCTTTACTTTGTGCGGATCGTTTATATGCACTGAGAAAACTGAACGCCTTAAAATCAAAGATATGGGAATGGGAAGGCGCGGGCGGGGGTTATTAATAGAAAATGCGGACATAGAATAATACTTATAACTAAATCAACTTTTTAATTTTGAGTCTTTGTCACGAGAACTGTGATCTTAAGTAGATTTTTTATGGAAATTAAACAACCTTTGTGCCTTTGCCGTAACGATTTTTTATCATTGGGCACAATTTAACCAATAAAAGTCTTGGTGGCAAAGCGTATTTTCCTTGGTTTTACTATAGTTTTTCCCTCGGTGTGGAACTTTCTTTGCATGTACGTTCTGTGGTCTTCAAACATACACAGAAAATCGTTTGTCTCTGTTTATATACTTTGTTTTGTTTTTTTTTTTGGTTCTTTCTTCGTTCATGTGCGAACGTAACCGAACTCAGTAAAGAACTAAAATAACACTATTCAACACGAAAAAAAATAACAAGGTTCTGACAACGGATACTGGTAGCGGCATTTAAGTTGAATTTTTAAGCTTGGGTGTATTCAAAGACTTATAGTAGAATTTTATGTGAAATTTTTTTGTGGAAAATTTTAACCTGTTACATCATTGTTTTGACCCTTTTTTTGATAAAAGGCAAAAACTACCCATAAATTGAGAAGTTAAGGGGTTAAAATGTTTTACACAAATATTTCTTGTAGCAATAAATAATAATAAATAAATAACTGGCCATTTCAGCCCTTGAAAGGACTTTGACCTAGCTTCTTATGATCAATTGTGTTGTGCGTGTTATTAAGTGTGCACACAATTGACCGAGAAATGGACCTACAGGCTTAACGCCGACTCCGAACGGTGATGAACGGAATGTTCTTATTCTCAAGAAGCTTAACATGGCATTTTTATTACTCTCTGAGGTTTGCCACTGTCTGCAGAGAGGTGGCGGCCGTATAAAAAATTATTTTAATTCAAATAATTTTCTGTCGCTGCTGGGGTTCGAACCTGGGTCTCCAGGTTCTTTGATATAGCGGCCACGCACTTTAACCAACTACGCCACGGACGCCACTTTTCTTGTAGTATTTTACATAAATCCTCAGAACAAATCCTATACCCAAAATGCAAGGATAACATGATTTCCTATGCCGATTCACTACAAGAATGTTGAAAAAGGAGAAAACTTTAATCCCCCCTAAAATTAAACTCATACGTTAACTTTCAAAACGCCGATATACGTATTTTTTTTTGTTCCTTTCGCCAGAATCTATTGTCGGAACCTTGTTATTTTGGAAAAATTGAATAGATTTTGTTGTTCAGTGTAATCTAACGAAACTATGCTGAACGTTTTTCTTTCTTTCTCTCTATTCCGTGCGGATCTTCTACGTTCATATAGGCCCACAATGGGTGAAATACATCCTTAATCATTTCACCTGTTCAAAGCAGCTATAAAAAATATTCGGTGCACTCCTTCTCTCTACTCTAATTCATAAAAAAAAATTATCAACATCGGTTGACAGACATGTGAGAAAATGGTTCTAAATATTTTACTACACCTACACCTATTTATAGATTCCCAAAAGAAAGGGTGGTTAAATTTGAAGGGCCAATGTTGATTTTGAATAAAACACAAATTATGTAGGAAATTATTGTCATTTCTTTTTATTATGATAATATTGGTAAGGTTCAATTATGTATGGAACAAAATATCGGCCAAATACCCACCTCGACCGCGGCGGCACACCTCCATCCGATGGTCAAAATTTTCGATGACGCTGGGGCATAAGTGAGGTTCTATGCCGATAATGTGCCGAATTATCTCATCCTTTGGCTCTTGAATTGTTGCTGGCTTATCGACGTACACCTTTTCTTTCAAATTACCCCAAAGAAAGAAGTCCAACGGTGTCAAATCACATGATCTTGGCGGCCAATTGACATCGCCACCACATGAGATAACACGGCCATTGAATTTGTCGCTCAAAAGAGCCATTGTTTCGTTAGCTGTGTGGCAAGTGGCACCGTCCTGTTGAAACCACATATCGTCCACATCCATATCTTCCAATTCGGGTCATAAAAAGTTCGTTATCATCACACGATAGCGAGCACCATTCACAGTAACTACCTGACCGACCTCATTTTGGAAAAAATACGGCCCGATGATGCCGCCAGCCCATAAACCGCACCAAACAGTCACTCTTTGTGGGTGCATTGGTTTTTCGACAATCACTCTAGGATTATCATTTACCCAAATGCGGCAATTCTGCTTATTGACGAATCCACTGAGGTGAAAATGTGCCTCATCACTGAAGATGATTTTCTTCACGAAGTGCACGATATGCATTTTGATTTGAAAGTCCATTTTCATAATAAGCCTGAATAACTTAAACGCGTTGATCGATTGTGTATCTTTCCATGGTTCAAATTGAGTTAGTCTGAAATCGAGAAATGTCAAATGAAATGCAGAAAAAAATTTGACGTGTAGGTGTGGTTCACATTCAACATCGGTCCTTAAAATGTAACCACCCTTTATATGTAGTAACGTACCTAAAAGAGGCTTACGTACTATCTTGTTCCGTTAGCCTCGTACCTAACATTGTCATCTAGTTTCGATTCCTACATATAGAAATATAGACCTCTTTCACAAAATTTGTCAGTGGCATACCATAATTATCACCAATTTCTCGTTAAAATATCTTGCAGTGGATAACTGGGGTACTAGGGTACTGCAGGAAAGTGGACACTCTTAATATCCATCAAGATAATACTAACGATTATTAGACATGTCTACGGTCTCACCTTTTCTAAAGTAGTTGGGTGTGAATAGCCGGGTAGTTACAATCTTGAAAAGGACTTTAAAAATTATCATAATTTGCTCTTTCATAAGGCATAACTTTCGTTTCACAATCCTGCGTCGTTCAGTAACATAGGAACATATTTAAATAATGTTAAAAACCACAGAATTTCAAGACTACCTAATTTTTTTAATGTTGAAAACCACCATCAGGTGGTGGACACCTGATTTTTTTACTATATTAATTCACAATAGGGGTATTCATAATAGGGGTATTTACAGTGTGGTGCATTTGTGGTAAATATGTTAAAAATTTACAACACTTAGAATAAGATTGTAAGCATACCTTTTGTTAAGTTGTTAATTATTTACAATCAGAAAAACTTCGGGTGCTTCAAAAGAAATTAAAGGATTTTTTCGACTTCTTCGCTGGTCCACTCCTTATTGGGTTTCTCTTTTTTTTATTATATTCCATGTTCAATTCATCCTAGAAAATATTGAAAATATTTGAAATTTTTATTATTTTCCGGGTTCAATTCATTCAAGGTAGAAAATAAACTTATTTTCATTAATAACTTTGCTTATAGCACGCACTAAATTCCACATTTTATTGTTTTTGACAAGCAATAACCACAAATATATCTAAAATACAACGATTTACAGTGATGCATTTTTGGTAAGTATGGTATTTTTAGTTGTTTAAATTTTGTTTGTGTAATTAACCACAGAAATCATATTTTCCACAAATACAGAATACAAGACTAAATACATCACACTGTGAATACCCCCTATATTTATTAAGTGGTGAACTTTGTAAAGGTTAAAATTGATTCCAAAAACAACAATTTTTGTAATTCGCGATTGCAACTTGCTACCACATATTAGCATGTACGCACTAATATGTTTCTCAACTCTAAAGAGTAGCAAGAGTTATTTTCAAAAGAGCATTTTGTGAGCCATCGCTCATAACTGTTCATCTTCATGTTATGTCTTACGAAAAAAAAAAATCTGCTCTTCTTCCTCTATTTCAACCGAGATGTTACCCGATAAAATATCTGTAGATTTTGTGCACCAAAAGCAATCTATCACAAACACCCCATATCGACCTGCCAAAGATAAAACATTAACACTTAATCAACGAACGTTGCAACAAGTGCTGAACTAGAAACCACAAAATTTAACAGGAACTGCCACAAGAAAACAACCTGTACAACCAGAACTACTCGCAGCACCATCATGTGTCTTGGCTAGAAAGAGTCAGCGCTAAGGAAGCCAATCATTTGTAAGCAAGGCCTTCTTATACCACATTCCCTCATACACTCGATCCGTACAGTAGCTGCTGTCATAATTATTCTGCTCCATTAGTTCGTGAAATCAAGGCAAATCAACAGAGCAGATGAGTTCGCTGTGTATGCGGAGGATTCGAATATGCGTTGACCTTAATTTGACCAAGTGTTGTTGTCGTGGTTGTGTGATGTGAGTCCCAAAGCACGCGCGACACTAATGAGCGAAAAATCAGCTGGAATGCAGCAGGCACACAAACCAGAGAATGTTGCGTCCCGGCCATCAGCGTAGCTACACCATACAGGCGCCAATAACTTAAACTCAGCGACGACGTCGTCAGGCAGGAAGGTGTTTGTTCATCTCTGAACTGATCCAAGACCGGTTCTTGAGCATGAACAAAATTCATGCTGCGTAGTTTCAGCATGTCCTGCGCTGATATGCCACGCAGCCTATTAATCACAAAACATTGGTAAAGGCTAACCAGTAGAAGGGGGGAGGGGGTTTGAGGGGAAAAGGTTTTCCCACTCTACCAAATAAATGTGTCCCCGTTTGCAGTGTTTGTGTCTCTGTCGGCGATCGAGGCAAATCGAGGCGACGCTCTAGTGATAACTTTTATCGCATTATGAATGCATTTCGTGGCGGATTTACGAGATACGCTTTCGTGTTTGCAGAGTGTGAACAATTAATCAGTGGAATATGTCGAATGTGTGTGCAAGTGTGTCTGACTGTCTGTCTGTCTGATTGTCTGCAGCTCAATCTTTTAACTTAACGTAATTAGTTGTTGGTTTTCTTAAGCGTTGTGCAGAAGTTATGCGATTTCAATCTCAGTAACCGTAAGTTTTTTGGTTACGGTTAAGATGTTTGGCCCCAAAAAATGTGAACATGATTTATGCAAAAGTGGAAGTGGAAGAAGTTAATCTTCACGATGTGTGCCGTAGCGTTAATGAATTTTACATAATGCATGGAATGAAGGAGGTCGGTGGAATTTCGCACATTATGAGCGTTAATTGAATGCAATGCTCAACAAATTTTGGTGATGAGCAAAAAGGTTTTTTTGGTGCAATTTGTATTCATTTTCAAAAAAAATTCCGATAGCTACAAATTAATTTTACGAAATTAAATTTCCAAATGATGTGAATAAAAAAGAAATACTAGGAGGAAGTAGATCGGATGATATGCTTTCACAATTTTATAACAATAGGAGAGTTGAAGGAGTGAGAAGGAAAGAACAAAAAAGATTGCACCTTTAAAATACGCAACTCTATTGAAAAGGTAATAGTCCACTATAACTAAGAAAGATTAAGGAGAGATAAAAATAACACTGTGAGCTTTTTTCTAACCTTTTTTCTCTGTATTTGATAATTTCAACGTTTTTCAGTTAATTTTGGTATCAGGAATCTCGTGGTGACTTTTGTTTTACCACTTTACCGAACACTTTAGAACAAAAATTTTTTTTTAAGATATAGCTCAGAATGAAAAATTACTCAAGATATGCACTTATTTTTATATCGATAACTCTTGAACCATTAGGATTTTCATTTTGGTTTCTTCGCAAAAGTTCTTCCTATTATGCTTGCCAACAGCTTTTCTTAACAAATAAATTTAAAAAAGTCTCTTACATTGGGTCTTATCGAATGGGTCTAACACAGAATCACAAAAAGGAGGATTTTTTCGTTTTTCAATATTTAAAAGCCCAATAAAAGTTAAGGAATAGCTTTATATATTAAATATCATTCAATTAAGTACACTTCAGACACCAAACCTAATATTTTAAAATCTTGTTTCACTGTAAACGTTTCATCCGCTAAAGGTCCGCTGAATTCGAAGGTTGCCTGATTGATTTGGAGTAAGTTGCATAGGACAACTTGAAAGCCGTAACTGAATACTGCTTGGGAAAAGTTCGATGGGAAGATTGGCGTTTACTTATAGGTGAACTGCTCTCATTATTTGAGAATATAAATGTGAATATGCCTTTGAAGGTGCATTTCTTACATAATCATATTGATTGGTTTGAGCGTCAAATTCCAACTGAATCAGACGAACATGGCCAAAGGTTTCATCAAATAGCAGCACCGTTAGAACACTGGTAAAGTCGAAAAAAAACTTGATTCTTTGCTAGCTGATTTATGTTGGAATTAATTCCATGAGAACGAAGATGAATAAGTTAATGTTAAAATGGTAATTTAAACAGAAATCAATTAAAATTTCCATAAATTGTAACATTTAAAATAAATCCTGTTATTATTGTTTGAAACTAATTTTTGGCATTAAAAAAGGGAAAATGTTAATTTTTCTTAAATAGTATTTCAACCATAAAGAGTCTTTCTTGGAATTGGTTTGCTGTCTATACCAATTTTTATAAATTTTATTTGGCTTTTAAAAACTCAATCCTCTTTTTTGTGATTCTGTGTAAGACCCACTCGATAAGACCCAATGTAAGAGATTTTTTTAAATTTATTTGCTAAGCAAAGTTGTTGGCAATCATAATAGGAAGAACTTTAGGGAAGAAACCAAAATGCAAACCCTAATGGTTCAAGAGTTATCGTTATAAAAATAAGTGCATATCTTGAGTAATTTTTCATTCTGAGCTATATAGTATCTTAAAAAAAGACATGTTGTTCTAAACTGTTCGGTAAAGTGGTCAAACAAATGACACCACGAGATTCCTCATACCAAAAATAAGTGAAAAACGTTGAAATTATCAAATACAGATTTTCGTGCCGCACAGTGTAATTGGTCTGTAAATAATTTTGTTCTAAAATTGTTTTTTTCTTAGATGCTGCATAGAATATGACAGACCTGATAAACAATTTATAGAAGGTTCGTCTCGAGAGGGCTTCATTTACTGACTGCTTTTTTAAAGGGTCTTAAGTAGAACCGATTAAAAAGTTATTTTTCATATGATCTCGATGTTATGCTGAGATAAAGATACACAATGTCCTAAGAAATCTCAAAGGAGGAGTTGTCCAAAGTAAGCGGGGACTGTTTGGTTTTTTACTTCCAAATTGGACCCCCAAAATCGGTTATGTACGCACCAGCCACGGTGGCCACATGCCAAAAATCATATTCAAACTAGAAAATAAGAAAGTAATTTAAAAAATTTTCTTTAAAATAAATTTTATTTCATGGATTTTAAGAACATTTTCCTGTTTTTATTTCAATCTAAGCCTATATTTAATTTAATTTTGAGCTCTGCAGACTGTAGAAAATATGGTGCAGAGTCCCATAAAGATTAGAGTCTCAAAGAAGACCAATTAAAGGTGCAATAGACAAAAAGATGATGTTCATTTTTATTTTCCAGGATCTTTTTCAGACGGTTCTGGAACTCGATACACGATCTTGTTAAAGCGTAAATTTCTGATAAATGGTGATTTTTAATGTATTTTGTCACACTTATCAAGTCCAATTAGTCGGATTACGTTAGATTTTGATTGTACATGTAAAATTCTGTTCTCCCACTAAAGGATCGATCTGGAAAAAAAAGCTCTCAATTTGATCACAATAGCACTATTCTGCTTCTTTGTTTTCCGCAAAAAGAGGCACTTTTTGCCGATTTTGACGTAGAATACGTCATTCACTGAGGTTAGTAGAGCAGTTGATAGTGATCAAGCGGCGGCTTATAGCGTTTTTAAGTCACACTTTGAGCCTTTGGTGTGCCTAAAGTACTGATCGTACAATGTTGATGTTAGCACTTGTTGGTCTGCTTGATCCTCACTGGGAGAAAAATTCATGTCTGAACTCTCTAACTTATATAAATTTTACACAATTACATGAAATATAAAGCCAACATTTGATGTTTCCTTTTGCTTTGCGCATGGTTCTTGTATCTGCTGCACATGAGTTTCATTCAATCAAATGGAACTGCGGAACTACATAGTTCCGGGACAAGTTTTGCAACTCGAGAGTACTCAATTTGTTCTTTTTAAGCACTTATAAGTTACATACGAACGGACGGACAGACAGACGGACATGGCTAAATCCACTTGGGCGGTGCTGACCAAGCATATATATACTTTGCTATACCTACGCCTCTTTATGGGCCTTACAAACAGAATGACAAAATTAATGTGCCCCTATTGCGATTTGTATTGGAGCCCATGTAAGAAGTGATCAGAGGATATAGGATATAGGTCCCCAAGGCAAAAATGTTCCTTTTACAAAAGTAAATGGGGTCGGTCATACATATTAACCCTCTTCTGCACTCTCTTAAAGGTCATATGCTCAGGTGTATGGAATAAATATACAAAAACCATAAAATTTGTATGGGAGCATCCCTAAGGAGTGGTCGGAGAGAATAGGTGTCAAAGGCAAAAATGTTTCTTTTGCAAAAGTAATGGAGGTCGGTAATACATATTAACCCTCTTCGGCACTCTCTTAAAGGTCATATGCTCAGGTGTATGGAATAAATATACAAAAACCATAATATTTGTATGGGAGCCCCCCTAAGGAGTGGTCGGAGAGAATAGGTGTCAAAGGCAAAAATATTTCTTTTGCAAAAGTAATGGGGGTCGATCATACATATTAACCTTCTCCGGTACTCTCTTAAAGGTCATATGCTCAGGTGTATGGAATATATATACAAAAATCATAAAATTTGTATGGGAGCAACCCTAAGGAGTGGTCGGAGAGAATATGTGTCAAAGCCAAAAATCTTCCTTTTGCAAAAGTAATGGGGTCGGTCATACATATTAACCCTCTCCGGCACTCTCTTAAAGGTCAAATGCTCAGGTGTATGGAATATATATACAAAAACCATAAAAGTTGTATGGGAGCATCCCTAAGGAGTGGTCGGAGAGAATATGTGTCAAATCCAAATATGTTCCTTTTGCAAAAGTAATGGGGGTCGGTCATAAATATGAACCCTCTCCGGCACTCTCTTAAAGGTCATAAGCTCAGGTGTATGAAATAAATATACAAAAATCATAAAATTTGTATGGAAAATGGATTTTTTAAAAAAGATGTCATCAAAAGCGAACTGAATAATTCTACGTCTTGTGTTACGACATGATCGAAACTGCTGTATCTTTTTTTTTCTTCTAGTATCTCTCCCTTCCAGCAGAGGTTATACCAGAGCATTTCGATAAGTCAGCGAACTTTTGAATAAAAGTTATTTTTTTCGACTAAAAAATCAATGCGATTTCAAGGAAATCAATATGAATGACTCCACGTGCATAAAAAAAAACTGTCGCTATGACCTTATTGGCCGACAGGCCCACCTCGGCCTTCTTTGGTGCACGTTCTCATAGATAAGTCCAATGCTTTGACTGTTCCTTGATCTCTGCTGTGTTATGAAGTATCCATGTTTCGTCTACGGTTGCGAAACGGCTCAGAAACTCTTTCAGATTGCGGTTGAACATCGCCAAATACTCCTCTGAAATGGTTACATGGCTGCACTTATGGTCGAGTGTGAGTAATCGCAGCACCCATTGCGCGGATAGTTTGTTTCATAATCAAATATGTAAAATGTGATGTACACGCTCCGTTGAGATACTTACCTACAGCCTCAACCACCTCACGCACTTTCATTCTCCGGTCGTCCAATATCATTCCATACAGACGATTTTATCGACAACCTCTTTTGGGTGAAATGAACTTTCACCGCCACTAGTACTGGTACAACCACAGCGGAATTTAGTAAACCATTCTTAACCATTGAATTTGATGGTGCAGAGTCTCCATAGTATGCAATGAGCCTTTTCTTGGTTTCGGTGATGGTTTTTTACGCAAAAAATAATGCTAGATGAGTACACGAAATCCATCTTTTTTTCATTTTCGTCGATATTCACGAGGTTGTCTGCTTTCAATGTCAATTTTGACAGTGGTATGGTATTACATGGTATTACCATGGTATTACCAGATGTTAGTTGACAAAACCAGTGCTGCATTTAAAGTTACTATGAGGGCAATTCAAAAAGTCGCTGACTCCTCAAATTGCTCTCTTAGGTTGCAATTCAGGCTGCCTGAGTTGCTCGATTTTAAATTATAGCTGTTTTTTTTATAGAACAAGAACTTGTATTAAAGCTTCTTTGAATTTATTTACTAGTACCAATTAGCCATTCTATTCTTAAATGGATGTCAATGTTCTCACGAATTTTCTGCTGTAATAACAAGAAGATTAAAGAAACCCAAAAACAATATTACAAAATTCCATTGCAAAATTTCCCACAATTATAAACAACCGACAGATTTAAGTAAAGCAAATTTAAGTAAAAAAAAAACTAACAAACAAGGTGCATCTTCGACCAATTACTAGTTTTACCTAATCAACGGAATATTTCATAACTCCTGCAGCAACTTGTTCAACGAAAAATGCCACAATAAAAAAAAAAAAAAAATATAAGCTGCCTTTAAGCCCTTTCGCAAAAGCCAAAACTATCGATCAAACTCATTGGAAGCTTAGAAAAATATCAAAAAATCACTTATAAAAACCAGGGCCAACAGAACCTAGGACACAATAAAAAAAACCCCCCTCAAATCCAATCGATACTCAAACAGATAGGAGCAGTAAAAATAGAAAAAAAAATTAAGAAAACGCCAACTCGATTTGATTACGGATTGATTAACTGGCGACTGACATGACAGCTCAATTTGTTGGTAACTCAAGTGGAAACATTGGCCAAAATCTATGATTAGCGATTGCGCAATACGGCCGCAATGAAAAAAAAAACAAAACACAATGAAGCTAACGACATGCAACTTAAAAAAAAAACAACTACAAAAAGACCTTTCAGTGGTGCATTTATGACAAGTACAGAGAAGAGGAAAAAAAAAGCCGCTCGATCGCGTAATCGCCCTCAATCCATCAATAGAGATCGGCCATCACGTTGCCATCATTTGTTTTAGCTGCTGTTGTAGATGTTGTTGTTGTTGTTGTTGTGTGCTTAGGTCGTTCTCACTGAATAAGCTGGGCTGAAGTTACCGCTTCAATTCGTTGTCTAAATTATGGAAATATTTGTTTTTGGACCAAATTATTCTGTAGTCAGTGCATTAATAATTCGGGCCAATGCGCTTGAAAGTATGCACGGATTTTTTTGGTTTTTTTTTTGTTGCAAGGCTTTAATTTGCCCACAACTGCGCATGATGCGCCTCCAAATAAAAGTCTTTAGCCGCAAGTAGCTAACAGTTATTTTAAGGGATCTCATTAGTTATGTTGGATATAGCGGTGCTCAAATTAGTGTGGCAAGAATTTGTGGTTGTTGGATACCGGGTTTGAAGAGATATTGAGTTAAATAGATAACTTTAATTAATACTATTGTAACACTAACTCTAACGTTAGGTCTAACTCTAACTTTTACTTTAACTCTAACTCTAACTCTAACTCTAACTCTAACTCTAACTCTAACTCTAACTCTTACTCTAACTCTAACTCTAACTCTAACTCTAACTCTAACTCTAACTCTAACTCTAACTCTAACTCTAACTCTAACTCTAACTCTAACTCTAACTCTAACTCTAACTCTAACTCTAACTCTAACTCTAACTCTAACTCTAACTCTAACTCTAACTCTAACTCTAACTCTAACTCTAACTCTAACTCTAACTCTAACTCTAACTCTAACTCTAACTCTAACTCTAACTCTAACTCTAACTCTAACTCTTACTCTAACTCTAACTCTAACTCTAACTCTTACATCAACTCTTAATCTTACCAGACATAACCTCCAACGTTCAACCCCTATCATTCATTTTTCACATTTCATATTTCATACTTCATATTTCATATTTCATATTTCATATTTCATATTTCATATTTCATATTTCATATTTCATATTTCATATTTCATATTTCATATTTCATATTTCATATTTCATATTTCATAATTCATATTTCATATTTCATATTTCATAAGTAATATTTCATATTTCATTTCCCCAAATTAAGTAACCATTTGGCCAGAGTAACCACTTCTCAGACTGCTTTAGTTTTTCTTGTTCTACTATGATTTGAGCCAACATTTGGCGAGACAAATTATTACCGAGTGCACCGACTCTGACATTGTTTCGAAATTATTTTGTACCGCAGTAATTTTTTATGACATCAAGCTACTTGCTGTAACCGAATAATGGACCCACTATTTCCACTACTTAACTACAATTAAATAGCAACAACAAATAAAACAAATCCTTCTAGCAAAAAAATTGCTGCGAGTCATAAATAATAAACGAAATCATAAGATAAAAACAATCCGAGTACTATGAGCGTATAACGGGTTCAATTGAATTTCTACTTAATCATGAGATCGTTGAGATCGTTTTACGATCAAACGGCACGGATACACAAAAACGTCGTTCCCGAAGCATTTGCCTATAAGTTTTAAAGCTAACTTAAGCCAAGTCAAGCCAAGCGAAGTCGAAGTCATGTCAACGATGATTAACTGGTCATTACGTTGAAGCTTTACTTTTAACGTTTCTTTTTTTGTTTTATCGGTGACTATTTTGAGACCCATTCTGCCAGCGATCATGAGCGCAGACAGCCCGACATAGGCTGAGAACGAAGGAATACAAAAATGAAAAAAAAAAAAAAAATCAAAAAGATCAAGAGAGTTAGGAAACGAACCTACGAATATGAATTCATAATTCTTTATTTTTTTATTGCTAGTTGACATTTATTTCTTCTTTCTCAGTTCATCTGAAGAGCAAGGAAAAAAAAAATTGCGACGCAGACTATGGAAACTTTGGTGGCGACGGCGACATTTGCCCGATCAAAGTCCTCCACCTTCAGCTTCATCAGCTTTAGATCGTTGGATGATGGTGCTGGCTGCCGCTTACTTTGCCCCTGTAACTGGTTGACTTTGATGGTATTTGAATGATTTTAAGGTTTTGGGATTTCAAAATTTTATTACCGTCATGGATTTGGGAGCCGAATAAACAAAAAAAAAAAAAAAACAATAAACAACAAATATAAGAGTATGTAAGACTTTATGAGCGCCAACAAATATGACGGCGTCGGCACACGTTTCGTCTTCATCTATGGCGGCGAGACATTCGCATCATATCGAAAGATCGAGATAGGGCGTGAGAGTGAGAGCGCAAGAGGAAGCAAGAGAGAAGTATAAAAGAAGAACCTTAAACAATCCATTGCATATCGCTGGGATTTATTGCGATCGTCTATTAATTTATTGTCGTATTAACACGAAGTTGAAATCTATTTGGGAGAGTTTTAATTTTTTATGGATTTTTATATATTAGTACGTATTTTTTGGGGAGTCCGAGAGATGAAACTGCGTGATAAAACTGACAGCTTAAATCTGGCAGATCCAAATGAGCCGTAGATACAGTCTAATAGCTAATATGGCAGCTTTTTTAATTTAAGGAGTTGGTGTGGCCTGGGTTGGTCTACACCAGCTTGTAGCGTGGCGTAGCCGAGCGTGTGAGTGTGCGTGTTATTTCAACGTGTACCTCGCCTAACCTTCTGACATTTTTATGTAAATTTGGTGTATTTTCTTTTTTATAAACTTATATTTTATTTGTTGTTTTTATTACCTTCTAAATGGTGTGTGAAATCCACAATAATTTTACTCCCGCTTCACGATCCCCTTCCCATCACCCGACTGACTCCCTCTACTCTATAGTTTGTGTTTACAGTTTTGTCTTTTTAATTGTTTTTTAATTCCCTGATATCTTTTTCGGTATCACTATTTTTTGTTTTTGGAAAAATTGTCTCCTTGTCTAGATTATGGCGGAATGATTTCTTATTATTTGTTGTTGTCTCTGATTTCTAATGCTTCATTGTGTTTTTTTTTTTTTTTTTGTAGTCATGTTGTATTGTCTCCGTTCAAGTTTTTCTCAGGCATTATTCATTCCTTGTATTTCCCCAAATGCGTAAATAGCAGAAAAAGATTTATATGCACTTAAATTTTATAGGTGTCTCATCCAAGGGATTTAGATAAAACATTAAAAGCTATAAGCAAACATTTGTTTTCGCAACTGTTAATTAATAGTTCCAACTGGTGCCCTTAAAATGGGTGGGAATAGCTGTTAAGCTTACCTAGACAATGTGTGTCAATCCGATACTAAAATGAGTGTGATTGTAATATTCGAAAATTCAACAAAATGCCTTGAGATCACATCGAAAAGATACACATCGAAAACGAGCTGTTACACAGTATTACCGCAACTTTCTCTCAAGTATAGTAAGACGACTACTTACTCAATTTGACTCTAGAGTGGCGGGATGTTTTTTAAAGGATCTTATATATTAAAGCATTTTAATTTGTAAAAAAAGAGATACAGTATACCGTGTATACAGTAAAGAAGTGAAACTTCTTCTTTATATACACTCCTTCTCTTCTAGAATAAGAACCATTTTAGTGTAAAGGCTCGATTATGCAATCGTAAAGCTACGCAACGTAACGTGGCGTAGATTTCTATTTGGAATATAACCCATCGCTGCGCTAGGTAAAGTTACGATTTCACTAACCACTTACACTTATTTTTCATAAGATAGAACTCTACGTCACGTTACGTTGCGTTGCTTTACGATTGCATAATCGAACCTTAAAGGCAAAGAGAGAACTTTTTAAGCAAAAGAAATGCAATAAAAAGTTTTTATAAAAAAAATATTCTGTTTATTTAATATTCATTGGTATGGACCTATGGCCGAAAAGCAATTAATTTGATAACCAATTTGCGTCGTATTTGCATATAAATGTGATTATTTACATATAAATGAGTAATATTACTCATATCAAATTATACTTTCTATTATTAATAATATTTCGATATAAAATTATATAACTACAATATGTATAAAATAGTTATCTATTGAAAGAACTTATTCCAACTTTTCTTGCGCACAGTGTCAAGTTAGCGTTATGGGCGATAGCATATGCTTTATGAATTTGGGTTTTTATATAATTTTATATCGCAATATTATGAATAAAAATATAATATGTGTAATATGAGCAAAAGTCATAGAGGTTATATTAATATATTGAATTAGAGGTATACCAACGTTGGTATTCTAAAAAAATATTGGCATGGCAGCCCTAGTATGAGAGTCTACTTTGCGAAAATCATAATGCGCTCAGGGCAACTCTCTTATTCACTTCTGCTTCGCTGAATCTTTCTCTCTTCTACCCGAGTCATGGCAACCCCCCTGTCTACCACACATAGAACGCAATCAGCACACAATCTGCGGCTTTTGCCACCCAGCGGTAATTGAAGCGCTTCAAAAGCACTAAACAAGCGCTTCTGCCATAGCGCTTCACACATCTGAAGCGGTTTTTAAGTAAACCAAATTCATATTAAAATTTACTAGTAAACCCGTATGACGTTAAAACGCCAAAATGCGCTAGCAATATCTTCGTTGTGAGGCTTAATAGCACATCTATTCTGTCGTTAACTAAAATTTACCGTAGCACGTCTCCTGAGCGAGTTATAATTCAACGATACTAAATTTCTGTTGGATAAGCTGCTATCTTCACAACCTGACCTTCCGTGCGTAGAATTGGGCTTATCACTCAATACAGATGTCTTAAGAAGAGGTATAGGATGTTTGAATCATCTGTGCAAAGTATGCTCTCCTTCAAATGAGCTGGCGGCGATGCCAGTAAAGGCTCCTGGAATAGCGATTTTGCATGAACTTGCTATTTTGTGACTAGTGGATCAATATAAAATATATTTGTACGTTTTTCGGTTCGCTCAACTGCTTTAATAATACAATAGTATGAAATTGAAAATTTGAGAAAAAATTTATCACATAGTTTTAGGCATTAAATAGAAAGCTGGCTTTCTTCGTAGAAGATTGTTTTGGTTTTCTTATTTAAATACAAAATTTTTAAGAAAAAGTAAGACCTTATTGCACATCTACAGAGCAATACCTTTCTATTGATACCCTCTTTATAAAAATCGCATTTACGGTATAGATTTGATGGTCATCACAAAAAAAGCGCTTGCGTAATAATAATATAGAATAGATATTGGATATCCTAGGATGAAAGCGCTTCTTTACAAACAAATAGTTAAAAAGCTCTTTAAAAAAACCAAAAAAAAAAAGGGAGAAAATTTTATAAGATGCGAGGATTAAACTCGGACCACTTGCATTACAATCAAATGTCTTACCGCTCTGCTATTATCCCGCTGTTTTCGTTACGAACAAAATGTGTAAAAAAATCTGAAAAGCACATCCTCAAAGCATATCAAAACTACGCATAAAAAGCGCTATTTCTAGGAACGCTTTTTATTTTGCCGCTGGGCATCTACAGCAAAAGTAGTTTGTTTAATTGGTATATAGAGCAATTTTTTGTATGAAGAGTTTAGCTCATTGCATAGAGCGCCGTCTTCGTAATCTTGAGTTCGCAGGTTCGATCCTCAGCGGTAACAAGCAGATTTTTTAAGTCTTTTATACAATGTATATCCATATCATTCTCTCTACTGTAAAACATATCTTTCTTCTCTATCGTGTAACGAAATGAAGTAAATTGACCTTGAAATTTCACTCCTCAATATTCTCGTTCAAATTTCGAAGCGCCGCCTAAGAAGTTTCACTTCAAAAATATTTTCATACCGGAGAAATTGTTCGAATGTATCGAAGTAAAATGTGGTCTCAAATGAAAGAGGACAGTCTATATATTTTGGACAGACATTAATTTCCTCTAACTATCTGACCGAAAAATGCTCGAAAATGTGTTATTGTGAAGGATTTCGGATTTCGGAAAGTGCGACTCTTGCACTTGGCAGTTGTCAAATGTACATGTCATCTATGTTCATGTCATTTGTGTAGTTAAGAGTTTGACGTTTTACATATGGAACTTTTTACTACCGAAATATTAGTTCGCAGATGATATTGCTCTCATAGTAGTAGCAAAGCATTTGCATGAAGATGAAGATAAGTGCAACCAAGCGGTTATAGCAGTGCGGCAGTGGCTGAATACAACGGGTCTCAGTTTGGTTGAGCACAAAACCGAGGCAGTGCTAATAAGCGACCGAAAAGTCGTTGAGACCGCTAGAATATCGGTTGGTGAACATACAATTGTATCGAAACCATTCGTTAAATACCTTGGCGTTATGATCATAGGCTTAACTTTAAGCAGCATCTTGTATACGCAAGTGGAAAAGCGGGAAGCGCAGCTGCAGCGCTAACAAGAATTTTGTCGAATACCAGAGGTCCTAGACAAGCCCGTAGAAAGATCATAGTCACTGTCGTCAGATCAATACTTTTGTACGCAGCCCCCATATGGGTCGAGGCAACCAGATTCAGCTCCTACTTACGAAGCATGGAATCGGTGTATCGTATCTGTGCACTTAGAGTTTGCAGTGCGTTCCGAACTGTCTCCTCGGATGCAGCGCTGGTTATTGCGGGTACTCCCCTTATAGACCTTCTTGTGAACGAGAATGTGACATACGATTCGCTTTCACTCGAACTGCCTAAGTCCTCCAAACATAGGATAGCGCAAGACCGCAGTGTAGCAGTGTGGCAGATGCGCTGGGAGGCATCACAGAACGGACGATGGACGCACCGCCTAATTTCAAATTTAGAAGTGTGGCTTAACAGGCGTCATGGTGAGGTAGATTACTACCTCACCCAAATACTAACTGGTCATGGGTGCTTTAAATCGTACCTTCAGAGATTCAAGCACGACAAAAATCCGTTTTGCAGTTTCTGTGCTGAAAGTGTTATTGAAGACGCCGAACATGTTTTCTTCGTCTGTCCGAAATTTAACGCCGAAAGACTAGAGCTAAGCAATAATCTAGGGAGGTCACCAACAGTGGAAACTCTCGTGGACATTATGCTTAACTCAGAAGAAAACTGGATCTCAGTAGGCAATATGGCATGCGCCATAACCAAAGAACTGCGTCGTGTAGAAAGACTGCGCAGATCAACTGCAGACTCTATGCTATAGACAAAGTTGGTAGGCCGCACCGTGCAGATTCGCCGAAGATCAGAGGAAAGGGTTAGGGGTTGATGCAGCACGGCGCTCATCTTGGAAGGTATTGCAGTCGATTGTACCTTGCGTCTTCGTCTAGGGATTCATATGCCTGAACTGATGCCATTCCAAGAAAAGGCCGCTGTCGATAGCACCGTCAGTGTCTTCGGCAAGGGACCATTTCCCGAAGCGGCCTCCCCCCGAAATCCCCTCTCCAAGAAGAGACCGCAGTCGTCATTTCCCGAGGCGGTCTCCACCTGATACAGCATCAACAACAACGATGAGCCTCCAACGCGTCATTGCATATTAAGCACAGCACATCATCGCTTTGGAATATAAACAAGCATGATCTGCAAAACGTTTCTTTGTTAAGAAGAAGCGTAGAAGCGTAGATGAGTAAACATACTCAATCCTGCCCTACGAAGTAATGCCTCGATTGGTGGTTCCGTAGGGTCTTGCAGGAGGAGAGAAAAGTAAGGAGTAGTTTAGTCAGTTTACCATACTAGGGGCTCTGACACTATTTGGAAGTACGGGCTTCCATTTGTCTATAAAAGATTCCCTCCTGTCGTCTTTAACAAAAAAAAAAAACTACCGAAATATTGTTAAATTGTTGATTTTATAAAATGCTAATTTTACAAAGCAAATTTTCTTCAGTGATGAGGCCCATTTTGCGCTAGGTGGATACGTGAATAAAGACATATGGGCATATGAGGCTCAGAAGATCCTCAAGTGATTGTGCAAAAGTCATTGCATCCTCAAAACGGGACTGTCTGATGCGAATTATGGTCTAGCTGTGTCATTGGTCCGTATTTTTTTTGAAAACGATCAGGGAGCAACCGTTACAGTCAATTCTGAGCGATAATGGCCGTCTGTTAACCAATTTTTTTTCCTGACATTGAAAACATAGATCTGGACGATATGTGGTTTCAACAAGATGGGGCCACAAGCCACACAACAGCAACAATTAGGGCTTTGTTGTAACAGAAATTTACAGGACGACAAATTTGAGATTTGGCGATGTTAATTGGCCTCCAAGATCTTGCGATTTGACGCTTCGGGACTTTTTTGCGGGGCTACGCAAAATATTGTATTTACCTGTATAAACCTCAAACTCTTGAGAAATTAAAAACCATCATTCGTCAAGTAATGGCCGAGCTAGTGCTCGAGTAGTGCACAAACATAATTGAAAATTACCTCAAAAAAACTGAGTCCTGCAAAAATTCCCATGGCGAAAATTTGAATGATATTATATAATAATCTACATAATAATGTGGAAAGTTCGAACATTATAAAGAAATAATAAATAAATTTTATAGAAACGCGTGTTTTTAAAGTATTTTTTTTTTAATTTATTTTCGGAAAGAGAGTCCGTTACATTACTTCTTTTATTTTCTTGAGAATTTCTATCGAATTTCCTTGAAAAAAGAATATAGTTATGTATCTATGTTATGGACCCACCCGTAGGTTTTAACGCCACAACGTATATTCTCGTTCTAAATCTTATACATATCCTTTCCTTTGTATTATCCGTATACTTTCCCTTTCCCGTAAACTTCTCCTCATTCTTATGCTTATTCTTGTACATGCTCTTATAAAAATACAAATTAATAAACTGGCCATTTCAACCCTTCAAAGAACTTTGACCGAACTTCTTATGATCAAATTGTGTTGTGAGCGTTATAAAAGGTTTGTACGCAATTGATCGAGAACTGGACCTACTAGTTTTATACCGACTCCGAACGGCTAGTGTGCATGTTCTCAAAAAGCTTTACATGACATTATTTACTCTCTGAGGTTTTGCCATTGTCTGCCAGAGAGGTGACGAGCGATCAGAAAAATTCATTTCGATTGAAAAAATTTTCTGTGTCTAGTGAAGTCTTGTCTTATTTCTTATTTCTTGGTCTTATCCTTATCAAAATTTTTAATTTCCTCTTCCTTGTTCCACATCTTGTCGCAAACCTGCTCTCAATCTTTATCCTTAACGTTGCCACATTCTTATCCCAAACCATTCTTGAATCCTTGTCTGAATAATTTTTTTAATTCTTGTCTTTGTCCAAATTCTTGTATTAAGCTTTGTGAAAATCTTTGTCCTTAATTCTGTTGCTAATCCTTGTGCAAATCCTTATATAAATTTCTTTCTTATCCTTGTCCTATTGCTATCGTTTTTCCTTTGCTTTTGCTTTTGCTTTTAATTATACTCTTAATTATACTTTTAATTATAATTATACTGTGGCGACCGTGGCGTAGTTGGTTAAAGTGCGTGGCCGCTATGTCAAAGAACTTTGGAGACCCAGGTTCGAACCCCAGCAGCGACAGAAAATTATTTGAATAAAATAATTTTTCTGTACGGCCGCCACCTCTCTGCAGACAATGGCAAACCTCAGAGAGTAATACAAATGCCATGTAAAGCTTCTTGAGAATAAGAACATTCCGTTCATCGCCGTTCGGAGTCGGCGTTAAGCCTGTAGGTCCATTTCTCGGTCAATTGTGTACAAACTTAATAACACGCACAACACAATTGATCATAAGAAGCTAGGTCAAAGTCCTTTCAAGGGCTGAAATGGCCAGTTATTTATTTATTTATTTATTTTTTAATTATACTCTTACTTTTGGTTTTTATTTCGCTTTTGCTTTGCTTTTACTTTTGCTTTTGCTTTTGCTTTTGCTTTTGCTTTTGTTTTTTCTTTGTTTTTGCTTTTGCTTTTGCTTTTGCTTGTGCTTGTGCTTTTGCTTTTGCTTTTGCTTTTGCTGTTACCTTTGCTTTTGTTTTGTCTTTTGCTTTTGTTTTTGCTTTACTTTTGCTTTTAGTTTTTTTTTTTTGCTTTTAATTTTACTTTTACTTTTTATTTTGCGTTTGATTTTGCTTTTGCTTTTGATTTTACATTTGCTTTTGCTTCTCATTTCCCCTCTGCATTTCGTTTTGCATAGAAAAGATTTTGCTTTAAATTTAATTTTGCATTTAGTTTTCCATAGAAAATCTTTTGCTTTTCCTTTTGGTTTTGCTTTTGGTTTTTGCATTTCGATTTCTTTTTTGGTTTTGCTTTTTCTTTTGCATTTGCAATTAGTTTTGAATAGAAAAGCTTTTGCTTTTACTTTTGGTTTAGGTTTGCTATTGATTTCGGTTTTTGCTTTTTGATTTTACTTTTGATTTAGCCTTTGCATTTACTTTTACTTTTACTTTTACTTTTGCATTTAGTTTTGCATAGAAAAGCTTTTCCTTTTACTTTTAGTTTTGGTTTTGCTTTTGGTTTTTGCTGTTCGATTGCGCTTTTGATTTTGCTTTTTCTTTTGCATTTGCAATTAGTTTTGCATAGCAAAGCTTTTGATTATGCTTTTGGTTTGGTTTTGGTTTTTGGTTTTTGCTTTTTGATTTTGCTTTTGCTTTTGCTTTGGCATTTAATTTTACTCTTACTTTTGCATTTAGTTTTGCATAGAGAAGCTTTTGCTGTTACTTTTTGTTTTTATTTTGATTTTTTCTTTTTGCTTTTTGATTTGGCTTTTAGTTTGCTTTTGCTTTTACTTTTAATTTTGCATTTAGGTTTGCATAGAAAAGCTTTTGCTTTTACTTTTATTTTTGCTTTTGTTGCTTTAGTTTTTGCTTTTGATTTTGCCTTTGCATTTTGATTTGGTTTTTGGTTTGCATTTGCTTTTACGTTTACTTTTGCATTTAGTTTTGCATAGAAAAACTTTTGCTTTTACTTTTGGTTTTACGTTTGCTAATGATTTTGCTTTTGATTTCTGCTTTTTGATTTTGCTTTTGGTTTTGATTTTGCTTTTGATTTTGCTTTAGATTTTGTTTTTTATTTTTGATTTTCAGTTTGTTTTTGCTTATTATTTTGCTTTTGTTTTCGCTTTCCCTTTTTGCTTTTGCTTTAGCTTTAGCTTTTGCCTTTACTTTTACTTTTGCTTTTGCTTTTGCTTTTGGTTTTGAGTTTGGTTTTGGTTTTGCTTTTGTTTGTGCTTTTAGTTTTGCATGGAAAAGCTTTTTCTTTTACTTTTGGTTTTGCATTTGCGTTTGTGTTTGCGTTTGCTTTTGCTGTCCTTTACTGTCGCAACATTACACTTTTCTCTTAGCACCGAAGTATGCATAGCGAACAACTTTTAAGAACTTTCTATGCAACTCCGATGCATTTTTGTAAAATGCCATTTTCAAATAATGTGGAAACCCAGAAGATATAAAACCAATAAGGGTCGAAATTGGTATTCTTCAAATTACAGACTGTTTTCTTGGATTATCACCATTTTTGATTCCATATTTTAGCGATTCCATGTGTATGAAAATTTAAGAACTTAGAAATTTCGAGCACACACAGTAGATTTGCGACCTTTCCAACAAATTCTGACGTTCTATAGAAGAAATTAGTACGCAATCTTGCTAAAATTTTTGAATTAATTTTAGAATAGTCATTTTTTTTTCTTTATATATGAAAATATTCTGAATACTATTCACAGACTTATCACAACCTTGATCACAAATCCAATTATAACTTTATACAAATCAATCATTAGACAAAAAACAAAAATTTACAACTCAAGCATGTTAATCGTTCCCAATTTGGGCCAAGATTTACCCAAGCACACTTTGCTAGTTACACAATCATTCAAATTCGAAAACCTGAGATAAGCTTTATAAACAGCAGCAATAAATTTAGAAAAAACCCCCATTTAATTATAATTTATTTAAATAGTTAATTTTATTAAATGATTTTGAATACAAGTCATATTGTTGCTGCTGCAAAATAATAATAGTAATAATAAGAATAATAGTAATAATCATAATCAATATCGGACAGACAGATGCAGCACATTGCAACTTATTTGCCTTTAGCCAAAATAAAACCCGTCACAGACGTCAAAAAATTTCAAGGAAAAACAATTATAACTGAATAAAATACAACAAAATAATAGAGGAAAAAAAAAACTAAAAATAGTATGGCACTCAAATCAAATTGAATCAAAGAAATCAAATTCAATGCGAAAAACGTTTCACATAAAAACTTAATAAAATATCCTGAGGGCACTATTTACAAGAACAACAACAGCAACAACAAGCGCCAATTCATAGAACAACATTGAAACTGTGGTTGAATTCGGCAAACAACAGTACGAACCTATACAAGAAAACTTCAAAATCAGTGTTTGCGATTTGGATAAACAGTACTTAATGAAAGTGGTAGTAGACGATAAGTAGTGTAGAGATTTTGTCTTCGTAGAATTGGGATTTCAAATATTATTTTCAAGTATGAAATGAAATGAAAATGATTAGGTTTACGGAAGAAAAGTTGAAGATAAAACAAGATATTGCTACAAAAAAGTGTTTGATTTTCATTTTAAAAAAAATGTTCTTTTCAAAAATTTTACTCAATGTAATTTCTATAAAATGTTATGATATCCCAAATAAATCCCAACGATGTATTGAAATTGATGATTTGTAACCAAATAACGAAGTTATGGAAAAATACCGCTTTACTGTTAAGACCATTAAAATAAAGCATAGTGCCAAAACGCTCTCGCGATAAGCTTTAGAATTTAAGTTTTTATCGACCCACCTTAATGGACAATAACACGTTTTAGAGAAATAATATTGCTTTTTTCAACTATCAGTATAAGTTTTCGTTTCAATCAATCTTTTTTTTAAACCAAATGGACCAGGCGCAAGCATATGGTAACGGAAAATAAAGTTAAAGCCCCGTAGCAATCGGGATATTAAAAAATATAACAGGAAAATGGTTTTTTTGCAACATAAATACAAATATTTTCTATTTTGCAAAGCAGCAAGTTGTTATTTTTGGAAATAATTTTTGGGAAGTGAAAAACTTTTCATCCATATAAAAACCAAAGCAATTCCCGGTCTATTTGGGTTAAACTAATAAAAACAGATACTTTCTGTCAGATAACTAATAAAAACAGATGTATTAAGAGGCTTGATTAGATGTAAAATATGTTGTAGTTTTGAAGTTCTATGGACTATATATATATAAATATATATTGTAGTATTTTTTTAGTGAGTAAAACACTACAAAGTACATTAACTTTTTAAAGGTAACATCGAAGAACAATGACACTTGGTAAAATAAAGTTGCACACTTCGAAATCTATCCAACGATGCATTGAACTTAACGATCTGTCGCCAAATAACAAAGTTATTAGAAAAAGACCATTTTGAAGACCGCTGAAGTTTTCATTCGCCTGAACTTTTTTGTTCATGAATAAAAATGGATCCTTCCTTAACACTTTTTTAATTGTACATGGTTTTCCAATAGGGACTTGACAACTTTGAATTAAATTTCTGAACGCATTCTTTCACTAATCATCGAACGGTCACTGTCAGTTTATTCAGTAAACTCAACATTTTCATCATTCATGGTAAATTACACGAACGAACAACGTCTGCAAATTATGAAAATTTACTAACGAAATTCGGAGTCGGTGATCGCAACTTTAAGAGCGTTAACTGCAATTTTCGGTCGTAATTCTCGCCCTAGTAGGAAGACAATAACAAGTTTAGTGCAAAAAAGTTGAGTCTACATATTCGTTGTTTGATGTTGCCGTGCCAGTGAGGCAACGGGTTGGTCGGAGTGTCGAAAATATCGCTACCGTTAAGACGTCCATAGCAAACGATACAAAAAAGTAAATTCCACGGCGTTTTCAAGAATTGGGCATCGCCCAGACTACTTTATGGCGAATTTTGCGTAAGGATCTTGGTTTACTCTCATACAAGATCAAGCTGACTCAAGAATTGAAGCCGATGGACCATTTGAAGCGACGTTCGTTCTCCGATTGGGCTCTGGAGGCGATGCGCCAAGATGATGAATTTCATCGCAAAATCATCTTCAGTGACGAAACTCATTTTTGGCTCAATGAGTTCGTCAGTCCAAATATGCGTTATTGGTCTGCTGAAAATCCTTATGTGCATCATGAATCACCACTTTATCCACAAAAACTAACTGTTTGGTACGGTTTGCATGCCGTCGGCGTCATTGGACCATATTTTTTCGTCGACGATAACGATCGTAACGTTACTGTGAATGGCTAACGTTATCGCGCCATGATTACCGATTATTTTTGGCCCAAATTTGAAGATATGGACTTGGACGACATGTGGTTCCAACAGGACAGTGCGGCAAGCCACACAGCATACGTTACAATCCATTTATTGAAGAGTTAGTTTGATGAGCGTGTTATCCGAAGAAATGGAACAGTCGATTGGCCGCCTCGTTCGTGCGATTGAACGTCTCTAGACTATTTTCTTTGGAGCTAAGTCAAGTCATTGGTCTATGCAAACAAGCCGTAGACGTTGGAAGAGCTCAGAGCCAACATTGTACGCGAAATAGGGGCCGTTTCGGCCGAATTGTGTGGCCGAGTCATCGAAAATTGGGTCCAACGAATCGGTAGCCATATGAACGAAGTCGAGCTCCATTCATAAATGTTTTGATTGTACTTCAAGCCGATAATAAAGTTTTGAAATATCTCAAATGGTTTGCGTTTTATTTAAAAAAAAAGTTGTTAAATCCTTAATGGAAAACCCTTTATACTAAGGTGGATAGAAAAAAAATTTTTTCGGGAAGCTGGGTTCAAGTACATCTTAAATCCAAAAGGATATTAAAATCGAAAAAATCGCTTTTTCGTCACAAATCAACGGTTTTTCAAAAATTGTTAGAATCGAGAATTTTTTTAGTGCAACAGTGTTCAGATTTCGGTCAAAATTTTGGTTATTTTTCACAAAAATCGCTATAAATCCACAATTTTTCAATAAATTTTAGAAAATTAAGTATTTAAAAAAAATTCTATAACATCCTCTCAGTGCTTTTGGAATTCCGAAGTCAAATTCAACTGGTAAGCCCTTATTGTTACCTCGATTTAATCCCCAGAAATAAATTTTTTCCCCTTAAAATTAAACTTCTTAAAAATTTGTTCAGTTCTTGCCCAAAATGTTCTTAAAATGTACTTTGGCCTTGAAACAAAAAAATTATATAAGACCCAAATTGTACTATACAACTTTATAAAATTTCAGGAACCTAAAATTTTTATTGCATAAAATGCAGGAGTTATGGGAAAAAATACCGTTTTAGCATATTTTCCGGGGGTAAAAAAAATTTTTTTTTGTTTTTGGAGTTGTCTCGAGGTCATCTTTAAAATACAGGGTTCACTTTCCAAATTATTTTTTGTTCGCTCATAGTACAAATTTGTGGATGACTAGTGTTATCACCATCAATATTTATTGGTGGAAATCGAGACCGATCTAAAATCTCTGACAATTCATAGACAATGCCACCTGGTTGTAGGCAAGCGCAACTTCACGCCGACCACTATAGGTTTTGCTCGCGAAATTGAGCCTCCGTAGCCAGCACGTTACTCTCCGAAGGGTCAGCCCACAATAGTCACTCTGGCAAAAGGTTGCACATAGATTAACCGCCTCAATACCACTGAACACCAACCAAATATTCAGTAAGAATATTTGTTTTTGACTGCGACTTTTTGTCACTAAATAGTATTTAATAATAATAAACTGGCCATTTCAGCCCTTGAAAGGACTTTGACCGAGCTTCTTATGATCAAACTGTTTTGTGCGTGTTAAAAATTGTTTTGAAGACTAGTTTTATGCTGACTCCGAACGGCCAATGTTCTTGTTCTCAAGAAGCATTACATGACATTATTTACTCTCTAAGGTTTGCCATTGTCGTCAAAGAGGTGACAACCGATCAGAAAAATCAATTCAATCGAAAAAACTTGTTGTGCAGATGGAAATTGAACCAAGGTTTTCTGGCATATGGGTCATCCTCTCTACCCACTGTGCCACAGCCGCCAAATTGTATTTGACTAGGCAAAATAAACATTTACCATTTTGGTATAACCAGTATGGTAACCAGTATATACCTGGTTATATAACTCCTCCACCATAACATATCTTAATTAGCTCAACTTTGTGTGAAAACTAGGATGCGTGCCCGTGGATATCCTTCTGGTATCCTACAGTTAATGAAAGAATAAAAAATTTGACGAATGTTGCATTCTTTCCTTAGTTCCTTCAATATCCGGAAATATTGGCACAAGTTTCGACTTCTTTTTAACCAGGACTATTTCCTTGCTAGCAAATTTCGTTGTTGCATTTGATGCCGCATTCGGGGGCATAAGGCTATACAATAGAGTGGGTCGAAAAAAATGTTTGAAAAGTGCACCCCTTATTTTAAATATGACCTTGAGACAACTCCAAAAAAAATTTTTTTGCACCCCCGGAAAAACCGCCCAAAATGGTCTTTTTCCATAACTTATGCTTTTTGTGTCCGATTTCAAAGCGGTTGGGTCATATTTTTGCCAAACTGGAAAGACGCGAGCGATACAGTGTTCTTGACTCTCGCCAAAATTTATCTTTATCTTCATAGTTTACTTAACCGTATTTAAAAAGATGCTTTTGTACATCGTAATGTTCTTGTAAAAGACCATTTATGTACCTCCGAGTCGTTGTTTTTTCTACTATCGGAATGTTTGCTCGCTGCCATAACTCATAAAGAACCTTTATAACTATATAATTACATAATTTATGAATTTTTGGGACACTTGAATCACTGTTAGGTTTTAAAAATAAAATTAAGGAAACAATAATAAAAAAACTGTCAGTTTTAAGAAGATAGTTCTATACTACAATTTGGAACTGCTATAACATTTTTGTTTCAAGGCCAAATAAAGTACTTTTTGGACGAGATGTGAACAAATTTTTAAAAAGTTTAATTTTATGATAAAAAAAAATTGAATTCAAGGGGGGGTAAATTGAGGTAACAGGGTTTACCAGATGAATATGACTTCTAAAGTCCAAAAGCTCTGAAAAGAAAATGTGGTGCTAGTTAAACTCTTTCGAACGGTATATCATTTTTTAAATCGGACACAAAATTATGGAAAAATATACCATTTTGGCGGTTTTGCCGGGGGTCCAAAAATTTTTTTTTGTTTTTGGAGTTGCCTCAAGGTCATCTTTAAAATAAGGGATACACTTTTCAAACTTTTGTTTTTTGATCTACTATACAATATAGATCAAGAGTCCTACCTATTCCAGAATGTAGCTGGACACACAAGGTTGAAGGTGGACCGTTTTTTTTTTTCTTTTTACACAGATATATAGGGAGTTGGGACTCCCCCAAAACCTGTTACCATCCTACTTATTCCGGGCCTTGGACAGGCTGGGGGTTATTCCAGGCGGAGTTTCCAAATAGTACTGACAGAGACAGCCTTTAAAAAATCCTTAGTAGTATATCTGCTCCGGTAATGACTAAATGTGAGCCCTGCATAAAACAATCGATTGGCCGCGAAAACTCGTAAATACTATGTTTAAGATTATCCCAAGTAATTTTGGCGATAACTTGAGAGCTTAGATCTGTTGCAAGCTGCCGCCGCCACCACCACCGACGCCACCGTTAACTTTAATTGCCGCCTGCATCTTTTTGTAGCGCAAATAAAACACAACATTTTCAACTGGAAATCGAAATCGAAAAGATTTTCAGCAAATGTCTTAAGACGAATGCGCATGAGCATACGGCCAAATGTGAATCATAGCGTCGATTTATGCGCCTGAGTGCTGCTGTAGCTAAGTACCACTGGTAAGATTGTTCTTTTTCTGTCTTACCGCTGACCAGTAAAGTGAGCACGTGTTATTATTATTGTTAAGTTAATATTTTGAAGCCAATAGTTTTTTTACTCAAAATAAACATTTATTTTTTATTGATAAATTGTGAGGGTTTTTTTTTTGTGTGCGGCTATTTTTTGCATCTTAGCCATTGATTACTTCATTGAAAATATTTTCAGTTGCAGTCAGTCATCGTCATCATCTACGTCCACTATCTTGGCTAACTTGGATGCGCCTTGTAACAGTTTGAAGTTTGCTCTTGCTGTTGTTGTTGTTGTTGCTTTTGTTGTTGTGTAGTTGTTGTTGATGTTGGCACAATGTTGTGCAAACCACCGCGCTTAGCTTTCAGCTGGCTGCATCCTAATCTTGTTAGCGTATCTTAGCGGTTTTTTTTTTGTGGCTATGATTTTTCTTTGTTACCAATATTTATTGTTTGCTTGGATGCGCATGGAACGTTTTATAGATTTCGTGTTTTTTTTTTGCTTTTTGCTTTCGGCTTCTGAGGTCACAGTTCAAATTAATGAATAGCACCCACTGTGCTTGTTCTGTGCTCATGATCATGATTCGTTATTTTGATGGGTTCTTCACGGGTTTTTATGACTTTTGATGTTTTCATTAGTTTATAATTTTCCGACGGTGTAGTTCTGGTGAAGCGTGGTATTTATTTATTTAGCCATTAAAATAATCACGTGGCTTAATTGCGGCGTAATATTAATAAGTGCCTCAAGCAAACAATTAATTTTCAAACGATAGGAGACAATACTGGTCCTTATTTTTCAAATTTTGAGATTTAGATCAAGTAACTATTCCACTTTTTGGGCATTTTGGATCGATAGGTCTACTTCTACCCGTGCCAATCATGGCTTTAAAGGAGGAACAAAGATCTTTTTTCACTAATTTCGAAAATCCAGAAGCTGACTTGAATCTAGATGACAATCTGAAAGCTAGCTCTCAGTAACTATTCATTGAGTTAATACTTCACAGAATATATTTTCCTAAAAAACAAACATTATAAGACCCTCTATATCAGTTAGGCCCAGTAAAGTGGATACTATATGAACCCTTATATGGTATACTTTCTCCATCTCCACATAAAATGTCAGCTAATGTTAAAAATATTCTTTCTGAGAACTGCTATCAGAACTGCAAAATCCCTTTATCATTACAATCTTAATAAATCCTTTTAATTTCCTCAACCCTGAGTTGCTAAGTTTTACAAGCAGGTGATAGCAAGATATTCAATACTTCTATTCTTGTCACTGAACCCGCTGCCAGACATGTGCCTGCAAAAATCATCCATCGAACAAGGTAATCAGGCAAATCATAATAATATCTACCGTACCGAACAATAACACAGAGGCACCACAACAGATGAAAATATCAGATTCCACAGCATCGACTATCAGTGAGAAATGGAAACGACCAGCAGCAGTCAGTCGGTCGGTCGGTCGGTCAATCACTTCATTGCTTCTAAATATGCTGGCTGAAGGTACCAATGACAAAAGTGTGCACATGTCCTTTGGCACAGTGTGGCTGGTGACCTAAGGTGCAGGTCACTCGGGGGCGAACACCAACAAACAGTTTAATTTAACAGTTTAGAGGGAGACACACAAAGAAAACAAACAAATAAAATTTAAAAGTAAAAGAAAATGAAACGTCATCGTGTGCCGTCAACGGTCATGGAAGTCCTGCCTGAGAGTAAAATGAAAACAGCACAAACAAAAATTTTACAGCAAGGAGCTCAATTGACGAACCGTTGTGTAGACAAAGACGAGCTCCAGACAGCTGCTTGTTAGCATGAAACGTTTTAAAGGCCTGGCCCACCCCTATAAATAAAAGAAATTAATAACTACACCACAGAGCACCATGCCACACCAGCTCACACATATTCTTAGACTCAAAAATAGACTGTGCCATCTTTCCTGGTGGTTGTGATTTATGGATTAACACTTGAGAACATAGAGAGATATGCCTTCGTCTGACTCTCGCGGAAGTAAAACAAGATCCGATGCCGAAAAGGTGCTCAGCTCTGGTGTTTTGTCGTTTTGGATTTAAACTCTTCCAACTCGTCCATTTGTGCCGTTGCAGACACACACACATCAGAGATGATGGATTTTTGCAGCAGTTGCTCTGTTTGTTGTCAGAAGTGAATAAGGTGTGTGCTTGCTTCCGTGTTACAGATGCCGCCATGTTTGTTAACATGCTTCAGATGTTAGCGGTGCAGGCGACTGTTCCTTCTGCATAAGATCGAATTGCATTTTGGAGAAAGTGTTAGAAGTGTGTCGCAAATGTTTTTGTATTTTTGTTGTTGTCACGCATAAATGCATCCCTGCGTTGGGTATTAGTTGTTTAAAGTGCCTGAACATCCGAATATGAGTGCGGATTCGAAGAGCTCTGTTGTTATTTCAGCAACTTCTTTTGCAATATTCTCTTAAAACCTCGAGGCTGTGGTTGGTAAGTTGGTGTTGAGCCTTTCCTTTAAGTACCCCCATAGGAAGTACTCAGGGTCATATTAGTGCACAGTGGGTATCAGTCGACATCACAACTTTTTGAATAAAAGTTTTTAAAATATTGGGACATGTATAAAAAAAAATATGCAGGATTATTTAAAGGGTTTTTCAGATCACGAAAGTTTAAAAAAAACAGAGTTGGCTGTGCCGTGGACACACCCGTAGGTTTTGACGTGACGAAGTTTCTTGCTGTTGTTGTTAATGTTGATGTTGATGTTGATGTTGATGTTGATGTTGGTGTTGGTATTGGTGTTGGTGTTGGTGTTGGTGTTGATGTTGATGTTGATGTTGATGATGATGTTGATGTTGATGTTGATATTGATGTTGGTGTTGGTGTTGGTGTTGGTGTTGATGTTGATGTTGGTATTGGTGTTGGTATTGGTGTTGGTGTTGGTGTTGATGTTGATGTTGATGTTGATGTTGATGTTGATATTGATGTTGGTGTTGATGTTGGTGTTGGTGTTGGTGCTGGTGTTGGTGTTGGTGTTTGTGTTGGTGTTGGTGTTGATGTTGATGTTGATGTTGATGTTGATGTTGATGTTGATGTTGGTGTTGGTGCTGGTGTTGGTGTTGATGTTGGTGTTGGTGTTGGTGCTGGTGTTGGTGTTGATGTTGATGTTGATGTTGGTGTTGGTGTTGATGTTGATGTTGATGTTGATTTTGATGTTGATGTTGATGTTGATGTTGGTGTTGATGTTGATGTTGATGTTGATGTTGATGTTGATGTTGATGTTGGTGTTGGTGTTGGTGTTGGTGCTGGTGTTGGTGTTGGTGTTGGTGTTTGTGTTGGTGTTGGTGTTGGTGTTGGTGTTGGTGTTGATGTTGATGTTGATGTTGATGTTGATGTTGATGTTGATGTTGATGTTGGTGTTGGTGTTGGTGTTGGTGTTGGTGCTGGTGTTGGTGTTGATGTTGGTGTTGGTGTTGATGTTGATGTTGATGTTGATGTTGATGTTGATGTTGATGTTGGTGTGGGTGTTGGTGTTGGTGTTGGTGTTGGTGTTGGTGTTGGTGTTGGTGTTGGTGTTGGTGTTGGTGTTGGTGCTGGTGTTGGTGTTGGTGTTGGTGTTAGTGTTGGTGTTGGTGTTGGTGTTGATGTTGATGTTGATGTTGATGTTGATGTTGATGTTGATGTTGATGTTGGTGTTGGTGTTGGTGTTGGTGTTGGTGTTGGTGTTGGTGTTGGTGTTGGTGTTGGTGCTGGCGTTGGTGTTGGTGTTGATGTTGGTGTTAGTGTTGGTGTTGGTGTTGATGTTGATGTTGATGTTGATGTTGATGTTGATGTTGATGTTGATGTTGATGTTGGTGTTGGTGTTGGTGTTGATGTTGGTGTTGGTGTTGGTGTTGGTGTTGGTGTTGGTGTTGATGTTGGTGTTGGTGTTGGTATTGGTGTTGGTGTTGGTGTTGGAGTTGCTGTTGGATTTGGAGTTGGTGCTTTTCGTTTAGCTCTTTTTTTGCTTCCCCATTGGTTGTGCTCTAATTTCAATTAATCCAGCAAAAGTGATGCATATGCGTCACATTAGGCGGTTCCCTGGGGGTTTTTGACACGCCGTCAAACTTTTTTTTGTTTTTGTCATATGCCCGAAGACCTCACCTTTGTTTTCGTTCCTTAAAATTTACCGTTGCACCAGTAGTCACAGAGTTAAAAATCCATGCAACGTTTTTTCATGGCTGTAGCATTTTTACTGCATTATGTGATTGCATCCCTGAAATCAGGACAACAAAATTTTTTTTTTGTAATTTAGTTGTGAAGCGTAATAACACATCCCTGCTGTCGTAAAACAAAATTTACTGTAGCACTCCTCCTGAGTGAGTAATAATTCCATGCAACGATATTACATTTCTGTTACATAAGCTGCTATATTCGCGACCTGACGACGCCGGAATTTTTGTTTTATTTTTGTCGAAAAGCCATGTATAAAAACTTTATTTTCCTTTTTAAACTTTTATCGTAGGTTATATACTCATTGAGGAAAAATTCAATGCAACGCCGCTGCATGAATGTTGCGTTATCGATCTTTGAGCGGCTCTCTCAGCGTCCCCATGATGTCAGAAATTTTTTGTCTAATTTTGTTGTGAGGGCTTCCAGCAGGCCTTTATTGACGTATCGTATTTTTAATCCTAGCACTAATACTCAGCGAGTAATAATTCCATGTAACAAATTTTCAGTTGCGTTGCTTACGCAGCTCCCACTACGTCCCTATGCCGTTTTAATTTTTTTTTTTGTTTTTTTTTATATAGTCAAAGAATTAACCTTTGTGGTCATACTATTTTTTTAATCATAGCTCTTATACTCAGCGAGTAACAATTCAATCAAACGCAGATGAATTTTCAAAAAATTCATTTTTCAACTTTTTTGGAAACTAGAGCAGTACAACTTAACTTCGTCACGTCAAAAAAAATAGATAACTGGTCATTTCAGCCCTTGAAAGGACTTTAACCTAGCTTCTTATGATCAATTGTGTTGTGCGTGTTATTGAGTTTGCACACAATTGACCGAGAACCGAACCTATTGGCTTAACTCCGACTACGAACGGCGATGAACGGAATGTTCTTGTCCTCAAGAAGCTTTACATGGCATTTTGATTACTCTCTGTGGTTTGCCATTGTCTGTAGAGGGGTAGTGGCCGTACAGAAAAATCATTTTAATTCAAATAATTCTCTGTCGCTGCTGGGATTTGAACGCGGGTCTCCAGGTTCATTGACATAGAGGTCACGCACTTTAACCAACTACGCCATCAAGAAAGTTTAAAAGGCAAAAAAAAAACTAGTAAGAAATGATCTTCGACTGAGCCGAAGATAAATACCCCAACGTCCGAACCGAAGTATATTCAAAGTCTTAAGCAGTGAATAAAATGTTTATTTTTAAATATATATTTGTCATATTTTTAAGAGAAAATATTCGCTTTTGTTTTTTGACATATCACTTTGTATGGAAGGTGGGTGTGGTTTTCACTCGATTTGGTGTTTACATGTTATATATAAAAGTTCATATGCAAAATTTCAAGTCCATATATTATTTTTTGTGGAATTTAAAGAGATTTTATCTTTTTGATAAAGTCACTTTGTATGGGAGGTAGGCGTGGTTTTCATCCGATTTGGCTCATGTTCGAACTTGAACTCTATTTTTTAGATAAAAGCTCAATTATTGAATTTCGTGATGATAGCTTTAAAATTACGGCTGTAATCTTGATCACAGACGGACAGACAAACGGACATGGCTAAATCGACTCGGGTGGTGATGCTGATCAATAATATATATACTTTTCTATACCTGCCACGCCTCCTTATGGGCGTTACAAACGGAGTGACAAAATTAATATACCCCCATTTACGTTTTTTAAACGTGGGGGTATAAAAAAATGTAGAATTGCATTTCAAAGTTTTTAACAAAGAACTAAACCTGACAAAATTAACTTTCTCGAAAATTGTATTCGTGTTTTTTTATTAATTTGTGTCAAAATGAGGTGTTCTGAATGAAGTTGTATCAATTAACTCAGTTAATGTTGTAAGCGAGGTTGTACTTTGTCCAGTCAATTTCTCAGTATCCTGGTAAGCATTTTCGTGAAAAATACTGTGTGTGTTTCCAGTTGTATGAATTATATTTTAAATATGTTATCTTTTGATAGGGGACTTATATTTTTTTTTATATAAAACGTTATTTTACCAATTTTTAAGGAATGTTTAAATAAATCTCAGTCTCCTGGTCTCAGTTCCCAGTTCGACCCAAATTTGCAATTTTGAATTTTTAGACTGACCACTTTCAGATAGTGTGAAAAATGTCATCAACTTGAAATAAAACTACTTGCCAAGACTTATATGTAAAAAAATTTCCTCTCAGAATTAACTTAATTTTCTTCCTTCGTGTGTAGAACTACCCATTTATATCGATGATTTCATATCAATTCGACTATTTTTGAGCAAAATCGGACTTTTCTGATTCAGATTTTTTTTAAATTTTGTAGATTAGTAGTGCTCGTCAAAATAACTCAAACTGTATTTTTGTTTTTGCGAAAACATGATTCTTTTACCACACCATTAATTTTAATGCAGAAAAAAATTACGAAAATACAAAATGAATAAAAATAAACAAATATCTTATCGAATAAATATCAACATTTTAAATTTTTTTTCGCCCGAATAAAACCGGGTATATCATCTAGTTGTAACAGTCCACTATTGCTTAGTGTAGCTCCAGCACAACTTTATTTCGAAGAATCATGTCAATTTCTCAATTTGTTTCTTTGTTATACTCTCAAATACTCCTTTAAACACTGCCACAGCAACAACAGCTCCTCCTACCGGGTAAAACTTTAGGAGGAGAAGTTCAGTGACAAAGCCATGCACAGAAGAGTTTATATGTAAATATATGAAATTTTCTGTAAAAAATTAAGAAATATTTTGTAAGCATTTTTTTACAAATTCGTTAAAAATAGCAGTTGTTGGAATTCCAAGCTAAAATTTTGTATAAGCCTTAAGGGGAGAAATACATGTTAATGCTCGAAAATCAGTAATTTTTCGTGAATGATTTTGAGGGTGATAAAATAATTAAATTATTTTACACTTTGACATAATTTAATGACATGTGTCTGGTAATAAAAACAATTTTTTTTTTAATACAAAATGGCGGCTGTACAGTCCCTCCACGAAGGCCGTTTTTGCCGAAGTCATAAAACGGCTGACATCGCCCAGCGTTTTCTATAGGCCAGAAATCAAAAATCAAAAAATATTTCAAGGCATATATTGAACCTATAAAATTGAGAACACTTGGTACATTTGGTACACTTTTTAATAAAACATTCGTTTTTTCGCCTATTTCTTCGACAGTTATGCCCCCTTAAAATTGTCTTTATGCAAAATGTGTAATATTTAAAGATTATTCTATCGGTAATTATGCTGAATTAAACCCCTAAAAATTTCAGCCCGATCGGTTAATTGCTTTTGGAGCTGCAGTGGCAGTCGTTTTTGAAAACGTAGTTTCGAGAAAATCGCGTTTAAAGTTTTAGGACGATAAAACTATTAGTTTTGCAACTTACCGATCAATCAGCATTTCCAGGTGCATACAGTAGCCCTTCAAATTCCTCGAAAAGCTGATTATCTTCCAGCTGATGTTGCTGTTTTCTGGCAGTAAAGATTTTTTGAAGATTTTACATGTATTTCTCCCCTTAAGCCATATGACTGGAATAATAGTTTATATCGATGGCATACTATTCAAAAGACGTAACTCGATTTTTTTGTTACTTTGCAGGAGAAGAAAATAATTAAGGTATAATAAACGCGTAAATTTTTCAAAAAAAAAATTTGTGTTTTTATGTTTAATGTATATAGTTTTAAGAATATACATTAGACCGTACCACCTCCTATGCAAAAAAAGCTCAAGCCTGTGTTAGATAACACGGGCGCATAGGTCAGACGTAGAATACGTTAGTTATTAACAGCCTTATTCAATAGATTTCCTTAAACAACCTTTAAACGCTTGTTTAGTTACGCACTGTTTAAGGCTTTACGCAGCTTCTATGCAACCTTGCTAACATTGTTATTCATAAACATTCTTTCATTTTCTGCTTATGACAAAAACCAAAGACATAAAAAGAGAAGACCAAAGACATAAAAAGAGTAGACCTCCAAAATGTTATTTTAACAGAATTTCGTGAGCGAACCTGACGGGCCAACGAGAAGTGAAACATGTTGTGTTTTTGATAAAATCGTGAAACATGCTGCGCTACTCAGAAAAACAGAGTTTCTTCATGTTGCGAAGATCACAAATCATTTGAATTTTGTGATTGTGTTTGTAATTGCTATTTTTATCAACAAAAATAGCGAAAATTTGCAACAGCGCACTATTTCGCAATTTTGTTTAATTTCTAGCAAACTGGCATTTTTTCGCAAAATGCAATTTCATTGGAAATGATTGCGGAGGCGCGGGTTCAATTCCGGCGGCTGGCATTTTTTTTTTTTTTGTAATTACGGCTGGCATGATTTTTTTTTGTTTTTTCCTAAAATATACATTTTTTAATCAATTTTTAGTAAATAATTTGTAATTTTTATAAATTTCAAGCGAACTTATTTGTTTTCAGTCATTTTGTTTTTGTTTTTTTTTATTATTTAAGCTTAGGTAATATCGCGGAGGCGCGGGTTCAATTCCGGCGGCTGGCATTTTTTTTTTTTTTTGTAATTACGGCTGGCATGATTTTTTTTGTTTTTTCTTAAAATATACATTTTTTTATTTTTTTTTTAATCAATTTTTAGTAAATAATTTGCAATTTTTATAAATTTCAAGCGAAGAACTTATTTGTTTTCAGTCATTTTGTTTTTGTTTTTTTTTATTATTTAAGCTTAGGTAATATCGCGAAGGCGCGGGTTCAATTCCGGCGGCTGGCATGATTTTTTTTTTCAATTTCGCATTATTTACTATTTTTTTTAAACAATTTTTTAATAAATAATTCTATAAATAAAATTTTGAGCAAAAAATTTATTTCTTTGCAGTTGTTTTATTATTTAAGCTTAGGAAGTTAATATGTATTGTCTGTGCATATGTTTGGAGTACATTTTATTTTAATTTTTTTATTTTTCTTGCAAATAATTTAATTAATTTTATACATTTTGTCAGTTTTTTTTAATACTACTTACTTTTAAATGAAATAATTTTTTTTAAATAATGCAAAAATTTGAGGAAAAAAAATTATAATTCAATTAAACATCCATGCGAAATCATCATAAAAATTAAAAATAAAATTTACTCGAAGCATATGCACATATATATTAACCACCTAAGCTTAAATAAAAAAACAAAATAAAATGATTGCAAAGAAGTAAATTATTTGCTCAAAATTTTATTTATAGAATTATTTATTAAAAAATTGTTTAAAAAAAATAATAAATAATGCGAAATTGAAAAAAAAAATCATGCCAGCCGCCGGAATTGAACCCGCGCCTTTGCGATATTACCCATTAAGAACATACCAAATATTTTGCAATTTTGTAGCCCTGCTTAATCTGAACGTAAAACGCAATCATTGAACTCTGCCATCATTTTCTTGCGTAAATTGTGCCAGCGAGTAGACGGACGCATATGCATATGCAGTGAATGGACTTCCCGCTTAAAACTTAAAAATAAAAGTCATATTTTAACTGTTATTTTTGACCGGAAAAACAAAAGTCATATTTAACTTTTATTTTTGACTAAAAAAATGTTATTTTTGACCGAAAAAATATAAGTCAAATTTTAACTTCTATTTATTGACTTTTTTAAACGAGTCATAACATTTACGCTCCCTGATAAAACCATATCAATTTTTATAATGCTGCACATTTCACAGAAACAATATGCTTAATGAAAGTAAAATTAATTATATCTAATAATAAATAAATTTTAAATATATTTTAAATTGGGCCGAAATCCCGGTGGTTCTGCAATACCGGGCCAACCCGAGACAGAGGTGGAGCAAGCCCCTAGCACTCTGTCTATTTCCAAAAATTAGTTTAACATTTGTTGTCCTCCGATGGAGGATCTATCAGATGTTAAGCTGATAAGAACAGATACTACACTTTGATCTTAGCCATAAGGCCGAGAAGCGATAACTAAACATGCCACTTTTTGTCTTATTTAAGCATTTACCTTAATAAACCAGTAAAGAAATATACGTATCCAAACAGCCGTCCAAAGGTATATGAGCTAATTTTAATACACTGAATGTAGGCAGGCAAACCGCAGCAAAACAAAAACAAACACAAACCCATGGTATAATAATTATTATACCATGGTTGCAACTGCAAGAGAACAGAGTGCGATGCTGTTGCTGCTTGTCGGAATATGTGTGTACGTGTGCGATGCTGTTGCTGCTTGCTTGTATGGAATATGTGTGTACGTTTCTCACACTGGTTCTGTGATGAACACACAGATAATCGTACTGCTCTTACACATGATGTTATAATACATAAAATACGAAGCATATGAAAATTAATACAAAATTTGAAGGAGTTAAATTTTGATTTACTTATAGAATCAAAAAAATTATATGTAGCAATATGATTATTTAAATACAAATCAAAAGAAGAAATATTAAATATGTTACGAGCATACTTGAATTTTCTTCAATGCATGCATAAAGTATTAAAAACTTATAATGAAAGTGACAAACATTTTCTCAAAATTTTGTGCTCACGATTAACACTCCCGTATAACGTATTCTACGTTAAAACAAAAAAGTGCGCCGTATACCAGCGAATATGAAGTATTTTTGCAAGACAATTACGAAAAAAAAATTTATTTTGCTGTGGTATTTTTTGACCGAACGTAGGGGTCGCGCATTGACATATAACTTTATATCTCTGGTGTTTACAGTCGGAATTTAAAGTTTGGTATATAAATGTTTTTTTCTCAAAGAGACCAATATGACCTTTATAAAGGTCATTGACCTCAGGTGTACCATTCTAGTACTTACCCTCCAGATCTCCGTTTCTACCATCTTAATGTGCCACCTTAATATTAAAAAAAGAAAGCTCTTAAAACATCATTAATCTTTTGCTCAGGAAGTATATCGATATTTCCAGCAGAAGTATTTTTAAAAAATTTTTTTAAATTTTTTGCTGAACGTAGGGCTCCCTATTTTCATTTTCATTATATCTTCGGTATTAAAAGTCTGATCATATTGAATGACATATCGATGTTTTTGTCTGAAAGAGACCAATTATTTTTCTCCAAAATAAAAAAAAAAAAATATTCCTACACGTCTTTGGAAGGCCTTACATTGATTTTGAGGAATTTTAAAGCTCGTAAAAGAATAAAAAATCTGTAACGCCAATGCTAAAAGAGGTATCAACACTATTTTTGTTGTGATTGTTGTGATGTGTATATTAAATATGCAATGTATTATTATTTTATTTTTTCACATTCTTGGTAGGTGTTCCGTCGCAATTAATTGCATCGAAATATCGATTGCATCGAAATATCGATATACATTCTGAGTAAGAGATTAATGATATTTTAAGAGCTTTATTTTTTTAATATTAAGGTGGCACATTGGGATGGTAGAAACTGAGATCTGGAGGGTAAGTACTAGAATAGTACACCTGAGGTCAATGACCTCTATTGAGGTCATATTGGTATCCTTGATACAAAAACATTAATATACCAAACTTTAAAATCCAACTGTAAACACCAGAGATATGAAGTTATATGTCAATGCACGACCTCTTCGTTCGGTCAAAAAAAAAAAACAGTTTTTTCGTAATTGTCTTGCAAAAATACGTCATATTCGCTGGTATACGGCAAACTTTTTTTTGAGGTACGGTCTAATATACATACACATTTTTAAATCGATATTTAAAAAAAAAAACAGAAGTTATAACGGTTTTCGTTAACCTATGTCTAAGCTCCATACATTAAATAAAAAACTTTAAACGCGATTTCCTCGAAACTAGTTTTTTTAAAACGGTTCGATAGATAACTCGAAATCTATTGGTTCAATTTCAATGAGTTTTTGCATTTTGCTCGTTATCCCTTCTAAATTCAAGTAAGTATTCATTGTTTGAACTTTTTACTTCAACTTCCGCCATAATAAAAAAGCTCAAGCCTGTGTTAGATAACACGGGCACATAGATCAGACGTAGATTACGTTAGTCATTAACACCTTTAAAAGCTTGTTTAGTTACGCACTGTTTAAGGCTTTACGCAGCTTCTATGCAACCTTGCTAACATTGTTATTCATAAACATTTTTTCATTTTCTGCTTATGATTGTAAGGTTTGTGTCTGAACTATAGAAAATCTCTACAAAAATTAAGAACTCCTATGGATGGCCGCCGCATAAAAAAATGCTGAAAAGGGCACATATGGAACATGTCTTTGATATTAAAAGAAAAGACAAACAAAAATCATGGTTGTATTTACGTAACCTTTAAACGCCAATTTCGGCGTTTAAGTTACGCAGCTCTTAAACTGAATGAAATGAATACCGTTTTCTTGTTCAAAGCCCGTTTAAAGTTACGCTGCCTCTAAAATGTGTTTATGAATAAGGCTGTAAGACATTGAGGATGTCTTAAAGACGTGGCCAACTGGGTAAGCACAATTTTGTTTCTCTGCTTCGCTTATCAATGTTGTGTATGTACACATCGTTCGCTACTTGGTCAATATAAGTACTTCTTCTCTTTCTCACACTGGTTCTGTGATGAACACACAGATAATCGTACTGCTCTTACACATGATGTTATCTTATCTTATCTTATCTTATCTTATCTTACTATTATATAAAAATGAAACTTGAAATATTGCCTTTTTGGCGTTGATGCAAGTAAACTCAAGAACGGCTGAACGGATTTAAATGCAATTTTCACTATTCCAATCGTAATTAATTGTAAATTAACACCGTATACTTAAAATTTTGAAATATTTCAAAGCTTATAAGTTATTGGCTAAGAAACTGGCAAAATTCGGTATTTTTGGAAAAATTTGGCGCTTTTTTCCATTTTCTGCTTAAACCGTAAAAGATAAGTGAATATGATATACGGACAAATGAATGATCTTGCCAATTCCAACAAAAAGTCGATGGTGACGTGCATCTAAGATCAATAGTTTGGTCATAAAATTCATATTTTATTGAAAAATTAAATCATTTTCTTGCAAGCATTGATTTGTTCATTGGCTTCGACGCTGTCATTGCTTGCAGCTAGCAGAATGTTGCTTTGGTTTCGCTACAAAATGCTGGTCAATGCTCAGAAAAGAGATTCTCTGCATTGAAGCAGAGAGAGATAGCTCTTTGTTCGCGAACAGCAGAATGCAAAATTGAAAGCATTTTCTCCAAGCGCGTCGTTTGTTGCTGCTGCTTCGATGTTTCATTATTCAGAAAGAGTATTTCTATTCAAAATGTTGAATAGCTGCGTGCAGAATTCTTAAGCTTCAAAATAGAAGTGCATGAAATTAATGGTAACAATTTAAGCCTAAATTGAAACGCCGTGCGATGTAAAAGTACATCGCTTTGAAGCTGCGCATTGGTATGGGTTGAATGGTTTTTTTTTAGCATGATTTTACGGCATTACATAGCGTTAGTGTATAATTTCGTCACTGAAATAAGACCTAGGAAAATATTTTAACTTAATATGATTTTATTTATTGAAAGTGAGAAAAAAGTATTTTTAAATCATTCCATAAACATAAATTTACATTTGAAAAGGACTTAGCCGAGGTGCATTGCATAAAATGTATTTTCATACCATTAAAATAAGTTAGGAGAATGTCTTCGGTTAAGAGCCATGTTTCCTTAAATCGACATAAAATTGTCTGTGCTTAATATTTTTTCGTTGTTGTTATTCCAAACGAAAGTTAATTATTTAAGCTTACTTTTCCTCAAAGAGACCCTATCGATTTAGTTACAAGCAAACAAATTATGAACGATTGCCTAAAACCTTATTTTTTTACTTAAAAAACCCCACCACAGAAAATCAGTTTGAAATCTAATAACTTGATGTGAGATCGACACAAATGTAAAGATTATGAATGAATTTTATTTTTTTGCGAGAAAGGTGCTTTTCCCACGGGCAGTTACATATATGTTGCTATTTCTAGGATAGGAAATTCCTCAAATCAATTTATTCTTACGAATAACACAAACACATCAAAGAACATTGTTTATACCGAAATTATTACATGATAGCAATTAACATGTCATAAAAAAAATAAAACGATAATAAGACAAAGTTTTTACAAAAAATGCGTTAATTTATTTCAAGATACATCGCGGGCAAAGCTGCGGAGGGTTGCTAGTAATACATAAAATACAAAGCATATGAAAATTAATACAAAATTTGAAGGAGTTAAATTTTGATTTACTTATAGAATCAAAAAATTATATGTTGCAATATGATTATTTAAATACAAATCAAAAGAAGACATATTAAATATGTTACGACCATACTTGAATTTTCTTCAATGCATGCATAAAGTATTAAAAACTTATACAGTTCAATCGCAAACAAAAAATTCCTTGGAATTTTTCCCTTCCCCCGAAATTTGGAATCGTTAAGCATGTTCGAAAAATTTCCGAAGAAAACTTGCTATCGGGAATATCATTCCGATGGAAAAAACGAATTATTTTTTCTCTGTGAATTCCATCAAAAAATTGTGCAGGAAAAAAATCATTATTTAGAAATGTAAGTTAAATACTTAATTTTATCACAATGTTTGTGTACTGTCTTAGATCGCAAACAGCTAATAGTCGCCAAATCGAAGTGTTCCTGGAAATGATGGAAAAGTACCAACGGTTTACTCGCCAACGGTTTTACTCGACAAAGCCGGGAAGAAGTGAATAGTTTATGGAAGCAGCTTTTAGATGCGCTGAATTATGCTGGGTACCCCATAAAATCCGTGTTTGAGTGGAAAAAGGTAAAAATTTAAATTTTCCACGTATTGAATTAATAGTAAGCATCGTCAGTTGTAGGTGTTTGCCGATAAAAAAAATATCTAAAGGAAATTATTCGAAAATTTACACATGAAGAAGGCTATGTGAGGTGGGCCCTACAAGGCGTATAACTTATCTGCAACAAAAGAAGCCATTATACGGATTTGCCAATTTTAACAATCCCTTCAAGGCAGTGCAGAGGCAAGCAGGTTCGGTTTGCTTGCCTGCTAAAGTGGTGACGAAAAAGCTCCCTGTGACAGCGGAACAATTGTCCACGCTGACGCAAGCGCGACGGAAGACATCTGTACTGACTGGAAGATTGCCCTGACGACAGCGTAAACATGGACTTAAGCGAATCCACCAGGCCGAATGTAAACCGAAAACATTTTTTGTAAATTCTTTGTAAAATTTTTTGTAAAATTGTTTGTAACATTTTTTGGTAAAATAAGCCGTGTAACATTTTAAATAAATTATTTAAATTCTTACGTCTTATAACTGTCAATATGAACTTCGAAAGCTGAATTTTTCTCCGAATTTGGCAGCACCTTTTTCGAATGAAAATATTTTTCCATGGAAATTCACGGTAGTGGAATTCCCTTCGGGGGAAGAGAAATATTTCGATGGAAAAATATTTCCCCCGAAAACCCCGATTGGGCTGATAATGAAAGTAACAAACATTTTTTCAAAATTTTGTGCTCCAGATCAATACCCCCGTGTAACGTATTCTACGTTAAAAAAACCCCCGGTGGTCTTGCGTAGGGGGATGCTTAATATAAGGTCTATGCTTTAAAATGTCATTTGTTTTTCTTTGTTTCCGATACATGGGAAAGGCCATATCCATCGAACCGTTTTGGATGTCTTTTTTTCAATGCCATTTTCAGCGCCCTCTAATAACAGCCAGAACTGTATTTAAAAAAAAAACAAATATTTTTATAAGGTATTTTTTTTGTACAATAACCTGTATAAATTAAAAAAAAAATTTTAACTTCTTACATCTCAAAAATTTTTTTGGAAACAGCTCCTGTTTTTTGTTGTTTCACGTATATTATACCTTACATAAAGTTTGGAAAAATTTGAATATAAAGAATTTAAAATTTGAATTTTATTTAAAACAGGTGTATTTTATAAATAATACATAAAAAAATAAAAAAGGTAGGTGTATTTGAGACTGGTCTACCCGTTTCCCACAAAATTCTGAGGGAATAAAATTTAAGAAAAACATTTGTGTGTTTCTTTTGAATAAATGTTTGAAGTGTGAAATTAATCTGAGGATTGTTTAATACTATAATGAAAGCATGACCCTTTAAACAATTCAAGTGCTTTTTTCTTAAAAAACAAGAGAGGATAATTTTACGATAATTGAACCCTCCTTTTTATTCTAATCATAGCCTAGATTAGGAATTTTGATCGTAGATAATCAAACAGATGCTCTAGCAAATGACCGCAACTGTACCTTATGTTGGCATATTTTAATATAGTTTTTTAGAATACAACCCATCATTATATCTCAATTACCAAAAACTTTTGTTCCAAATACGACAACCACAGCCTCTCACCCTACAAGACTCAAATTTCATAAATTTACAGCTTTTATTAGCATATCGTAGGCTTACCTCTGCGATCTCAAAACCGATAAAGCACCATTCTAAAATATCGCCTTAAGTCAAACCATAGAAGAAACGTGCGCCTGCACGAGTCCAGCATGAGTCCAGCTTTGACACAAAGTCAGGCACATAAATTCCAAAGTTTTTCATCCTCGACGACATTGTCAGGCAAGAACAACAGAGGCCAACGTGTGGGTCACGTGCTCTGTATTAAAATTTAACCCACTGCTATTGAAGAAGATCTATCGGGCACTAGAGTACTGCGACAACAACAACAACAATGACGAACGCTAAAGCATAACATACGTCAAACGTTCTTAACTGATGCGACAAAACGAGCCGTAAAAGTAAAACCCAGCAGCGGAACCTTGCCTAATGGAAGAGGGTGTTCAGGCAAGCAGAACGCTTTAAAATAAACCAATAGAAGGGTAGTTTGACCCTCTCCCCCGCCCAAAGTGCACACTATAAAGTGCATAGTTGTTGCAATTACAAGTTCTAATGTCAAGTAAATAATATCATCAAGCGACATATTGTTGTCGCTTGTTGTTGTCGCATATTATGGTTGTGTCCCATTGTTGTGTCCTTAAGCTTGGTGCACACCCTCATAAAGGGTGCAGCAGGCAGCAAGTGGTTGGCTGCTGGTGCTTGCACCACCAACACCAACAACACTGCCTGCCAACAGCCACTTCAGCCCAGTCGCAATTAAGGCACAGCAGAAGCGTGCCTCAACTACGTCCAGCATTTAATTTATTTTAACTTAATTTTTGCTGCTGGTTGCGATCTGAAGTGTTGCCGCTCTCGAGGCTCAAGACGTGATTGCGAATTTTTTTCAACCATTTAGCTATTGGGAATATGTTGGCTGTCATTGTCAGATTTGACAATTGTGGGAAACATATTGTAGTTGTCAAGCGGCAAGCTCACTTTGGAACAGGCGGATTTAAGTTTTTCTGGTGGTGGTAGTGGTGGTGGTGTTATTCCCTTTGGTTGTTCACTCTATGCGAACACTTGATGTTTGATGAGCCGTTGCCGTCATTTTGGCTGGGAAATTATTTCAATATTGTTGCTTTTGGACGCTGAATTATATCCAATTCACACGATTTTCGATTTATTTGACTTTTTGGTAAATCATTCAATTGTTTTGTTGTCTCATCATAGGTTTTCCCGCTGCTGATGGTGGTGTTGTTGTTGTTAGTATTTCATTTAATTGTCAATCGTACACGGTGTTCATATTCAATTTAGACGAATGACCCGAGAGGGTGATAAGTTGCCGTTTAACATCCGGTTTTTGTTTTCTTCACATCTACTTAATTGAAACATTTTTACTTCGATTTGTGAAAATTAATGATCGGCAACAAAGTTGTCATTAGTTGAGGTAACGGTTTCAATATTTCATGTGAAAATATATTGAGTGCGTTTTTGTGTGGGAAAATTGTAGAACTTATTGGTGTAATTCTACAATTATTGGATGGGCATACTTATGGTTGGATGAGAATTGGATGGGAAATAATGGATTTAAAATTTTATTGATGACTGGTTTTTAGTTATGAATTCAACTCGACGTGACACACCTTCAATAAACTGATTGAAATGCAGAACTCAAGCGAAAATTTCAATTCTAAAAAAAGTTGAAAAATTCATTTTTCCAAAATGCATCGGCGTTGCATGAAATTGTTACTCGATGAGTATAGGTGTTATGACAAAAGTATTGCCACGACAGTAAAGGTCTAAGGTTAAAGCCTAAGCAACGAAAGTTAAAATTTGTTACATGGAATTATAACGTATTATGTATTTGTGCTGGGGTAAAAAATATCACACGTCACTAAAGACTGGTACCCTGACTGGTAAGCCCTTTTGAAAAAAATAGACTAAGAATTCATGATGTCATTAGGTCACGGAGAGGGCCACTACAAGATCTTAAATGCATCAAAAATTCAACGCCGTTGCATTGAATTATAAATACGTGAGTATATGCGGGTAAGTTACTATAATAAAATAGAAATGAAGGATAAAAAATAGAAACGACAGAATGTCACATGTTGAACCTGTTTTGTTGTTGTTATGTTATTTACATTTAAGTGAATTGACAACTATTCTGACATCGTACTCTGATTTCGTATCAGATGATTTAGATTTACGATAATGTTTGCTACAGTTTTGCGCTACAGTAACGCCATCTGTGGGAAAGTAGCGAGAACTTATTTATATAGGATCTTTCAAAAAGAGATCTCATTTTAAATATTAAAAAACACAACCTTTTTGCGACAAGAGTTGGTAATTTTATTGCAAAGTACAAAGTCTGAGGTTACTTCTGGAACATAATATCTACCAAATGTCCGCAGCGGCTCTTCTTGGTGAGATTTTTCATCACATTTTCGCATAATTGCGGCTGTATCTCGCGAATAGCAGCTCTAATATTGTCTTTGAGGGCTCGAATATTTGCTGGAGCATTGGCGTAGATTTTATCTTTAATGTAGTCCCAAAGAAACAGTCTAATAGTGTTAAATCGCACAATCTCGGTGGCCAATCAAAGTCTTCATTTCGAGAAATCACACGTCCAGGAAGTTTTTCACGCAATAAAGCTATTGTTTCACTAGCTGTATGGCATGTGGCGTCGCTCATTGGTTCCAAATCGAAAAGAGACGGCTAAATCTAATTTTTAAAGATGTTTGAAAAAATTTTTTATTTCAGATATCTATTTAAGATAGAGAAAGGAAAAAAACTGCGTTGTCAATTTTTTTTAAAAGATTTTTTTAAGGATTTTTGAAGCGATTACATTCTGACAAAAATTTAACAAAAACTGTAGTAATTTTTGAAGGTATTTAAAATATTTAATATACGTGTAAATTTTTCGAAAAAACATTGTTTTTTGTTTAATGTGTACTTTATAGTTTTAAGAATATACATACACATTTTTGCATCGATGTTTAAAAAGAAACAGAAGTTATAACGATTTTCGTTAACCTATGTCTAAGCTCCATACAACAAATAAAAAACTTCAAACGCGATTTCCTCGAAACTAGTTTTTTTGAAACGGTTCGATAAATAACTCGAAATATATTGGTTCAATTTCATTTTCGAACTTTTTACTTCAACTTCCGTCATAATGAAAAAAACAAACCCCGGGGGTCTTGCGTAGGGGAGATACTTAACATAAGTTCTATGCTTTAAAATGTCATTTGATTTTTTTTTGTTTCCTATACATGGGAAAGGCCATCTCCATCGAACCGTTTTGGATGTCTTTTTTCAATGCCATTTTTGCCAATTTTTTTGAAAACAGCTTCCGTTTTTTGTTGCTACACGTATATTATACCTTAAGCCAAGTTCGAACACTTGTTGTATTATTTGTATAAGTTATTTATGATGTTTTATATTATCATGTATTGGATAGAGACTTAAGTAATCAGAAAAAGTAAACTTTAAAGTAAAACTTTAAAAAATATTCATACCCTGTTTTTAAAAAAAATACAAAGAAAAAGTATATTTCTTTAAATATTTAACTCGGTTGAAAAAACGCAAGTGTTTTCCCCTTTTTCCCCTTAAGAAAGGTATTGGTTCCTTTATGGGATATCTTATTATACTAATAAAATAAAATTTTTATTTGCCACAAAGTGCCACTGTAGAAAAATTTTAAGAAAAACTAACATGGTGTCGGAAAATAAAAAAAAAATTGTTTTTCTTAAATTATTTATATGGATGGTACCACCCAGTTTCCACAAAGTACTTATGCAGGGTTCTTCTGTGGCAAAGAATAGCATGCTTCCATCGGGTCAGTTATCTGAAGAGGTTCTTGAAGCATTACATTTGCAAAACAATTTAGAAATAATAATGCCAGGAGGATGTCACGGCTGGCTAAAAATGAGGATGTTTTTAATAGTTCCCTCTGTGCCTCTTTTATTCAGACTAAAGGTCTGTAACGAACCATCCATTCTACTTGTACAAACAGATATAACAAGTAAGAACCTGATATAATTGGTACAAATTCAACAAAGAGTAGATCAAGACATATGCTTATATATTTTTTGGATTAAGCAGAGAACGTATCATGTCTTTCTCTGGCTCTCATTGTAGTGTAAGCATATTTCTCTTTATCTGTTCCACCTAGTAAAGTAACTGTTTTCCATTTAATATGGATGTTCCCGATCGTTAATTTTGTGTTAATGTTGTGTTTTTACTGTTGCCTTTTTACATTATCACGTGAAAGTGATTAACGTTTTTTTATTGTAATAATTTTTTAATTCTTTTTTTAATTGCATTAATTTCTAATTTCATTAATTTTTTTCTGAAATAAATAGAAAATTTAAATGCATTGTACTTATATAAAATGTTTCCTTTTTTGTTGCTTATTTCGCTTTTTTCTTGAACCTAAAATTAAGTTCAAGGATCACATACCTTACATAACCAGCAAAATAAAAATTCTGATTAGAATACTGTATCCTTTGATTAATCGAAAATCAAGCCTCAATATAGACAACAAAAAATTAATACTGGTTTGTGTTTTTCACGCATGCATGTTCTATGCGGCCCCAGTTTGGTCTACCAGCGCCAATTGCCATTTAAAAAAATTTCAGATTGCTCAAAATAAGCTTTTAAAACTTATGTACAATCTTCCATGGTATTATTCCACAAACAGACTTCATGCACTTGCAGATATTGAAAAAGTCGCCGATAAAATAAAAAAGGGTAACGCAAGATTTTCATAGGAGATGCTTAGGGTCTAATTATAGGTACATCAATGAGTTAGTCTCAGCTTAGGAAGGTTAAATAGGCTTTTAAGTAGGGTTTTATATAAAAAAAACAAAACAAAAAAAAAAAAATTCAAATAGGTTTTGTAAATTTTTGCCTTCAACTTTATGTTTATTATAAGTAAATAAGGAAATTGTAAAATTTAATCGGTATATTTAAGAAGAAAAAGAAATGCTTTGAGCTCTTTGAAAATAGTATTATAGTTAAATGAATGTAATATAATATTTAAAACAAATAAAATCAATCAATCAATCATTTCGCTTTTTATTTTTTATGCTTGTGACGTCACATACTCCAGATGTTCGAAGTAAAACTAACAACTGTTTGTTATTATCAAACTCGTATTTTTGATGCTTAGTAATTTAACTCTCTCATTCCTATTCCATCGTTATCTGAAAGCGAAATATTCCATGCATACTTAATCCAGAGAGAGCGAAACAGATACAAGTAGATATAAGAAAAAAATCAAAACTCACAACTAGTGTATTTGGATGGTTCTTTGCAGAGATTTTATTCATACCAGAAAATCTCTTTGTCGGGAGACATATCCAAAAAAATTTAACATTTACCTCCAGATGTTTTACTTCTATTAGAAGAAAAGTTTTTAATAAAAATATTTAAAATATTAAAAAAAAAAAACAAATGTTTCCATAATTTTGTTATTGTAAGACCTCAGATTCATTATAAAGAACATTAAATAATTATAACATCTAAGATTTTAGAAATTTTAGCTGAAAAATTAGTTCATGGCCGCCAATTTGAATTTTGAAGTTATTATAAAAGTTAGCATATTCTTAAGAAGCCATTTTGAATTTGAATTTAATTTTTGACTGATTCGTGATCAGCGACCCTTAAAACTTTCGGGGCACCAAATTTGAAATGCATAGTATAGTTATTATAAAAATTAGCATGTTTACATCCGCCATTTTTAAGCCACCCTTTTGAATTTATAATTTTTGACTTCAGATTCGTGAACAACCCCAAAAACCTATAGATCATAATTTTCATGCAGATTAGACAAGGCCATGAGGCTTTGGCCGTCTTTTTTCGGTTTGGAACCATTGTGCGTTGTTGTGTTGAAAATAAACGTTGTCCACGTTCATAGCATCAATTTCACGACACAAAAAGTCAGTCAACATCGTTCGGTAACGCAATCCATTTACTGAAACGACCGCACCAGCGAAAATATTTTTCGAAAATATATAGCCTAATAAAATAATAAAATAACAGCCTAAAATAATCAGCGCCACTCCAAAAATTGCACCAAACAGTCATTCGTAGGGAATGGAGATGTTGGTCGACTATTTCCCTTGGGTTTTCGAAGGCCCAGATGCAACTGTTTTGCTTATTCACGTACCCAGGCGGATGAGAATGAGCCTCATCACTCATAATAACTTTTTTATTTTGAGAAATCCTGATCTTGTTTATACATTTGCTTTGTAAAAGTGGGTATCGATCCGCAACTGAAAATTTCGTAAATCTTCTTTGTCAAAAGTCATTGAATGACTGTTGTATTTTGCCTACTGAAAAAATGGTGGTATATTTAAAATGACACCTCTTGTTGATAGAGCCTATGCATCTGATAATTTTGTAGATTTACCCACAAGTACTGCCAATACAAGGCTGTTCAAAAAAGCCTTGGTCTTATTAAGAAACATATAATTCTTTAGGAAAATGCATTGTTTTTATTAAACATACTCTCCTTTTCGCTCGGTATAATTAGAACAGTGATCTTTTAACATTTCAATACCTTTTGTAAAGTACAGTTTGTTCAACTCTTGAGGGGCCTCGGTAGCGAGTAAGTAGCGTGCTTGACTAACACCCCAGATGTCCCGGGTTCAAATGCCTACATTTCTGCATTTCTAATCCACTGAAATTTAAAATGTATCAATATTTACTACTTGAAGTTGTAGTTGGCGGTAAAGCTTGTGGATGAGTTTGCCTTACATCTTGAATTGATTGCGGTAAAGGCCTCAGATTCACCTGATTGCCCTTCATTCCCAAAAATATATCACCTCATTTCGAACTAAGACAGACTTGACTGAATAGTAAATAGATGGGATTGGGTTTCAAATCGAGTTTCCTATTTAAATATAAGTCCTACAAAAACTTTTGACCATAACATATCCGAATGTAAAATCGTCCGCTGAACCCGAATATCAGATTTTTAAAAAAAATTAGTCCTTGACCTAAAGTTAGCCTATTTTATTAAGAATTTCTTAATTTCTCATTTCGATTTTGAATTAGAAGCTTTACCTGCGCCAAGGTCGCTGCAACTTTCTCAAATTTTAATGATGCAGGATTTTAATGTTGGTCATTTTAAGAAGTTTGGGAAAAATAAAAAAAAAAATTATCCAAATCAGATAATTTTTATGGCAGAAATAATTTTTTTTTTTTTATAAACCCGACTTTTGCGCAAGTATGGAATATTTCTTCAAATTCACGATTTTAAGCGGCGCTAATCCAGTTTGCGAATTTTTTTGATTTTTTTCTCGTCACGTGCTTATATTACATCCAGGATTCAGAATCTGGCTTTGCAGGGAGGTTCTGGGATACTTTTGAAAAAAGAAAACCCTTCTACTTAATAGGTATTACATCTGAAATATTTTGTTCAAAACTAAAACACAAGAACAAATACTTTAACTTTTTAAAGGTTGAATTTGATTTGGAGAAGTTGCATTGCAAAAGTTAGAAACCTATGTAACAAACGTTTTACTTCTCCAGGCAGAAATAATTTCGAAATGTTCTATTTTCAAATCCATTTGGGAAATACGAAGTTTTTATTAAGGAATTCACATTAATTTTTTTTTTTTCATTTGAAGTTGTTTCTACTAAAAAAACTCATAAAAAACAGTCTCAACTTGTGACAAATTGTGGCACATTTATTCCCAAGGTTAAAAAAATCTTCCCACATTTGGGAAAATAAAAACAAATCCTGCCAACTTTACGATTATGTCAAGCAAACTTTGACATTTTATTTAAGTTGACATTTAATAAGGCTCTAATTATGTTGATGAGTATATCTAAAGAAGTAGGGGAGATAAAGACGCTTTAACTTAAAAATGCAAAGTAGGTGACATACAGCTGAACTGAAGGTGTCTGAAATGTTTCCTCACAAAAATATGTTAGTAATAAAAATTGTTTTAAATAAAAATAGAAACAATTTCAATGAGCTCTGGGAAAGGTGCAGTAACAGCGTAAGTCAGTCAGGAAGCATGTGAACATTGATGGATCAATGAATTGTGTTGACATTTGATGCCTCATTGATGAAAATGTGTCGTGGAGCTGGCATGACTTTGTTTTTTTTTTTTTGTTTTTTGGAAACAGTGACATGCGATATGACAACAAATCAGTCAAATTAGTGTCTAGACGAGCTCTTGATATAGAACTTGTGGAAAATACATACACGTGGTTTAGTTAATACGCTCGAGCATCTGCTAATGATTAGAATTTACAATCGGCAGGCAGGAGATTTTATGCAGTGGGAAAATTTTCAAAAGATTCAAATTGGAATGTAAACTAAACGAGACAATTTAATTAGGTTTCTAATTTTTTAAGGATATTATTAGTGGGAAAGTTTTGAAAATCTAGTTAGAACAGCTAATGTGTTATTTTTTCACATGAAATATCAGATACTCAGAGTTAGGAAACATTTTCTGGTATGAATTTTAGTGCCCTTATTGATCCAAACCATTTATAAATTATTTAAAACTCGTCGAAATGTGTGAAATATTTGTGCAGAAGGCAAAAATTAATAAATTACTATTTTTATGAAACTGGTTTTTGAATCTATACAACCCTAGCTTGCAAACATTCCATGCAACTATATTTAATTGCATATGAAATGCATTTTCAAAATTAACAAACAATATATTAAAAATGATAAATACACCTTAACATGTTTTTCAACACGCCTTGCATTAACCTCAAAAACAACAACGCGCTACCCTCAATAGCGTCACTCCAAGGCAATTTCATAAATAGCACCATTTAACCATGCCAGCCAACCATCTATGCATCCTTATTTCCCGGTGCATATAAAGTTGATTCCATTTCATTCCTTTGGGATTAAAATCGTGTTTACTACTCAATTTTTCAAAATTCTCCATGGATTTGCATTTCGAAAATGTTCAATTCAAATTAAGTACTTTTAAGTGTCTTCAACTTCTATATCATCCCGTCATGGTACTCATAATGTTGTTGTTAGCTAGCATTGTTTTTTTTTCCGGCCGATGTGTTGTGTTGTTCCTCTGCCAGGTGGTTGCATGTTGTTCTTACATAAAACATCCCTTTCAATTTGAGCTAGTACCTTGTATTCCTGCATGGAAAGTGTTTTTGTTTTTTTTCTATTTTCCCTCACTTTTGTGCTCATAAAAATTTGTATAATTTTATTTATAAAATACAATTCATTGAGTAGACTTTATTTGACTTTTATACCTTTTTATTTGTGTGTTATTTTGTGGTAAGTTCCTGCGGTTATTACTGTCCCAGGAGTGAATTTTTTTTTTAAGTTAGAGTGGTATAATTATTTGATTGGTGTTTAAAAAAAATGAAATCATAAGGATTTTCATTCAATACTGTTTTTTTTTTAATCTTAACATCGCATATATGTAAAGGATGCTTTTGTCAGCCCGGTAGATTTTGTATTAGAAAAAAGTCTTAAACATTTTATTTTTTTTTTTTGCCAATTAAAATAAAGTGTAACTTAAGGATACCCTAATTAAAAAAATTAAGTAAAGTTCAACTGCGTACTTTGAATCCTTTGTGATTCTGTTTTTAAAGAAATTCGAATATTCAAGCACTAAAATTTTGAAAAAGTTTTCAAACATAATGTCTAAAATAGTATATTTCGAATTATCGCAAAATATTTCCTTCATACTTTTGACAAATGGTCCAATAAGTCCCGAGACTAAGTAATAAAAAACTTTTTTTTGCAAATATTCTTCTTTATTCATCAACATATCTTCTTTCAAGGGCAATACATTCATTCCACCGCTTTTCTAACTTTTCAATATCGGTTTTGTAGAAAGATTTGAGCTTCGCCTCAAAATATACTTCACTATCAGCCATCACCTCTTCATTGGAGCCAAATCTCTTGCTGGTAAGCATTTTTTTGAGGTCAGTAAAGAGCCAGTAGTTGCTGGGGGCCAAAGCTGGCGAATACGGTGGATGTGGAAGCAATTCGAAGCCCAATTCGTGGATTTTCGCCATCGTTTTCATCGATTTGTGACACGGTGCATTGTCTTGGTGAAAAATAATTTTTTTATTCTTCAAATGGGGCCAATTTTTTGCGATTTCATCCTTCAAACGCTCAAACAACACCATATAATAATCGTTGTTGATTGTTTTTCCCTTTTCGAGATAGTCGATGAACAAAATTCCATGCGCATCTCAAAATACAGATGCCATAACCTTTCCACTTTCCAGCCGAAAGTTGTGTTTTTTCCGGTGTGAGAAAACGCGGCACCCATTTGGAAAGCAGCTTTGTCATCGACAAATGTTCCTGTAATATTGTTCCCACACTGCCTTTCGATATCTTCAGAGCGTCAACTAGCTCGCGCACTTTCCCTCTACGGTCGGCCAATACCATTTTGTGTACTTTTTTAATGTGTTGTGGAACTACTGCCTCATTTGGGCGTCCTGAACGTTCAGCATCATTTGTGTCTGTACGACCAAGTTTAAACTCAGCATACCATCAGCAAATGGTTGCTTTTGATGGAGTCCGAATAACACTTTCGAAGCCATTGCTCAGCTTGAACGGTATTTTTCCCATAAAAAACAATGATATATCAACACACGGAATTGCTTTGAATCAATTATTTTGAAAATATCAACAGAAGCGTCACTTAAATCACTGCAACTTCTGAACTAAACGTTAGATTATCATGAAATTTTTGCTCGTATTGATTGAAGCTTGGAACTATCGAAATATTATATCGATATTTCGTTAGAGGTGCCAACTTGTAATCAGTCTCGGGACTTATTGGACCATGTGTTATTTTCATATAAAGAAAAAAAGGCTACAGTTGGCTGTGTCATGGACACATCCGCAGGTTTTGACGTGACATCATATCTTTATCGTCGTCTTTTTTATTCTTATCCGTATCCTTTCCCTTATCTTTATTTGTAGGTTTCACCTAATATAGGGTGTTTTTTTAAAAGAGTTTGAGAACTTTAAATAATACTACAAGACAGAAATATTGTTGGCATGAATTTTTTATCAATATAATCTGGTAGATAATTTCATGGCATTTATTTTTCAAATATTATTTCCAGCATATGTCCGCCACGGCTGCGAGTAACTTAGTCCATTCGATCAGTCCAATTTTTCACTACTTTTGCCAATAAATCTGGCCATATAGCGTCAGTGGTGTCTTGAATATTGGCTTCCAATACTTCAAGAAAAAGTATATAAAAGTAATAAAAGTAATCGAGAAGTCGTACGAAGAAGGACAGTTAATAGGACTACTTCTGGAAATAAAGTTGTGACCAAAAGCGCGCTGAATGGCAAGTTCCGCTGTCTTGTTGGAACGAAATGTCGTCGATGTTTCGCTGATTAATTTTTGGAAACAAAAAACCAGTCAGCATGGCTCGATAGCGCTCGCCATTCACCATAACGGCAGCTACTTTCTCATTTCGAAAGAAATAAGGACGAATGATGCCGCCAGCGTGTAAACTAACCAAACAGAGAATTCTAATGGTGATTCGTTAATGGCTTGAGGATTATCTTAGCTCTTTATATGGCAATTTTGCTTATTCACGAAGCCATTTAACAAGAAATAAGCTTCATTACTAAATACAATTCTTCGGTAAGCGCTCATCTTCGGCCAGTTTCAAATTATCCCAATCAGCAAAAATGCGATATAAAAGATGGTTATATGGCTTTAATTCGTGCACGAGCTGTATTTTATGGGCACGTAAGCCAAGATCCTTAAGTCAAATTTTCCACGTAGTCGCAAAACAAAGGCCAACAAGTTGAGAACGGCAATGAATCGACATTTCGACGTGTTCTTCAACACTTAGCGCTACAGCGGCAATATTCTCTTCGGTACACGTATTTCTTTGTCTAGTTCATGGTTTTGAATCGAGAAAAGTAAAATTAGTGCGAAAACGATCAATAACTGTACGAATTGCTTGCTCACTCGGCTGATTATGTTGACCGTTAAAGGGACGAAGTGCTCTATGAACTTCGCAAACAGATTTATTTTTTTCAAAGTGAATTTTCACAATTTGGAAACGTTGTTCTGGCTTTAAACGATTCATGATAAATTTCCAAACCTTACCGAACAGAAGTCAACACAGTTTGACATTCTTAACTGTCAAACCATAGACAACAACCATCGAAACTTCTTTGAAACCGGTCCTTTCTGTTTTGCGCTTGCTGACGGAAGGTAGAAACACCAAGCGTGGTCAGATTATCCAACACCTGATCCTTCCAACGAAGATGTGGGCTTCCTCTTCTGCGTTGACCATCACCAGGCACTGAATCGAATAGTTTTTAGCTGGAGCGTCGTTTTCCATTCGCTACCGAAACTTCTCATTCAGCTAAAAAAAAAACACCCTATACTTGTTTAATTCCTTGTACTGATCTTTGACCAAATTCCTCTCTTATCCATGTCCAAATCCTTGTCACAGTTCTTATTCGAATCTGTTTCTTAGTTCTTATCCAAAATCTTGTCGCAATCCTTGTCCCAATCTATTTCCTAATTATTGTTCTTAATATTATACAAATTATTTTCCCAATTCTTGTCAAAGTTCTTCTCTAAAGCCTTGCCTAAATCTTTTACCTTATCCTTGACCAAATCCTTGTTCTTAACCTTTGTCTTATCTTTTCCATAATCCTCGTCCAAGCCCTGGTACAAATTCTTTTATTTTTCCTGTACTTTATCGTTCTACAAATCCTCTAACTCAATCCTTTTACTTCCTTCACTCCTATTTCTTATTCTATTTCTTATTATATTATACAACCTTATTTTCTTTTAACCGAAAGCCTCAACTTTATTGGCGTTCCATAAAATTTACCGTAGCTCCAATAGTCGGGATGTTATAATTCTATGCAACGTTTTTTAATTTTTGTTTAATTTTTACTGTAATAAGCGGTTGCCTTCTTGGTTATGAAGCAGAGACTATATATAGTATAGACCTTTCATCTGAAAGCCTATTTAAATATTGAGCAGAGATCAGTATGCAAAGATGGGCCTGGAGAAAAATATAATCACGGCGAAATAGCTGAAGTCTTCAGTCATATAAAAATAAAATAAAAATTATTGGCATGATGAGGCCTTTCAAAGAATCGCCATCATAATATGAATAGCATATAGCATAACGCTAAGGTAAATGTAAATGCACTACACAAAAGCAAGAATAAAAATTTAAAACAAAAATAAAATTAAAATTAGGGCAAGTATTAGGAAAAGAATTTTGATTTGGATAAGGACAAAGATTGGAAAAAGGATGAGGGCAAGGATTTTGACAAAGATTAGGACCAAGAATAACATAAAGAGTATGACAAAGATTTTGACATAGAGTAGAGCATGGAATTAGACAAGGACTTAGACAAGGATTGAGTAAAGAATTTGGAATTGGGGTAAAATAAGAATTCAGACAGGGATAACGACAATTATTAATACAAATATAAGAAAAACAAAGATAAGAATAAGAACAAGTTTGGGATCAAAGGAAACGTTATCACGTTTGATCCACGTCACAGCCAGCTCCTTTTTGAAGTGAAACTTCTTTGGTGGCTACGCAAATTTCAAGGTCTCTTATTCGCGACGTGTAACGTTTTCAATTTTTTACCATACAATTTTTGCAACAAGCAGGCGTTGAAGTTTGGACTGTCGCAAGCATCAAATAAGAGTCGGACTTTCTAAAGGGTGATTTTTTTGAGGTTATGATTTTCATGCATTAGTATTTGACAGATCACGTGGGATTTCAGACATGGTGTCAAAGAGAAAGATGCTCAGTATGCTTTGACATTTCATCATGAATAGACTTACTAACGAGCAACGCTTGCAAATCATTGAATTTTATTACCAAAATCAGTGTTCGGTTCGAAATGTGTTTCGCGCTTTACGTCCGATTTATGGTCTACATAATCGACCAAGTGAGCAAACAATTAATGCGATTGTGACCAAGTTTCGCACTCAGTTTACTTTATTGGACATTAAACCAACCACACGAATGCGTACAGTGCGTACAGAAGAGAATATTGCGTCTGTTTCTGAGAGTGTTGCTGAAGACCGTGAAATGTCGATTCGTCGCCGTTCGCAGCAATTGGGTTTGTGTTATTCGACCACATGGAAGGTTTTACGCAAAGATCTTGGTGTAAAACCGTATAAAATACAGCTCGTGCAAGAACTGAAGCCGAACGATCTGCCACAACGTCGAATTTTCAGTGAATGGGCCCTAGAAAAGTTGGCAGAAAATCCGCTTTTTTATCGACAAATTTTGTTCAGCGATGAGGCTCATTTCTGGTTGAATGGCTACGTAAATAAGCAAAATTGCCGCATTTGGAGTGAAGAGCAACCAGAAGCCGTTCAAGAACTGGCCATGCATCCCGAAAAATGCACTGTTTGGTGTGGTTTGTACGCTGGTGGAATCATTGGACCGTATTTTTTCAAAGATGCTGTTGGACGCAACGTTACGGTGAATGGTGATCGCTATCGTTCGATGCTAACAAACTTTTTGTTGCCAAAAATGGAAGAACTGAACTTGGTTGACATGTGGTTTCAACAAGATGGCGCTACATGCCACACATCTCGCGATTCTATGGCCATTTTGAGGGAAAACTTCGGAGAACAATTAATCTCAAGAAATGGACCGGTAAGTTGGCCACCAAGATCATGCGATTTGACGCCTTTAGACTATTTTTTGTGGGGCTACGTCAAGTCTAAAGTCTACAGAAATAAGCCAGCAACTATTCCAGCTTTGGAAGACAACATTTCCGAAGAAATTCGGGCTATTCCGGCCGAAATGCTCGAAAAAGTTGCCCAAAGTTGGACTTTCCGAATGGACCACCTAAGACGCAGCCGCGGTCAACATTTAAATGAAATTATCTTCAAAAAGTAAATGTCATGGACCAATCTAACGTTTCAAATAAAGAACCGATGAGATTTTGCAAATTTTATGCGTTTTTTTTAAAAAAAAAGTTATCAGGCACTTAAAAAATCACTCTTTAGCATTATGTACATGGATGTTTCAAAACGGGCAAGCAAAATGCAATTAATATTACACATTTCCTGCTCCATAGAACAGACACCTTTCATCCTAAAAGCATGCACGGAAAATTTATTTGTTACATTTGAAATAGCATATCATAAGGTTCGTTGTCAAAAACTTCACAGATGATTGACAACAAGGAAAACAGCTGATACATTATAGATATAATTAAAAGCAACAAGTGTAATAGTTAAGATTGCCGAATAGTTTTTGCCATGCCAAAGAAAATAACAAAACGACACAAGGAAATCGAGAAGTAAAGAACGTCCCGAAGCTAAGAAAAGTAGCGAAAACAGGAGCAGAGCGGTTTCGTGTACATAGACAGCGAATTAGAGCTTTTAAGAATGCAGCCGCAGCAAGATCTACAACTAAGAGCCCAAACAGAATCAAATATCGTTGTGACCGACGATCCTCTCTGATCGCAAGAGAAAAAATAGAATAGATTCTAATTGTGCGATATATCGTTGCGGCCGACCTGCGATTTCATTTCCATATGGTATGCATATCCAACCAAGTTTATATGCATACCAGAGATCTGCAACAAGTCAATTGATAATCAAGTAACTTGAAAATAATCAAGTTTCGACTTGACTTGTAGAAACTTGATATGTTTCTACCCTACAAGCCACGACTTGCTTCTGAAAAACGAATCATAAGTCAGACTTGGTTCTATTTTGTTTCTACCCTACATTTATTGGTAGAAAAAACCAAGCTTTCTACTTTTCAAGTTTGTTTTCAAGTCTATGCGACTGCGCTGCCGCAGAAAGCTACTGACGAGCGTCTACTTATACTTTTCTATACAAAGTTAAAAAATAAAAAATAAACAACAACAACAACAACCACAACAACAACAACAACAACAACAACAAAAAAAACAAACAAACATACTTTAATCCAACACTTTAAAGCAGTGTCGACCGCGTACTACACACGAGTGTGGAGCAACACTTCGTCTTTTTGTGTATACACGAAAGCCCAACTAGCATTTGGAAGATTGTATGACGAGCGCAATCATTTCGCGATTCTTTTTTTAATCGTCCAGACGATTGTTAAGTAGAATTTTATTTTGCTCTTCCAAATGATGCTATTGCGAGTCGTTTTGACGATTTTTGGACGAGTGAATCGTCGTTCACGCATCTTGGCGAGCCAAAAATCTCATAAGACTCTTAAAAATGGTATTCATCTGACATCGTGGATGACTTATTTAGGCGATTGATTGAAGAATCGTTTGAAGTCGGAATAAAAGCGCCTTACACGATTTTTTTCTGCGCATCGTAGACGATTCAAATGGAAGAGTCACCGGCTTGACACAGTTTCTCCCGTTGTACTGAACTTGCGCGATCGGAATACGACATCGCCGACGATTTATTTAATCGCCCGGTCCTATCGCGGAAGAGCCGTCTACGATTGAAAATGCTAGCTGGGAGAGTTACTGAGACAAATGCCTTTGCCGTGGTCGACACTGCTTTAAAGTTAAACTGTTTTCTCAACTCGAGAAACAAAGTAGGCATTGACGACACGAAGTTAATTCCATGAACTTCGTAAACAGACTTGAAAATAAAAGATTTGTAGGCAAAATAATTGCTTCTTCCCTACATTTCAAGTTTTTTACATATCAAGTTTCTACATTTCAAGTTTTATACATTTGGCGACTTGCTTTTTGCTGTATATGATTCGCGCAAGCTTGTTGCTTGCCTGCGTCGACTTGCAGGGAGTTGAAAAATTAAAAGAACTTGAAACAGCAAATGAATCCATTCATACAGATCTCTGATGAATACCAATTAACGTTCGCTACTTAACGAGATCCTCACTCAACATAGCAGCTATGATGATCGGGAATCAATAATTATTGATTATAATCAACAAAATTTGCCTCTGCTTTCGGAGGCTCCGCTTATAAAAAACAGAAAAAACTTTATTTATTCCATTTCGTATTTCATTCCTTTTCAGATTCTTCCTCTGTCTAACATATTTTACACTAAAATCTCTCTTATTCTTTTTAAGAAGTTTCACTTGCACGTTGCTACACAAGAGTTTTTTTTTTAAGAGATATATCTTACGTATAATAAATAAGTAACTTTGATACAAGAGTAGTGTGGCGGCCGTGGCCGAGTACGTTTAACATTTTATGGACCATTATATGCTAATGCAAGCCAAGGTTCGAGTCCCAACGGAAACAAAAGAAAGTTTTTTCATATGAAATTAATTTTTCTGATCTGTCGTCACTTCTCTGGAGATAATGGCAAACCTCAGAGAGTAAATAATAACATGTTAATTTTCTTGAGAACAACAATTAGCCATTCGTAGTCGTCACAAAACTAGTAGGTTCTCGGCAGTGGCGGATCTACATACGGGTTGAAAGGTCTTTAGACCCCCCCTCCCTTGAAGAATTTTTTGTAGGGGAAAAAATGAAAAAAGTCTATAAAGAAGAAATCCTAGATCTGCCATTGGTTCTCGGTAGTTTTTGTACAAACATTTAATAACATACACAACACAATTTGAAATTAAATTGAAACAAATATTGAATTCAAAACAGAATTGTGAATCTTTCTTTACTTAAAAGGTTGACTAAGTTGAGGTTGTTTTTTTTTTTTGTATTGCAGAAATGAAAAACGATTTGTCAGTATGATAAGATCGTGTTGTCGAAAACATTTGTCAACATTTATATTTCATACCATGAAGGAGAATAACAACAAACTACTGTAGTTTTTTAAGTTCCTTAGTAGTTGAACAGCACAAGAAAAAACTGGAAATAACCATTATTTAGTTGGAATGAATATGCGGATGCCATAAATTGAAGCAATAAATGGCGAGCTCATACATAGAATTTCACTTAAAAATCAAAAAAGAACATGACATTGAATAAATGAAATAATATACAGCGATGATTGTGTGAAAAAGGTTCCCAACATTAAATCGGACACCACCAAAGCTATGAAAATTATAAAAACAAAAGTTCATTCGAATCCCTTGCATACCTACCTTAAAAAATTGTGGCATGTCTTCAAAGCATGTGAAAATCAAGTTCATTGCCTTACCTTGCATGCTTACCCCTAATTGTAGAAACCAAGATCAAGGCGACAAAATTAGCATAACTCCAATGACACTTTTTTTTATGCTTTGTTATTGTGAAAATGTAAAAGATATTAAAAGACAAACATAAAAGTGTTCTAAACCGAAAAAAAAAATTAAATAAAAAAGAACAATCTCATCCGGTTTGACGAGCATTAAATGCGCCGCCACTATTTCCAAAGACCCTGCCCAGGAAATGCAAATTAAAATTATAACGAAAATAAATAACAAATAGAACGCAGTCCAGGAATCCATAGAGAACTAGGCTTAGGTTGCGTCCGCTTGAAAATATGTGACGCATGTGCATAAGAAAACAAGTTCAAAACCTTCGGCTTCCTCGATGACAACAACCTCCAAACCCCGCGCACTCTCTGCTCTGCCAACAACAACTTGTTTATCTACATAATCAACACTTGGTTTCCAAAAGTGAGGTTATATCTACATATGCGGCAGTATTTCGGTGTAGCAAGGTGTGCTCACGGCAACGTTGTCTTGGATTTGGAAGGTGCTTGTGTGCGTCTGCAAAAAAGGGGTTCCTTGTCGCAACCCTACCACGACATGTGTGTCGCAAGTCGCTTACGTTGTGACTCAAGTGTTTTGCTGGGTTTTCCATTTCATGACATGAACTCCTCTTCCATTTCGAAATCACAATTGAATTCATTATCAAAAGAATTTTGATATGTTGTTGCTGCTTCTTCTTCTCATATTTGTATATTAATTAAAGTTTTTATTGTGAAATGAAATGCGCGCATGTGCTTTGCAAATGAGTTTTAATCCGGTCACACATGCAACACACACACACACACCTTTGATTTTAAAAAATAGCGAAATATAAAGAAAAGCAAACAGGAAGAGTTATTTTAAATGTCTTGTCTGTCTGTGTGAAAAGTGCACCTTTCATTGTTTAAGAAAAAAAAAAAACAACAAATAACCCTTTTGAAGAAAAAAAAAACGATCCTTTCCTAGACTAGGTCGGAAAATGATACTTTTAAACATATCCGGAAATCTTTTGATAAAATAAATGCTAATGTTGTTCTCTTGTGAGTATGAGAGATGAAGTGAAATTTTAAATGGATATCTATGTGAAGCAAAAGGAATCCAATATGTATTGCGATTGCATTTATTCTAAAATATTTTCGGAAGAGTTAAAAAAACTTTACTACTAATTAATTATATTATTTTTTTTTTTATATTAAGAAGTATATTGTTTTTACTTAAGAAGCAATTGGCGGTCGTGGTCTATCTCATGAATGTGGCCCACTTGACATACAGTGTTGCGCAAAACAATAGGTACAAAATCAGTGTGCTGCTACAAAATCTTGTATCTTTTTTAATATTGGGGACACACAAAAATTATTAAAGTAACCAAAGCATATATTCATACATCATATAAGAAACAAATCATATTCAAATTTGGTTTTGTTTTTTTTTATTACATTTAAAATTAATGTGACTATATTCAATTTGTCTGAGTGCAAAACATTTTGCTATTGTTTAATTAATTAATATTTGGTGTAAGACCCATTAGTCTTGAATACCGCTGTACAGTTGCGCGGTATCGACTCTATTAAATTAGATATAGTGGTATTAGGTATTTGTTCCCACTTAAGTTTGAAGGCTTCACACAAAAACCTTCGACCAGAAACTTTTTTCTTCAAAATCGAAAAAAGATTTTATATGGGTTTCAAGTGTGGTGATTGTGCCGACCAAGCAAGGACTTGAATCCCATAGTCTCTAGTGTAATATTTGATGAGTTTTGAAGTGTGCTTCAGGTCGTTGACGTGCTAAAATGTACACTGAAGCGGAATATTTCACTTTGCATATGGTAGCATCTTGCTTTCTAAAATGTCTTTATATACAAATTGATCCATAATACCATCGATTTTATGAAATTTTATGAAATTTCCGATTAGGAAAAACAAGTCCAGACCATAATACCACCGCCTCCATGCTTTAAATTTATTTTGAAGTTTCGGGCTTCAAGTCGTGTACCTAGGCGGCGCAGTACCGTGGACATCCCATCTGAATTAATCAAGTTGAACTTTGATTCATTGCTAAACAAAACGGTTTTCCATTTTTTAACGGTCCAATTTTGGTTTTCTTTTGTAAAACTGAGCCTAAAAAACAATAAATTGCAACTCGTTGTCAAAATTTCAGTAAAAATTGTTTAAATTATAACACCTCAGCTTTTTTGTTTAAGTTTTCCTGTAAGCAAAGGTTTCTTTGCCGGTCTGTAACTCCTTAAATCGTTCTCAACGGCTCTTCTGCGAACAGTGCTGTGATGGATATATAAATGAAGAGTCCGAACAACCTCTTTGGAGGTGTCAAATGGATTTCGCTTGAACACGCCACAAATGTTGCTGTCATCACTCAGCGATGTCTTCCGAGGGCACCCTCCTGAATGTACCGTTGTTACGTCTTTTGTGATGTTATTCTTTTTTATTAATCTACAAACTATTGACCGATTAATATCAAACTGATCGCAAAGATATTTGCGATTTTCCCATTTAATATTCGGAAATAATTTTGTTTGTTTAGAGTTTTACAGTATTTATCACGTGCCATTATAAATGGAACAGTCAATGTCACAATTAGCGCATAAACAAATCTAAGCTTAAATGTTTATGACTCACAAACAACATGTGCTTTAAAATAAAAGAAATTTTACCAATAATTTTTGGAACTTCTGTTCTCTTTTTACATTTTTTAAGTTATGTTGCTTTTGTTTTGCACTCAGACAACTTGAATGTAGTCACATTAATATTAAATTTAATAAAAAAAAAAAAAACAAAATCAAATTTGAAAATGATTTGTTTTTTATATGATGTATGAATATGTGCTTTGGTTCTTATAATAATTTTAGTGTGTTCCCAATATTAAAAAAGATACACGATTTTGTAGCAGTGCACTGATTTTGTTGCTATTGTTTTGCGCAACACTTTAGAACATTTTGTAAAACCATTCACTGACATTTGAATTTGCTGTTACAAATGATTCGAATTCCTTTTCGATCTATTGTTATATCGTGTTATGTTAAGTTATGTTATGATATGTTATGTTTTGCTGTGTTATGTTTTGTTATGTTATGTTATGTTATTTTATGTTATGTTATGTTATGTTATGTTAAATGATATTATCTTATGCTACGTTATGTTATGTTATGTTATGTTATGTTATGTTACATTATATTATGTTATATTATGTAATGTTATGTTATGTTAGGCTGTTATGTTGTGTTATGTGTTCATGTCAAAGATGCGTAATGCCCAACTAAAATCTGGAAGTCTGAGTTTGCAAATTATTACACTAAGAGAAAAAAATACTAAATTTATCCAAAAAATTTTTTAATTTATCCAAAAAGCGAGTCAATATTACACCAATAACGCATTTACATAAATCGACTACGTAAATATTTAACATTTATTTGAATACTTTTTTAATTAAATAAAATATTTAAATATTTAAACAGAATTAATAAAAAATATATTAAAATTATGCGCTAATTTTTTTAAAATATCTTTCATATATTTACTATTTGAAAATAAAACTATCGCATTTAAAGAAAATTTATATAAAAATGTTGAATTTAAAAAACAATGTATTAAAATTGAATATGTTATCAATAGTTTTATGGTATTATTTTCTTCATATTGCGTCCATCAAATGTATTTGCCTGTATTATTAATTCTCTGTTTCACTTTTTTTCTTTCTCTAATTTATAATATTTTTGACAGTTGGTGTATGTTAATATTAGGGCACCAAATGTCAAAAATAGTATAAATTAGAGGAAAAAAAGCAATTTAGAATATTAGAAGCAAAATATGTACTAGGTAAATGACATCCGGTGCAAGATATTTGTGAGTAAATATCAAGTTGTCATTCCAACCTACATCATTTCATTTCTTGGCCAAACATCCAGGCTATATTACCCTTGCTACAATAACTAAATGAGAACTATAAGAAACCTGCAACTGCAAGAAATAAACTGCAGAAACAGAGTGCGATGCTGTTGCTGCTTGCTTGTATGGAATATGTTATGTGTGTACGTGTGTGGTATAAATAAAATTCAAATACGGGAAAAAAACGAGTTGTAAGGAAAACATTTGATTTATCCACGTGAATAATTAAATAAAATGTATACTCAGGCGTGGATAATGCTAATATGCGTTATTTCCCTTAGTGTAGGTATTCACACAAAGAATGTGGTCTTGAATCCAACTCCAACCCGCAGAGTCTATAGACTTCTAATCTAGATATATCTATACCACTTCTTGAGGTGGTATCTAACGATACAGTGAGCTGTATGAAAACCTGTTAGAAGTTGTAGATCAGCTTTGCTTATTTTAAGTAAATTCTTTGATTATGCTCTTCTGGGCGTTAGCAATTTGTTTGCTTACCTCTGTCCATTGTAATTATTCTAGTGGCAAAAAAAAGCTCAAGCCTGTGTTAGATACCACGGGCGCATAGGTCAGACGTAGAATACGTTAGTCATTAACAGCCTTATTCAATAGATTTCCTTAAACAACCTTTAAACGCTTGTTTAGTTACGCTCTGTTTAAGGCTTTACGCAGCTTCTATGCAACCTTGCTAACATTGTTATTCATAAACATTTTTTCATTTTCTGCTTATGATTGTAAGGTTTTTGTCTGAACTGTAGAAAATCTCTACAAAAATTAAGAATTCTTATGGATTTACAATGGCCGCCGCATAAAAAAATGCTGCAAAGGGCGCATATGTAGCATGTCTTTGATATTAAAAGAAAAGACAAACAAAAATCATGGTTGTATTTACGTAACCTTTAAACGCCAATTTCGGCGTTTAAGTTACGCAGCTCTTAAACAACTACGAAAAATGTTTATGAATAACGTTTTCTTGTTTAAAGCCCGTTTAAAGTTACGCTGCCTCTAAAATGTGTTTATGAATAAGGCTGTAAGACATTGAGGATGTCTTAAAGACGTGGTCAACTGGGTAAGCACAATTTTGTTTCTCTGCTTCGCTTATCAATGTTGTGTATGTACACATCGTTCGCTACTTGGTCATTATACTTCTTCTCTTTCTCACACTGGTTCTGTGATGAACACACAGATAATCGTACTGCTCTTACACATGATGTTATAATACATAAAATACAAAGCATATGAAAATTAATACAAAATTTGAAGGAGTTAAATTTTGATTTACTTATAGAATCAAAAAAATGATATGTAGCAATATGATTATTTAAATACAAATCAAAAGAAGACATATTAAATATGTTACGACCATACTTGAATTTTCTTCAATGCATGCATAAAGTATTAAAAACTTATAATGAAAGTGACAAACATTTCCTAAAATTTTGTGCTCCAGATCAACACCCCCGTATAACGTATTCTATGTTAAAATAAAGTTAGAAATTAATTATGTTTTCAGAACCAAATCGTCTCTGTAACTCAGCCCTTAGAAATACTATAAAATGCTTCATAATCCTTTTTGCAAGGCAATCTGATTAGGCTTGGGTAGTTCATGAACGAACTAGTTCAATTGAACGATTCCCACTCATGCACTATGTGAACTAGTTCAGTGTTTCTCGTTCTTTTAGTTCATTTTAGTTCAATTGATTTTGCAGCGAATAGGAACAAAACGAACGGGAGCAAAAATAACTAAATTCAACAAGCTATGGTTTGAGTCCTTGGTTTGTCCAAACGAACTAAAAGAGCTAGCAAACTAAAAAAACGAACGAACTAAAGGAACGAACCAAATATAACATGCAACCATGATACAATCACCAGGTAGTATATTATTCGCTGAAAATCAGCTGTGGAAAAACTGTCAATATGGGTATATAGTAGGTCTGTTTCCGTACGCACACTGTGTAACTTGTGGGACACTATTTTCTGTTTCCGTACTTTCTGTGCTTAAAATGGGAGAAGAAGAACAAGCATAAAATCGCTCTCTCAAGCACACAAAGTGCACAGAGAGTGCTAGAACTCGAGACTTCGAGTAAAGTAAGAACAAGCATCAAGAAGAATAAGCATCAATAAGAAGAAGCAAATGTCAAATTCTATTTCATAATTGTTTATGTTTTGCGATAAATAAATGCACAAACTGTGTGCCTAAAAAAAAATTTAAGTACAATAAATAAATAATAATAAATAAAACTTAAGTAATTGTTCAGTTTTGCATTAAAAATGGCTTTTAATAATTTGAGTGAAAGTGTTTTAAATTTTGTGCTGCCGTCTACAGTCAAAATCAGCTGTTTTGTTTTTTTTCTTATTTTTGAAGTGAAAACTTTTTTTTAGCGCGTTGAGCACTTTTTGGTAGAGGGTAAAACAATAGAATTACGATATCATCATGTTGATTACATCAAGAACGAATTTGTTTCTATATGTTTCAAGCGTGATACATACATAAAGGGTGTTTTTTTTAGGGGTTTGTTTTTCGAGTAGAGATAAAACTGGCATTTTGTGGTCAAATCTGGCAACTCTAATGTCATTTATGTTCAGTTTGGTTTGCCATTTCATCATGAACAGGTTGACAAAAGAACAACGCTTGCAAATGGGCCGAAAATGAGATTGATCTCGATGCTGATTTTCATCGCAAAATTTTGTTCAGTGATGAGGCTCATTTTTGGTTGAATGGCTACGTCAACAAGCAAAATTGCCGCATTTGGAGTGAAGAGAATCCACATGAGATCCTTGAGACGCCATTACATCCACAAAAACTGACTGTTTGGTGTGCTCTATGGGCTGGTGGAGTCATTGGGCCATACTTCTTCCGAAATAATGCTGGAGAGTCAGTTACCGTTAATGGAGACCGGTATAGAGCCATGATAACCGACTTGTTTGTTCCCGAATTGGATGGCATGAATGTGGATGAGTTGTGGTTCCAACAAGACGGCGCTACATGCCACACAGCGCACGTCACAATCGATTTATTGAAGGAAACATTCGATGAGCGCATAATTTCGCGGAGTGGACCTGTCAATTGGCCACCAAGATCGTGTGATTTGACACCATTGGATTATTTTCTTTGGGGATATGTGAAGTCGCTCGTCTACGCCAACAAACCAGAAACGTTAGGGGACTTGGAGGCCAACATTCGTGGCGTTATTGCCGACATACGGCCCCATATGCTCGAAAAAGTGGTTGAAAATTGGACCTGTAGAATTGGCTTTATTCGAGCCAGCCGCGGCGGCCACATGCCCGAAATCATATTTAAACATTAATGGCATAAAATTATCCCTCCAATAAAGCCAAATTGATGGACATTAAAACGATTTTCTTGTGTTTTATTTCAATTCGAAAAACAAACCCATAAAAAAACACCCTATACATATAAGAACTTGTGCGCTATGGTGGACACTGCCAACACAGTTGTACTTACTTCTATTTGTATTTCTAACTTTTCTAACAATTTGTTGGGTTTTGTTGTTATTGTTGATGCAGTATTCAAATAATTTTTATTATTTACATATGGGAGTGTTAATAAAATAGAGATGAAAACTTCAATTTATTTCAAATATAAAAAACAAAACAAAACCTTAACAAAGGTTTAATTTCATCATTAATCATTTCATTCTTAATATTTTAAATGATTGGTTTAAATACAAAAAACAAAAAAGATCCCCTTTTACTTCGTGCTGTGATTGCAATACTTCTATATGACACTGTATGCCCAAAGCAACGAGTAAAAGTAGCGATTAATACTACCTGGTAATTGTATCATGTATGCAACGAACCAGGCGCGGATCCAGGGGGGGGTTTTGGGGGTTCAAACCCCCCCCGAAATTCTAAAAGAACCTGTATTTAAATGTGATGTACTGATGTTTCTTATGTGGGCTAAGAGTACCAAAAAGAAAAAAAATTGGTTTTTTGTAATTTACTTTAAATATTCACACCCCTATGCTGTAAACGTTTGTAGATGTTTCTACACGTATTGCTAAAATACTGAATACTGTTCCAGTTTTTGTTTGTTTTTGCGATATTGCGCCTGTAGCTGTAAACAGTAGCCTGTAGCTGTAAACATACAATCTTAACCTGAAATCACAAAAACACCGCATTTTTTGGATAAAATATATCCAAACACCGCACAGTCTGAATTTAAAAACCCACAGTTTCGATAGTATCGGAAGTGTAGACTTAAAATTCCTTTTTATACAGTAATGGAGAAAAATTCCGGTTTTTGTAGTGTGACGTAAAATTCCTTTTTATACAGTAATGGAGAAAAATTCAGGTTTTTGTAGTTTTTATTTATTTTGATGTTGGTTTTATGTTGGCCTTTAAGATTTGTATTCGAGTCAAATAAACAGAGAAATAACTTTTATTATTATAATTATCTTCACCCCAGCGTCAGCTTGTGGAATTTAACACAAAAAAATAATCCTGAGCACCACACAATCATATGGAGTGAATATGGAGTGAAATGTGGATGGCTATTTATTTCGTAGCAAAGTTTTTTCCAATAAGTGGAATAATTTTTTCACATATTGCAGCAAAACACAAATTATAACCTTCTTTTGAAAAACCAGAGGCTCGAAATAGATTTTAGACTAACGGTTTCTTCCCACGCCTACGATTTTTTGAAAAAAAACTATCCCGCTCTAATGTATATAAAGGGTGGTTAAATTTTAAGGGCCGATGTTGAATATAAACCACAACTAAATGTCAACTTTTTTTCTGCATTTCATTTGACATTTCTCAATTTCAGACTAACTCAATTTGAACCGTTAAAGTTATTCAGGCTTATTATGAAAATGAGCTTTCAAATCAAAATGCATATCGAGCACTTCGTGATTTTTTCGGTCAATTTAATTTAATTCGCGATAGTGTGGCTGAAGAGCCGTCCACCTCAACTCGTCGTCGTGCCCAACAATTGCACCTCTCACGTTCGTCGTTGATGAACATTATGCATAAAGACTTGCATTTACACGGTCAGAATGGTGGCCAGAAATGGCAACAGTGGATGATCAATTTTCGAAGAAAATCATCTTCAGTGATGAGGCACATTTTCACCTCAGTGGATTCGTCAATAAGCAGAATTACCGCATTTGGGCGAATGATAATCCAAGAGTGATTGTCGAAAAACCAATGCACCCACAAAGAGTGACTGTTTGGTGTGGTTTATGGGCTGGCGGCATCATCTCCTGGCGGTATTTTTTTCCAAAATGAGGCTGGTCAGGCAGTTACTGTGAATGGTGTTCGGTAGCGTGAGATGATAACGAACTTTTTATGGCCCGAATTGGAAGATATGGATGTGGACGATATGTGGTTTCAACAGAACGGTGCCACTTGCCACACAGCTAACGAAACAATGGCTCTTTTGCGCCACAAATTCAATGCCCGTGTAATCTCACGTGGTGGCGATGTCATTTGGCGACCAATCATGTGATTTGACACCGTTGGACTTCTTTCTTTGGGGTTATTTGAAAGAAAAGGTGTACGTCGATAAGCCAGCAACAATTCAAAAGCTAAAGGATGAGATAATTCGGCGGCGGGGTTCAATAAGGCCAACGGCAATTTTATTTATTCCATTTGAAAAAGAAATTAAGCCAATTTGGCCTTATTTCCCTTTAAAAGGAACCAATATTAAAAGGCCATCAAATAAGTTTTTTAGTTTTATTTAATGAAAAATTAAAGATATAAAGTATTGGAATAATTGTACTTAAGGGCCCATGCTCCTTTTTTCTTTTTTTTCTAAATGTTTTTTTCTAAATTTGGAGCTCCTAATGCACATGCTGCAAAAAAGGTCGGTCTCAAATGGTTTAGGAGATAAAAATCGTGAAAGTTTGAAAAATGTACATATTTTGGAATAATTACACTCTAGGTACACGCTCCTCTTTTTTTTTTTTTGTTTTTAAATGTGTATGGAACTTCTAAATCTAATGCTGCAAAAAAAAAATAGGTAGGTCTCAAATGTTTTAGGAGATAAAAATCGTGAAAGTCTGAAACGTAAAAGTTATGAATGAAAATTTATAAAATATGCGCGATTTTTACTAAAATTTTTAATGAAGCTTTAATATTATAAAGAATGAGCGCCGCAGGTTTATAATAAATCGCCGCGATTTTTAATAAAAATTTTTGCCTGCGGCGCTCATTCCTTATAATATTAAAACTTCTTCACCTTCACTATTGAACTACTACTAATAAATTTTTCGCGTTGATACGAAAACAAGCACATTGAGGTTGACAATGGCAACTGTTCTCTTGCAAATTGAGTACCTACGCTGAGTCCAGTAACTTTGCAAACAACAGACTACAGGGAGCGTACTTTTTATTAAAAATAATTATAAAAAATAATCCTTAGTTTCCAAAAATTATTTTTCGGCCTTATTACCATTTTGCTAAATTTTTTTTTAGGCTTTATTTCCTTTTCAAATAGAAATAAAACCAAATTCACAATTTCGGCCTTATTTCTCTTTGAAAAGGAAATAAAGCCAATTCGGCCTTATTGCCGTTGGCCTTATTGCACCTCGCCAATTCGGCACATTAACGGCATAGAACCTCACTTATGCCTCGGCGTCATCGAAAATTTGGACCATCGGATGGTGGTGTGCCGCCGAGGTCGCGGCGGCCATTTAGCCGATATTTTGTTCCATGCGTAATTGAACCATACCAATATTATCATAATAAAAAGAAACGACAATAATTTCCTTAATAATTTGTGTTTTATTCAAAATCAACATCGGCCTTTAAAATTTAACTACCCTTTATATATATAACGTACAGAAATATTTTTGAAACCCCCCCCGAAATATATTCCTGGAACCGCCCCTGCAACGAACAAAAAGAACGAAGGAACTTAAAGAACTAAATGAACAAACTAATTCATTACGTACGATTGAACTAAAAAGAGCGATATTTGTGGTGAACTAAAATGCCCAGAGCTAAGTCTGATCTTTTTTTTCGTCACATCCTTCACGACCTGTCATCCATAACAATTTTTTAACTCAATAAGAAACTAGTCTTGATTCGATAATCTTGCAGTAAGCAACTTGACTGCGTGAGAGTATGTAGGTTTGTGCTCCCATAGCTCTCCGGATACGAAGCTTTTCCCGAACTTATTACTCAATGGCATCTATTTATGCTTAGTATATGTTTAGAGTCTGATTATGTTTTCCATTTTCAAGTTAAAACCCATCAATATACTATAGCTGTAAAGCTATGAGTTTGTCGTTCTTCTACATTTGCGTATTAGGTATTACTACTTTATAACGCCTAAGCAGCTTCTCATCCGGAATTTTTGGAAAAGGGTTGTCTTCGAAGATTTTAAGAATCTCATATGACCTGTAAAATTTCCTGAACGGTAATCACTACATCCTGAGGGCGCAAAGGCATGTCTTTTTTCGATTGCAATTATTTAGGAAGTCAATCAAACTAATGCTTCTAAACCTTCGGTAGGGCACGTTCTCATTGCCCAAGTGATTCCCATGCATACTATGTTTGCATAGCATGAACTACATACGGTAATTTTTGAAAATTTCCAAACTGTAGTAGCAATTATTAATACCATTATGGTCAGTATGTTCTTCTTAGTCTCAATTTACCATTTGATAAGATCTTCGATTGGTTCTCAAGACTAATCTATGCTGGTTATTACCTTTTAATCAAAAAATACCCAGAATTTAAAATTCCAAAATCGATCAGCTATGAAAATCAGCCTATGAAAAGTGCTTTCCAGATTGGAGGTAGCATTGGAATTTGTGTATTGCTTGCAATGGAGATAATTTTGCATTAAATAAAATTAATATCGATAAATAATTGAACCTTTTTCGTTTTATTGAAGAGTTCCGGGTATTTTTTGATCAAAGGGTAGAAGGTCTTTGTAGTCCGTTATTGGTTTTTCGAGGATAATATTTCCGTTCACTAGTTCAGAAACGCTAGACTTCTAAGCTTCGCCTAAGAAGCATTAGCAATGCTTAAAAGAGGCTGTATGTGCTGTAAAACGTATATTCATCAGTTTCCAAGAAATTATATCGAGGTGAAAACCTTTAAGTATCACGAAAATTTATTCTTTTTGGTATAAATATAATCCGGGGCTGGTAATGGTTTCTTGAGACGTATCTGGTATTTTATTTTGAGTACAAAAGAAGCACATTTTTTATATTAAGAAAATCAAATTCCTTTAGCCTTTCCTTCTACCACAAAAATTCCATCTTTATTAATGCCAATAAATTAATTGATTCCATAAAAAGTAAATAAAATCCTGCAATGCCACAAGCAGAAAATATAAGTCAACTTTATGATAATAAACCTCCCGCCACCCTGTAATTTATTGATAAGCATTTTTTTCAAAATTTCCAGCAGCAACATTTTCTCATGTCCAACATTCATTTGCAGATGCATTTGGGACGCTTATCTTAGTTGCGTGAGAACTGGACACGGCGGCATCGATAAATTCAATTATAAAATAAATTTCTACTTTTGTCGATGAAAACAAAAAAAAAAAAAAGCCAACCCGAGAAAAACCACGGGTATACTTTAGTTTTACCCACGTTCTGTCGTTTCCGATTTAATTCTAAAGCCAACCATGCGGGTGCAGTATTCGTGCTTCCGGTGCATTGGTCCGGCACATGTTTGTTATTATTAGGGGATGATCCTTACACTAGCCTCATCTTGAACCTGCGGCTAGAATATCATGAGCATCGTCGAGCTTTGCATTTGCCATGTATGCGTCAGCGTATTTGTTGTTCTTCTCAAGTGACAGCAACGTCGCTGTTGGGTTTGATATTCCTTTAATTCAAATGCAGAAATGATCCCACGGGATTCAATTATTTATCATCCTTCATAAGCATGAATCCCTTGCATTAACAGTTGTTATGGGGTGGCTTTCGATAAAAGAGAGTGTTCTACCTCCACGCTGTCGTGGCAATTGTTTCATCATTTAAACATTTTTATCTGGAACTGTTGTTCAATTTGTTTTCATACATTATGACTTTCGACCAGTTTGCTTGTGTCGTATTATATGGCTCTGTGGAAATATGAGCACATCTATGATATATCATACAATATGTTTTTCTGCTGTTATATGTATTTATTTTGATTTTTTTTGGTTTCTGCAATTTGACAATAGGGTGGTTTTGATTTTGATTGTTTCAAACCTGTTTCATTATCCGCTGGGAATCATCATTAGTGAGTTATTTTCTCATATAGAATTAGCTGTTGACAAAAAATAGAAGACATAAAATTATGTTGTCACATGGTAATTTCATACAACAAACGTCGCTGACCATATTGGGTACAGAGAAAGAGGCAGCAATAAAGTGTAAGTTGACAGCAAGTTATTAGATTTATCATTTTTTTATGGTAGTTCATTATAGAAGTAAGTTAAAATGAAAAAAAAAAAAAAAATCAACCGTCGATGTAGTAAAAATGTAAGTTTAATTTTTAATACACCCATCACAAAAGTTTTAACTTTGATTCAACCTTATATAAAAAAGATTTGGGAGCATTGTTATTTGTGATATACGAGGACAATATGATGAAGTTAGTAACTTTTCGAATAAAAGGTTTTTTTTTTGCCAATAAAGCGTTTTTTTCCTCAACATAGCGTCTTTTGAGATCGATATACTTAGTTCAGCGTTTTTCCAATTTTTTACTCCTTCAAAATAATAAGTTTTGTGGCTGCCGTGGCGCAGTGGGTAGAGTGCACGACTCATACGCCAGAGAACCATTTTGGTTCCATGGTTCCATTTCCACCTGACACAGAGAGTAAATAATTCCTTGTAAAGCTTTTTGAGAACATGCACATTAGCCGTTCGGAGTCGGCATAAAACTAGTAGGTACAGTTCTCGATCAATTGTGTAAAAACATTTAATAACACGCACAACACCATTTGATCATAAGAAGTTCGGTCAAAGTAATTTCAAGGAAATGGCCAGTTTATTTTTTATTTTTTATATAATCAGTTTTATCAAAGTTTGTTTCAGTGATGACCTCTTCATTGGACCAAAATTTCTTACCGCCGAACCATTTTTTTGAAGTTTGGAAATAGGAAAAAGTCGCAGGGGCTAAATCCGGAAAATATTGTGAATGGAATAGTAGTTCGCAGACCAGTTTATACTTTTTTTTTCTATGGCGAATATAGACGTGTTCATCGGTGCGTTTTCATGGTGGAAGATTACTTTTTTTCTTTGCCTAAAGCGATCGTTTTTGCTTCAAATCAATGTCAAATCTATCCAACAGCTGTTAATAATATTCACCGGTGATCGTTTTGACCTTTTTAAGGCAATCGATGTGAATGACTTCGAATTATTTGGATACTTGAAATAATTGAACACTTGCGAGCTTACAAGTTTTTGCCGATCGTTTAAAGCCCTTCAAATTTCAACCCGAAAAAGTAAATCACAACAAGTCAAGTCAACGGGAAACCAGGGATATGACTTGTATCTGTTTGGTATTTTTGTAAGCAGGCTAGAGTTTGGTTTAAGTATTTGAAGTGGCCTTAACTTCAAGTGGGCTTACGCAGTTCTCTGGTACCTACCTGTATATCTATTTGAAAAAAAGACAACATTTTGAGAAAAACACAAAAACAACAATACTACTTTGCTTGAAAGAATACATACTAAAAAATATATGAAAAAATTTAGAGAACCAAATATCTGCATTAGCGCGATTTTGCTTCTGACTTGCATACACAAAAAAAAAAAATTCGCAAAATTTCACGTAAGTTCCCAATACTATGTAAATTCATACAAGCAAACAAATTTCCAAAGGTGGCCTTTAGAAAAGTTTGACAGAAAAGTTTCAAAGTCTCAAAGAGCAAAGTCTGGGCATATAACACAGGTCTGCAAATGTAAATTCTTATTTTCGCCTTTTGTATTTGAATGCTGATCTTGTGGTATTTTGGAGCGTAGATTACGAATATGCACCTTAATTTTTCCAATCACCCTCAGTTTGCTTGAAAAATCGCTTTGTGTGAATTAAAAAAAAGGGGCGACTTTACTTTTTATTTCAATTGAGAAACTATTATATAAGTTTGAAACATTAAAAATACATTTGTGGGACAGTAATAACTAAATTAAAAATATTAAATACTTTTGTGGTATCTTGCTTTTTTTTCACCGAAACTCCGATAGTGAGATTTTTGCTTCAAATTATGAGTTGGATCATCTGCTTAAACAGCCAACAATTATCTGTCATCATTTTTTTATTCCACCTTCCCTGATAGCAACGTTCATCTCTTTTAAATCCTGGTGAAATCTTTCGCCTTGCTCTTCACTTACAGCTCCCATGTAATCAGGAAAGTAGTCTAACAGACCTATTCTGGCTGTCAATTTACAAAAAAAAATTTGTCAAAATTTTGTCAACCTGACTTGTAAAACCTATTCAGGCGAACACTTGACAAATGAAAAGCTTTATTTATTCACCACAGGAAGGTGAAGAGCATGTTGCCAGAAAGCAGCTGTTGGTGTTGCATGCTTATTGAAAAAAAATACCCTAATTTTGTTAAGTTCCTTTTTTAAAATGAAAATATGAATTTATCGTTGAGAATTTGTTAGTTCTTTTGATATTATATATTTAAATATTAAAGCCTTTAAAACAATGGCACAAATGAATGTTTTTCTCTTTTCTTTTAAAACGTACATTGGTTTAAAGTTATTTTTTAACAATGTGATAACTCTGAGAGCTTAACAGTAACGATAAAAAAATATATACCAAATTGAAGGATAAAAATATAACTTTTTTATTAAAATAATAAAAGAATGCCTTAATAACGCATTTTTTTCTTTAAAATAAGTTTATTGAAGAAGAAAAAACTTAGAAAAAACTAAAATCGTTATATTTTTAAAACTATCAAGAAATTTAGTAAAAATTTTAACAAGTGTAATAAAGGTAATCAAACTACATTTTCAATGATGCCAGCTGCGATGAAATATGTTCAAAACTTTCAGAGATAGCACACTTTTAAGATGGAACTTTTAACCACTATATTTTCTAAATCAAAAGGGAACTACACTTTTTCTTTTCACAATCTTTTTAAACGCTTCAATGTTTTTTAATCACTTGAAAATATTTAAAGAAACAAATATATAAAAATTTCATTTTGCACTTCAATTATCCCCCACAACATATTTGATCAATACTGTTTAGGCATAGCAATAGGAGGCAACATTTTGTTTTGACAATGTTTAAATTATTTCAAGAAAATGGACGAAATAATTTTTATTTTTGATTCTTCTTTATTTTTAATTTCTTTCTTTAGTTCTTATTGTTTTATTAATATGCATTAAATATTATTATACAATTATAATCATTTATTTGATTTGGCTAGTAAAATATGAGCAAACAAACAAGCAGCAGCTGGATATCTGCATACAAAATTCACTGTCAATACCTTTTTTGCTATTGACAACTGTGTCAAGAAAAGAGCTTTTAGAATTGAACGAGAATAGGAAATATTGACAATTGTCAATATATTTACTATTGTAAATATGTTGAACTTTGTCAACTCACCGGAATAGGTCTGTTAATGTGAATTAAGGAAATGAAGTTTAATTCTCATCGAATATCTCATTTTGACGAAATTTTCAATAATTTTCTTCACAATTTCCTAATAATTAGGACTTTTGTGGTTTCCTAGAAAATGTCTCTCTACTTCCTTAAAAGATTTCCAGGCTTCTAACTCAACTTCACTCAATTTTTCATCGAAATCTGTATTTTTCATCAATTTTCTTATGTCCAGACCAATGAAAATACCTTCTTTCAGTTTAGATTCATACAGAGATGGATTGGATGAATTTGGTGTATATACTTAAAACCTGTTCCTTCTTTGTTCAGCGCCTTCACAAATTGTTTCATCATCACCATTCTATGTGTTAAGGGGGTAAACTTTTTCTCGGGGAACTAAATTGTCTCTCTCAACATTTTTTATTCCAGGGACCAAAACGCTCTAAACTTAAACTTTAAGGGTTGAAAAATATTAAAATTAGCTAGGGTCATATAGGCTTTAATTCTGTTCTAACGATTTAAGTTAATTTCCATAAAAAAAAACAAGGTGTACTAGAAATGAGGTCTTTAGCAAAAAAAAAAAAAATCTAATTTTTTTTATAATAATGGTATGTCACTTTGTTAATTACAGGCCTATTCCGGTGAGTTGACAAAGTTCAACATATTTACAATAGTAAATATATTGACAATTGTCAATATTTCCTATACTCGTTCAATTCTAAACTTTTCTTGACACACTTGTCAATAGCAAAAGAGGTGTTGACAGTGAATTTCGTATGTAGATATCCAGCTGCTGCTGGTTTGTTCGCTCATATTTTGCTCACCAAATCAAATAAATGATTACAATTGTATAATAATATTAAATACATATAAATAAAACAATCAGAACTAAAGAAAGAAAATAAAATTAGAGAAGAATAAAAATAAAAACTTTCAAAACAAAGTGTTGCCTCCTATAAACAGTATATATCAAATATGTTGTGGGGGATAATTCAAGTGCAAAATGAAATTTTTATATATTTGTTTCTTTAAATATTTTCAAATGTTTTAAAAACATTTAAGCGTTTAAAAAGATTGTGAAAAGAAAAAGTGTAATTCTCTTTTGATTTAGAAAATATAGTGGTTAAAAGTTCCATCTTAAAAGTGTGCTATCTCTGAAAGTTTTGAACATATTTTATCGCAGCTGGTATCATTGAAAAGGCAGTTTGATTACCTTTATTATACTTGTTAAAATTTTTACTAAATTTCTTGATAGTTTTAAAAAATAACGATTTTAGTTTTTTCTAAGTTTTTTTTTCAATAAACTTATTTTAAAGAAACAAATGCGTTATTGTGGCAGTCTTAAATTATTTTAATAAAAAAGTCATATTCATATCCTTCAATTTGGTATATATTTTTTTATAGTTACTCTTAAACTCTCAGAGTTATCACATTTTTAAGAAATAACTTTAAACCAATGTAAGGTCTAAAAGAAAAGAGAAAAAAATTTTTTTCGTGCCATTATTTTAAAGGCTTTAATATTTAAATATATAATACTAGCTGACCCGGCAAACGTTGTTTTGCCCAAACTTAATATTCGATGTTTCAACTTTTTCAATAGATGACGGTGTAGTTTTGAAAGACAAACACAATTTCCAAATTTTAGTCAATTATGACCAAACCGTTTGAAATATAGCATTTTCATATATTTGTGGGTGGCAAAACATATTTTTAATACAGTTTTCGACAGCAAGCAAGCAAAATAAATTAGTATAATTTAAAAATTTATTTATAATACCAAATTTTAGTATAATACCAGTAAAATCTTCGGATATAGAGTTTTTATTTGTAGGCGGCAAAAGGGGGGTGTGGTAACCCAGTTTTAGTACAGTTGCCGACAGTGAGCATAAAAACTAAGCCCCCAAATTGTAGCCTAATACGCCGAAACCATCGTAAATATAGCATTTTTATTGATTTGTGGGCGATAAAAGGGGGTGTGGCAACCCATTTTTAGTACAGTTTAGCCGACAGTGAGCATACAAACTAAATAACCAAATTGTAGTCTAATACTACCAAAACCGTCGGAAATATAGCATTTTTATTGATTTGTGGGCGGTAAAAGAGGGTGTGGCAAATTTTTTCTACATAGTGTCCTTCCTTGGGCCAATACGAATCCATAAAGTTCAAAATTGTAAAAATTGAACGACCCCTTTTTGAGTTATGCGCGTACACACGGACGTCAGTCGTTTTTATATAAGACAAAAATAAAATAAACTCAAACCAAACAACATCACTGCAGCATGGTAATGTTTGGCTATATTTGTTTTTGCTTGCCTCTGTTTTTTTTTCACGTCACCATGCATAGCGTACGACAAAAAAAAAACAAAAACAAAATACATTGCCATTCTCTGTTGCTATCCATAGCACACACACACTCGGGTATATGTAGGCAAAACAAAAACAAATCACATTGCTATTCTCAGCAAAGCAATACTCACTGTAGGATGGGAGAGTAAAATATTTGAACACTCGCATCGTGTCGATGTGCCGCACACTGCTTTATTTTCCACTACAACAACAACAATTTTTATACGCTATGAGTCGTTCATGTCCATTTGTGCTTGCAGGTGAATTTTACTTAGGATTTTGAAAGCCATGAATCTCCTTTTCTAATAAACTTTTTAATAATTTTTTTGGCCTAAAACCCTCACCAGGTCGAGAGCTTTTTATTATAAAAAATTTCATGAAAAACGGCCGGGCCTTTCTCAAGATTGTTCCGAACATAAAAAAGGCACTTCAAAATATAATATTAGTATAGATCAAAAGAACTAACAAATTCTCAACGATAAATTCATATTTTCATTTTAAAAAGGGAACTTAACAAAATTACGGTATTTTTTTTCAATAAGCATGCAACACCTACAGCTGCTTTCTGGCAACATGCTTTTCACCTTCCTGTGGTGAATAAATAAAGCTTTTCATTTGTCAAGTGTTCGCCTGAATAGGTTTTACAAGTCAGGTTGACAAAATTTTGACAAATTTTTTCTTGTAAATTGACAGCCAGAATAGGTCTGTTAATTTATATTTAACTAATTATTTATGAGAACTTATTCATTAGTCTCTAATGCAACCATTCTGTGCGATTTTTGTTTAATAAGAAATGATTTAAATAAAATATGAATTAATAACTAGGAAGGCCTAGGTAATTTTAAAAAAAAAGAAAAAAAAAACGATGCTAAATAACTTTAAAACCTGACGTAGTGGAATTCTTTTAATATTTTTCTCATAATTTTTCTCAAAACTGAACGTAGAAAACCATTGCAGACCTGTGTAATTAATGGAAAAAAACGCAATATTAACCTTTGAAAGTTATGAATTAAATCCGATGGATTCCCTTCATCATTCAAAACTGTTGATGATTTACTAATTTATGGCTTATTTGCAGAACTTTTCAAAAAGTTATTTTGTTAAGATTCTTTTTATTCTGGAGAAGGGTATTTTGAATATACAGCCAAGATTTCCTTGGGACCTATATCTTAATATATAAAAATGAATCTTGGTTTGTTCGAATGCTTAAAACTTGAAAACGACTGGACCAAATTGGATACATCCTACTATGAGTTGGTTCGTAATAGTTCCACGAAGGTTTTGGAAAAAATTCACGGAACATTGGACAAGGGAGCGTGGCACCTCCCATACAACCCAAATCTACGGTAGCGAATTGCTCTGAAGTTATAGGTCGCATAGCATCGGAATTCGGTGTTCTACCTCAATTTACAAGTGCCGCTCCACAGGTAAAATTTTATGGGCGTTGGACGTGGGTTGTGGCACTTTTTCAGCAGACAAAATTTTCGGTATAACTTTCAAGGTATAAGTCACACATAAATGAAACTTGTTAAGACCGTACTATTTAGTCGCTTCCTTCGACTAGCAAAATTGAGCAAGAATTGGACTAGGGGGTGTGGCACCGCCCATATAATTCAAAAATATGATGTCGAATAGCTTTGAAAATAAATGTCGCATAGCAATAAAACTCAGAATGCAATTATTATTGGGTGATGTCCTCGATTTTTAAAATTTTGAGCTTGTTAGATTCGTATTTTTGCCACATCTTCTTTTACCGCCCACAAATCAATAAAAATTCTATATTTCCGACGGTTTTGGTCGTATTAGACTACAATTTGGTAATTTATTTTGTAATTTAGTTTGTAGTTTGCTCACTGTCGGTAACTGTACTAAAACTGGGTTGCCACACCCCCTGTTTACCGCCCAAAAATCAATAAAAATTCTATATATCAGAAGATTTTGGTGGTATTATACTAAAATTTAATAATTAAGTTTGTTTACTTGCTGTCGGCAGCTGTACTAAACATAGGCTGCCACACCCCCTTTTACCGCCCACAAATCAATAAAAATTCTATATATTCAGAAGTCTTTATAGGTTGCCATTACCCTTTTACCGCCCACAAATTAATAAAAATTCAATATCTCTTAAGGTTTTGGTGGTATTAGACTAAATTTTGGTAATTTAGTTTGTATGCTCACTGTCGGTAACTGTACTAAAAATGTGTTGCCACACCCTCTTTTACCGCCCAAAAATCAATAAAAATGCTATATTTCCTATGGTTTTGGCCGTATTAGGCTGCAATTTGGTAATTTATTTTGTATGCTCACTGTCGGCAACTGTACTAAAACTGGATAATGTCCATTTACTAGAAAACTGGGATGAGCATTTTATAAGGGGGTGTGGATCCGCCCATACAATTAAAATTTATAACATCACATAGCTTTGGAAGTAAAAGTAACAAAAGTAACTTACATAAAAACTTAAAATGGAGTTACTATTTCGTGATGTCCTGCTACTGGGAAACTGTAACGAGCAGTAAAAAATGACAGTGGTGTCAAACTTTAGGTCTAAGATAAGCTTTGAATATACTTATTATGTATCCACATAGTTGCAGGGTGCAGCAACGCGCGCCGGGAAAGAGCTAGTCATCTATAAATAGAAGATACATTAAAGTATTCTGGATCAAGGATTTTGGGAATGGACCTGCCGCAGTAATAATTAAATGCGAATTCACGATTTTCATCTAAGTTCCAACATATTACCGATATGATTTATTTTTCTGGTTTTACTTATTTAATTCGTTTTAGTTTGTAATCACATTTTTTCCAATATTGCTATTTTAACTAAATTTTAACTTTAGTTTATTAAAACTAAAAGTTTTTAGAAACAAAATATCTTGCAATTCTAATCATGATTTCATAATTCAATTGTTCTAACTGGATTTTCTGGAAGAACTTTCTATCATTTATGAAATTTTCTGATTGCTTCTTAGCCAACTGAGTTTAATTCAAATATCTTCTGTTTCTGAACTACTCAATATTCTCAAAATATTCAAAGACAATTCATTATTAGACTTGTAATTGTAACAAGAAAATTCATTGTCGTCTTTTCTTCTGCAAAGAAAACTATAACTATAAAAAACGCAACCGTTAAAATTCGTTAGAATAACACATCAATAAAAAAATTTGCCCAGTTCCAATTTAATTTCTTAGCACCAGAAACTTACATGTCAAGGCAGATGTAACCATTTCCACGGTTTCAAATCGAAATCGACTTGAGTCACCCTCCCCTCATCATGTAACAATCGAACACAAGCTCTTCTAACATAAAAGCGCCATTCTTGCAGACATTAGTGCGTCATTCTTAGAAATTAAGTATCCCGGAATGCCAAACCGTCTCTTAACACATAAATGCCAAGTTAAGCCGGTGTTTGCTTGCTATACATGCCAGCATGGATAAAGTTTTTATATTCTTGGAATATACTCGTATTTAGGGGAAGTTTTGTTCAATGACTGGCGTAACTAGAAAAAATAAAAACGGTACATATTGAGAAACTTCGCACCTTATAGCTTCAGAGAAGCAAACTACAAAACTACCTGGCCCAACCTAGCAACAATGAGTTTCTTAAAAAGTTAGACAGACGAACAGACAGATAGACTAACAATCATGAGCCAGACCAGGTGTTCGAAAACTTCCCCCGTGCCATTTGGTGTTTTATATTTTGGGTGAGCTGTAGTAGAAAAAAATAAATGCGCGCCCAGTCTCAAGGTGTTCCCAATAAAACAGGGGTTGTTTATGGGACTCAAACCTGGTTTCTATTTTCTTAAGATTTGTTACTTGTAGCACGTGATTTGTTCGGAACAAGAAGAAAATTTTTGTGTATTTCTTAAGATTGCGAAATGATCATTAATTATGAGTATTTGTTCGGATGAGTTGGCAAGTAAACAATGTTGCCAGATTATTATACCAGCTGCTTTTTATTATGTTATTTAAATTTTCTGATCGGTTTTCTTGACGCACGTGGTTATTTACATAAGTTTTATAGATAGATCGTGGTAAGCACTCTTCTTTAATATTCGATTGAGGGTGTCAACAAAAGGCACCAAAAGTTTCAGTTGCTATTGATTAAGAATAAATTTTGTCATTATGATGTTTCAAAGAAAAACGTTTGTTATTTAAATTAATTTTTTATTGATAGTTCTTCAAATTGTTTACATATGATAAGTTTTATAAATGGTATGAAGAACAAGTAAATTTTTATCGATATATGCTAAAGCCAACTGTCACAATTGTTGACACATAAATGTGTCAGCAACAAAAAAATGAACGATATTGGAACAATCTGCGGTTGAAATATTTACTCTTTTTTTTATTTAAATAAAATAAGCTGTGTTCATGAACAAGTCATGGTGAATAATTAAGTGCAGCTTAACATGATGAATGACTAAAAGGTATGATTGTGAAATAGTTATATATAAAATTGTAAATTCAATCAATCACTTTTAACTATCGAAATATAACCAGTTAAAGTGTATCCTTAAGCACTATATTTTATGGTTTTTTCTAAAGGGCGATCCAAAGTAGAGGGGTCGGTCGATACCTTAATTTAACCTAAAAAAAAAAAATTATAAAAATCGCCATATCACGAAATAGAACCAGGTAGGTTTTTATGACCTACCTACTTACAATACATTTATAGTGTTTTAACAGGTTTCTTAGAGGGGGCCCAAATTCGAGAAGCTCAAGTAGAGGGGTCGGTCATTGGTAGAACTTGCAATTTCGGGATTAACAATTAAGAATCCTGGTATTATAGGATTAGTCTCGGGATTTGAAAGCTGAGAAAACTCAATTTTATTAAAAAAAACAAAAACAAAAACAAAACAAATTCATATGCAAGGTATGAAAGACAGCAAATTTTGAAAAATTGTCCGAAGTTATTAAAAAATGTATAGTTTACTTAAATTTTTTATTTTTTTTTTTTTTTTTTTGTAAAAAAGAATGTATTTTATTTTTTCAATAATGTTTGTAGTGTTTATAGTCTTTTTACATGTAATGGTTAAGAAAAATGTTAAATGTGTTATATCGCAAGAAATTTTAAGCTTCGCACGAGAATACAAAATTACAAACAATGGAACAAAATAAGAAGAAAATTTCATGTGGAAAAACGATAATTTTGGCTCAAGAATTAAATTGCATGCTCAAAGCTCCGTAAAAAAAACAACAGATGCATATTTAAAAAAAAAAACGAAAATGAAATAAACTAAGATTATTATGTTTGATTTTTCATCAAAATATATTCCATACGTGTTTCAGTTTGGCCAACACATTGTTTTAAATGGTTTAAGTATATATGTAACTCCAAAATTACCTTCAAACGATTTTAGCAAGAGATACATTTTTTGGGTCTTAAAGCATTTTTGCTCTCATTAGGAATGAAACTTTCAGAAAATGGACGCGCACTGAATTATTTTAACATTTGTGAAATGTGAATCGGTCTATTGTATATACAGGGTGGGAAATTAGTGGTTTCTTTTTAAATCAGAAGTTATTTTGACATTGACAGCTGTTTCCCGCTCAAAATATTGACATAATTCGTATTATCAGCCGTCTTGGCAATGTCAATTGGCTGTCTCGAAGTTGCAATTAAGCCCCTTGGGACTATTTTTTGTGGGGAACCGTGAAGGAGCGATGTTATTCAAACAATTCGGAAAGATGCAAGCACTGAATAATTAATGGGAAAGTTTAAATAAATAAATAAAAATACATAAATAACTGGCCATTTCAACAATATGATCAATAATGTTGTACGTGTTATTGAGTTTTGTACACAATTGACCGAGAACCGGACCTACAGGCTTAACGCCGACTCCGAATTGCGATGAACGAAATGGTCTTGTTCTCAAGAAGCTATACATGTCATTTTGATTACTCTCTGAGGTATGCCATTGCCTGCAGAGAGGTGGCGGCCGTACAGAAAAATTTTTTTAATTCAAATAATATTCTGTCGCTGCTGGGGTTCGAACCTTGGTCTCCAAGTTCATTGACATAGCGGCCACGCACTTTAACCAACTACGCCAGGGACGCCAATGGGAAAGTTTGCTCTCACTAATAAAGCCATAATACATGGAAATTTTGTTAGTTTTATTGCATTTTGAAAAAAACTTGTATTTGGCCTACCCTGTATAAACTTTATATAACAAACAAAACAAAACAATACAAAATAAAAAAAAAAAAATTAGAAGTTAGCTGTATCGTAGGTTTTAATGTGACAGTGTATCTTTATCATTATGCTTGTTCTTGCCTTATTACCTTTTTTTCCTAAACTTGTCCTTATTCTTGTCCAAAATTTGTCAGATTTCTTGTCCAGATTGTGTTTTTGATCCTTGTCTAAATTGATCCTTGTTCGACTATCTTTCTTAATCCTTGTTCAACTTTTTTTCCCAATCTTTGTTCTAAATCTTGTCCTTAGTGTTTCGAAATCCTTGTCCCGATCCTTGCCCTTATCCTTTTCCCAATTTGTCCTACATTGTTATAAGTGTGGCAAAATCTTTGTCTTAATTTTTGTCCTAGTCTTTTTCCCATTCCTTGTCTGAAAAATTTTCTTAATTCTGGTCCAATTCCATGCTCTAATCTTTTTCCAAACCTTTGTGCTATTTCTTATCTTATTGCTTGTCCTACTCTTTGTCCAAATCCGTGCTCCTATCTTTTCCTACTTATAGATCTTATCTTTATCCAATTTTTTGTAATAATACTTGCTTCTTTGGTTTTGTTTCTGCTTTTGCTTTTGCTTTTGATTCAGCTTTTGTTTTGCTTTTGCTTTAGCTTTTTTTGTCTTGCTCGTGCTTTTGCTTTAACTTTTGATTTTGCTTTTGCTTTTGTTTCATGCTAGCTTCATGCAATATATTCATGTAACGATGGTACATTTAGATAACTTTAAGCATTTCACTGAGATGTCTCAAGGCACCATAATTTTTTTTTATCATATGGCCAAAATTCTCTGCTTTACTGTTGTTCAATTAAATCTACCGAAGCGCGAATAGTCATGGAGTTATGCAACGTTTTTTCATGGTTGTTGCAATTTGACTGCATTAAGCAGTTGCCTCTGTGGTGTTTTTATTTTTGCCATGAGGCCAAAAAACCAATTTTTGCTGTCGTTTAATAAATTTATCGTATTACCCTTAGCAACCGAGTAGTAATTACATGCAACCATATTGCATTTTTGTTGCTTAAGCTGCTGTCTAGGCAACCTAACGACGGCATAATTTCTTTTTTACTCTTGTCATAAGGCCAAGTATAAATTCTTTAATTTTGTTTTATAACTTTTACCGCGTCACATTTCCTCATCGTGTAATAATTCCATGCAACGCCATTGCATGATTGATGGATTTTTGATCTTATTGCGGCTTTCCCCGTGGTCTATTTCTGTCATGAAGTTTAAGAACAAACCTTTACAGGCGTATAATATTTTTACCGTAGCACCTACACATAGCGCGTTATAAGTCCTTGTAAAAAATTTTTAGTTTCGTTGCTTAACCCTAGTATGGCCGTCGTAATTTATACTCATTAAAGGCCGATGTAGTCAACTCGGTGACTGTGTTATAAAAGATGAAAAATTCTTCATTATAGAAGAACTAAACGGAGGATGGGTTAACAGAATTGGTTTAAAACAAATTTTTTTATTGTGTGAAATTGGTAAAATAGCTATCCCGGTGACTCATCGACTGAACTAGGGTTAAGCAGCTCCCTTCGACTCCCAATGACATCATTATTTTTTTTTCTTATTTTTGTTATAAAGTCAAAGAATTAGTGCTTACTATGGTACCATTACTTACTTTTAACATATCACTTTTACTTAGTGAGGAACAATTCCATGCAACGCCGGTACATTTTGAAAAAAAGCTTTTTTGAACTTTTCTGGAAACCTGAAAAAAAATATATAATTAAATAAAATAAAATTCAATAAATTTACATTTTCTTATTAATACTACTATCTTCGAAAAGGTAAATTTTTTGAGATGATTAAGCCTTATTTAGCGTTCCAAAAAGTTCAAAACATTCACAAACAATTCAACCTTTTTTAAAAGTTTCAACTGGCTTTTTCGATATTATTTTCACTCGAAACTTTAAGAAAATTTGATTTTATCCCAGAGTACTACACAGAGTATTACTCGAAGAAGTGAACTGTTTAATTAATGGTTGTATTGCATCTAAATTAATGGGAAAGTGTAAATTCCGAAAATTCCGGGATCTTAGGCCTTATAATCCCGTGACTGGAAAAGGTCCAAGATTGCAAGCTCTAGTTAATACTATAAATATGAGGTAGGCCAAAAATAACAGTTTTTACGGTTTTCCCAAAGGGGAACCCAAATTCAAGACAGACAAGTAGAGGGATCAGTCGATGTGATAACCTAAAAAAAATTATTTTCAATGAATGCAACTACGACGGAACAGAAAAATCTTTTTATTCGATTTTCGGATAATTTTGTACTCAGGAAAGAGATTTTATTAAAATTGAGATTAGGAATAAGAGGGGAAATAAACCTTTTCGAATGAATTAATGAAAATGAATTCATTCTGCAAATACAAGGAAGATTCAATACAGGAAAATATTGTAAAAAATAACTTATAAAAAAGCTTAAAAAAAGGAATTTATTCAGTTAATGACAGTAAGAAAATATATGAAATAATAAACTGCTTTTAAAATTTTATTATGTCAAAATCATTCTCCTGGTTATAATATCTTCTACTTCTGATCTTCAAAGAAAAGCGCATTTCAAACTTTTTAAATTTTACACTAATTGAATTGAGGTTTTCACCTTTTGCTTATTCGAATGAAAACAGAAAGTTTCATTTTGAAGCAGGCTAACTAAAAGTTTTTTTTATTTTTAAAACCTGGTATTCCGTAAGAAAATTTATGATATTTGGAGAAACTGAATTTCGAATTTCCTTTGAAGTGTTTTGTTCGAAAACACGGATTGAATTTCCCGAAAATTTCCAAAGCCACTGCTGCCTTACATAAAATATTTATTTGTCAAGCAAAGCAAGAGAAATGCAAATGCTTTTGGCCAAAACTATTTATTTACCAAATGGAAATAAGCGATACCAACAAAACAAATGCACTTACCCCATACAACAGACACTACGAGAGCAAGGTACCAACATTTAAATTAGTTTAACACATTGTAATACAAGGTTGCCAAAAGGCAGTAAAACAAAAAGCTAAAAACAATCATAAAACATTTGTGACGCTCCCGCCCTTCGGTGCACCATATGGTGATAGCTGGACAATGCAAAATCGCATTCGAACACATCGATTGCAAGTAATGCGGAATCTGCACAAACAGCGCAAAAATCAGTTAAGAAATAGCTAGATGGCAGCCAGAGAAAAGCTGGCCTATTGCTGATTAACCAATGCGGTGGGTTGGTGGCATAAACAAATAGCTTCCAAGTTATCGCTGGTACGTTGTTGAAAATTGTTGCCGCAAGTGCGTTGGAACTTTTTTGTTGTTGTCTTATCCTGGACACCTTATTCTGCAAGTGCTGCACAGAAGTTCATTTATGCACTGGATGTTTGTGCCACATAGAAATGTATGCATAGCTGGCTGTAGGGTATTTTTGCGCGAGCTCGTTCAGTTGTTGATAACTTAATTTGCATTGCATATAATTAGGGTACACGGAGAAAAGGAAATCAAAGTAAAGAAAATTTTCAAAAATTCTTTGTATATAAAACAGTTTATCCTGAAAGATTGATTGATGGGAAGAGTACATACAAGAACAAGGTCACCCTATTAAAACAAAAAAAGTTGGCTGTATCGTGGACACACTCGAAGGTTTTGACATGACAGCGTATTTTTATCCTATTCCTTATCCTTTCCCTATCTTTCTTTTGTTTCCAAACTTTTCCTCATCATTATCCTTAATCTTATATTTATACCCCCACGTTTAAAAAACGTAAATGGGCGTATATTAATTTTGTCACTCCGTTATACCCCCACGTTTGAAAAACGTAAATGGGGGTATATTAATTTTGTCACTCCGTTTGTAACGCCCATAAGGAGGCGTGGTAGCTATAGAAAAGTATATATATTATTCAGCATCACCACCCGAGTCAATTTAGCCATGTCCGTCTGTCTGTCCGTCTGTCGTCACGATTACAGCCGTAATTTTCAAGCTATCATCACGAAATTCAATATTTAAGCTTTTATCTAAAAAATAAAGGTCAAGTTCGAAAATGAGCAAAATCGGATGAAAACCACGTCTACCTCCCATACAAAGTGCCTTTATCAAAACGGTAAAATCTCTTAGAATATCCACAAAAATTAATATATGGACTTGAAATATTGCATATGAGCTCCGATATTTAAAGTGTACTCTAAGTATGAAATTAAACCAAATTGGATGAAAACCACGCCTACCTCCCATACAAAGTGACTTTATCAAAAAGGTAAAATCTCTTTAAATTCCACAAAAAATAATATATGGACTTGAAATTTTGCATATTTGTGCACTTTGTGTATAAAATTCACCCAAATCAAGTGAAAACCATACCTACCTCCCATACAAAGTGATTTTATAAAAAATGAAAGCGAATATTTTCTGTTAAAACTATGTATAAGGAAAATGTTTTTACAAATAAACATTTTATTGACGGCTTAAGACTTTGAATATACTTCGGTTCGGACGTGGGAGTATTTTAACTTCGGCCCAGTCGAAGATCATTTCTTACTAGTTTTCCTTATAATTGTTCTACTTCTTGTCCAAATTTTTGTTTTGATACATGTTCAAATTGAGTGTGATCCACTCAAGCTACTTTCTCGGCATATTGGCAGTATATGTAGAACCTAAGTAGCTTGAGTGGATCACAGTGTAAAGTCATACAAAGGCTACTGATGAGTTGGTGTAGCGGCCAATGAAACAGTCTGTATAGTCAAGCTGTGTGATTTGCTCTATACAGAGCCGTTGTTGTTGTTGTTGGTTGTTGCCTTCTTTGTTCTTCATGTTGTCTTGTTGACAACATGCTTGGCCTAGAGCTCGAAAAAATTGTTTTCAATATAAATAATTAGAGGCCGTATACAAAATATTAATATTAAATTTATTTATTTTAAAAAAGAAATATGTGAAAACGACCATATACAACCAGCGCTGCATGACGTAATTCTGAGTCAAAATTTACAAACGTTAATATTTTTATTTTTGAAATATTCAGTAGAATGAAATTTTAAGTAATTCCAGTTGGCTGTATGTTCTTTGGAACCTATCTAACGATATATTGTACTTCATGATATAATCGGGCCAAAAATTCATTTTGATTATTGTTTGGGACACTGCAAAAAAAAAAAATTTTATAGTATTAATGAGTAATATTCTATGTGGTGTCTTTTTTATTATTTTTTTCGCCATATAAGCCGACCCACCCTAATAAATACATTACTTTTTTTATTATAATTTTTTATTATATTGTACCAATTTTGGTACAATTGTAACAAAGTGGCAACCGTGCTTGTATCTGTATAAGTTATAAGTTTTGTAACGTCGAATCTAAAAAAGCATTTTCAGGCAGGAAAAAATCAATTTCTTTCAGTGATCTTCAGCGATCATCTTTCAACACCTTCGGCCAATATAACCATAGCTCATTTGCATAGAAAAGACTGAAAATAGTAAAACCTGTCAAAAACAACGCCTTCTAAAAAAATATCACCTCCTTTTTCGTCTTCCTGCTCCTCTGTCATCCTTACAACTTGCCCATGATATGTTATAATTTTGTGCAAAAACAATAAATGACCTCTTATTTGTCAATATTTAATGGTTGCGAGCACAAATTTGCAAAACACGTTGGAAAGTAATATTTTTTCATAGTTTGCCCCTTAAGCCCCCAACTGCATTGAGAAAAAAAAAATGCCCAACAACATACAGTGGCATTTGAAATTCTCTGGTTCAACAAGTGCGCCACAGTTCGACAAACGGCAACCATCCATAATATCGATGACTAAAACAGAATTATTAATGGTCTGCATGTGCGCCACTGCGTGCCCCCAAAACAACAACAACAACAGCAACAACAATAATAACAATAATATTTTTATTGACAATAACAAAAGCCACAACTACTTTTTGTGCCCATTGGACACACTTTTTTGCTCTACTCAATAGACAAAGTGTAAAAATGTTTGCTATGATTTTGGCAAAAGAGGAAAAATAAAGTTAAAAAAAATCTGTGGAAAATATTACATGACCATTTTTCAAAGCAGTTGCGATTTGGCTATTGTTTATACGAGGATTTGCTGCGATTATTAAGGCTAGAGGCACACAACTTTACCTAATTTGAGATACAGCTGTTTTTGTGAATGCAGGAAAAATTTGTTGGAGCTGTGTTCAAAAAGTAACGCGAATTTTTAAATTACGCGGGCTTAGTTGGGCCCATTTAGAATGATTTTGTTTTTTTTTTTAGAAATGCGCCGGATTAGAAGCTGTTAAAATTAGTTAAATGCTAGACAAGATATTAAAAATATACCATTTTGGCTTTGAACAGAGACAACCTCAAAAAAAAAACATATGTGACCCGGTCTACGAAAAGGGACCTTCGGTGTGAAAATATCATTTTTCACTTTTTTGGCGATTCGGATAGACTAATGTGTGCTCTTTCTAATGGCGCAAAGCAGAAGTTTCCAACTCGTAAAGAAGTTTGTCAGGAATTTTCCAAAAAAAAAAGACGCCATTCAGTGTGCGACAATTAAACGTTTACAAACAGCTGTTTTCTCGAAAACTTGTTTTTACACCGAAGGTCCCTTTTCGTAGACCGGGTCACATATATTGATGGTACTAGAACCCACTTTAGGTAAGCTTCAAATAAGGAGGTAACTTTGCTTATTTGATGACCCACCTTATTGTTCAGGACTACAGATTGAAAAGTGATGAAAGGGTAACCAGACAATTGCTCTTTAAAGGAGTAATGAGCAAACGATCGTCGTTTATATCCATAAGAATTAAGTGGGAGAAATAGAGTTTTTACAACCAGTCTTGATGAGTATATTCCTGCTCCGATTCCGCATCGTATCTTGGATCATTATAAGAGAGCTGGCTTTAAAGTCTTTCGCCTCGGCAACACTAAGCGTTGTCAGATGAATTCTGACAGCTCCATTCGAAATTTTTAAAGTAGAACTTAAAAGTATGCACTCATTGTTTTATTGACAGTAGTTTGAAAACTGAATTTTATCAAAAACTAGAAAGAAATGATCTTCGACTGGGCCGAAGTTAAAATACCCCCACGTCCGAACCGAATTATATTCAAAGCCTTAAGCAGTCAAAAAAGTGTTTATTTGTGAAAACATTTTCGTCATAGTTTTAACAGAAAATATTCGATATTGTTTTTTAATGAAGTCACTTTGTATGGGAGGTGGGTGTGGTTTTCACTTGATTCCGTTGAATTTTATACACAGAGTACATGCTATATATCAAAGTTCATATGCAAAATTTCAAGTCCATATATTAATTTTTGTGGAATTTAAAGAGATTGCACCTTTTTATGATTTGGTTGAAATTCATACTCTGAGTGTATATTAAATAGCAGAGCTCATGTGGAAAATTTCAAGTCCATATATTAGTGGAATAGTTTTTGTGGAATTCTTAGAGATTTTACCGATTTGATAAAGTCACATTGTATGGGAGGTAGACGTGGTTTTAATCCGATTTGGCTCATTTTCGAACTTGACCTTTATTTTTTAGATAAAAGCTTAAATATCGAATTTCGTGATGATAGCTAGAAAATTACGGCTGTAATCGTGATCACAGACAGACAGACGGACAGACAGACTGACATGGCTAAATCGACTCGGGTGGTGATGCTGATCAAGAATACATGCACTTTCCTATACCTGCCATGCCTCCTATGGCGTTACAAACGGAGTGACAAAATTAATATACTCCGTTTACGTTTTTTAAACGTAGGGGTATAAAAATAGTTGGCTCTGTCGTGGACATAATCGTTTGACGTGACGGTGTTTCCTTATACTCCACTTTGATGTCCAAACTCCTGTTTTAATCCATGACCAAATTCTTGATCCCTAATCCATAATCAAATATGTTATTTATAATGTTATTTTGTTGTTTGTGAGCAGTGGTGGTTGCCAAGAAAAAAACTGTTGAAATCATAACTAGATTTGTTAATGTTGTAGTTGTAGTTGTTGTTATTTTTGTTGTTGTTGTTGTTTTTGTTGTTGTTGATGATTTTGATGATTTTGATGATTTCGATAATTTCGATGATTTTGACGATTTTGATGATTTGGATGATTTTAATGATTTTGATGATATTGATGATTTCGATCATTTTCATGATGTTGATGTTAATGTTAATGTTAATGTTAATGTTAATGTTAATGTTAATGTTAATGATAATGTTAATGTTAATGTTAATGTTAATGTTAATGTTAATGTTAATGTTAATGTTAATGTTAATGTTAATGTTAATGTTAATGTTAATGTTAATGTTAATGTTAATGTTAATGTTAATGTTAATGTTAATGTTAATGTTAATGTTAATGTTAATGTTAATGTTAATGTTAATGTTAATGTTAATGTTAATGTTAATGTTAATGTTAATGTTAATGTTAATGTTAATGTTAATGTTAATGTTAATGTTAATGTTAATGTTAATGTTAATGTTAATATTAATGTTAATGTTAATGTTAATGTTAATGTTAATGTTAATGTTAAGGTTAATGTTAATGCTAATGTTAATGTTAATGTTAATGTTAATGTTAATGTTAATGTTAATGTTAATGTTAATGTTAATGTTAATGTTAATATTAATGTTAATGTTAATGTTAATGTTAATGTTAATGTTAATGTTAATGTTAAGGTTAATGTTAATGCTAATGTTAATGTTAATGTTAATGTTAATGTTAATGTTAATGTTAATGTTAATGTTAATGTTAATGTTAATGTTAATGTTAATGTGATTGTTAATGTTAATGTTAATGTTAACGTTAATGTTAATGTTAATGTCAATGTTAATGTTAATGTTAATGTTAATGTTAATGTTAATGTTAATGTTAATGTTAATGTTAATGTTAATGTTAATGTTAATGTTAATGTTAATGTTAATGTTAATGTTAATGTTAATGTTAATGTTAATGTTAATGTTAATGTTAATGTTAATGTTAATGTTAATGTTAATGTTAATGTTAATGTTAATGTTAATGTTAATGTTAATGTTAATGTTAATGTTAATGTTAATGTTAATGTTAATGTTAATGTTAATGTTAATGTTAATGTTAATGTTAATGTTAATGTTAATGTTAATGTTAATGTTAATATTAATGTTAATGTTAATGTTAATGTTAATATTAATGTTAATATTAATGTTAATGTTAATGTTAATGTTAATGTTAATATTAATGTTAATGTTAATGTTAATGTTAATGTTAATGTTTATGTTAATGTTAATGTTAATGTTAATGTTAATGTTAATGTTAATGTTAATGTTAATGTTAATGTTAATGTTAAAATAATGTTAATGTTAATGTTAATGTTAATGTTAACGTTAATGTTAATGTTAATGTTAATGTTAATGTTAATGTTAATGTTAATGTTAATGTTAATGTTAATGTTAATGTTAATGTTAATGTTAATGTTAATGTTAATGTTAATGTTAATGTTAATGTTAATGTTAATGTTTATGTTTATGTTTATGTTAATGTTAATGTTAATGTTAATGTTAATGTTAATGTTAATGTTAATGTTAATGTTAATGTTAATGTTAATGTTAATGTTAATGTTTATGTTAATGTAAATGTTAATGTTAATGTTAATGTTAATGTTAATGTTAATGTTAATGTTAATGTTAATGTTAATGTTAATGTTAATGTTAATGTTAATGTTAATGTTAATGTTAATGTTAATGTTAATGTTAATGTTAATGTTAATGTTAATGTTAATGTTAATGTTAATGTTAATGTTAATGTTAATGTTAATGTTAATGTTAATGTTATTGTTAATGTTAATGTTAATGTTAATGTTAATGTTAATGTTAATGTTAATGTTAATGTTAATGTTTATGTTAATGTTAATGTTAATGTTAATGTTAATGTTAATGTTAATGTTAATGTTAATGTTAATGTTAATGGTAATGTTAATGTTAATGTTAATGTTAATGTTAATATTAATATTAATGTTAATGTTAATGTTAATGTTAATGTTAATGTTAATGTTAATGTTAATGTTAATGTTAATGTTAATGTTAATGTTAATGTTAATGTTAATGTTAATGTTAATGTAAATGTTAATGTTAATGTAAATGTTAATGTTAATGTTAATGTTAATGTTAATGTTAATGTTAATGTTAATGTTAATGTTAATGTTAATGTTAATGTTAATGTTAATGTTAATGTTAATGTTGATGTTAATGTTAATGTTAATGTTAATGTTATTGTTAGTGTTAATGTTAATGTTAATGTTAATGTTAATGTTAATGTTAATGTTAATGTTAATGTTAATGTTAATGTTAATGTTAATGTTAATGTTAATGTTAATGTTAATGTTAATGTTAATGTTAATGTTAATGTTAATGTTAATGTTAATGTTAATGTTAATGTTAATGTTAATGTTAATGTTAATGTTAATGTTAATGTTAATGTTAATGTTAATGTTAATGTTAATGTTAAGGTTAATGTTAATGCTAATGTTAATGTCAATGTTAATGTTAATGTTAATGTTAATGTTAATGTTAATGTTAATGTTAATGTTAATGTTAATGTTAATGTTAATGTGATTGTTAATGTTAATGTTAATGTTAATGTTAATGTTAATGTTAATGTTAATGTTAAGGTTAATGTTAATGCTAATGTTAATGTTAATGTTAATGTTAATGTTAATGTTAATGTTAATGTTAATGTTAATGTTAATGTTAATGTTAATGTTAATGTTAATGTTAATGTTAATGTTAATGTTAATGTTAATGTTAATGTTAATGTTAATGTTAATGTTAATGTTAATGTTAATGTTAATGTTAATGTTAATGTTAATGTAAATGTTAATGTTAATGTTAATGTTAAAATAATGTTAATGTTAATGTTAATGTTAATGTTAACGTTAAAGTTAATGTTAATGTTAATGTTAATGTTAATGTTAATGTTAATGTTAATGTTAATGTTAATGTTAATGTTAATGTTAATGTTAATGTTAATGTTAATGTTAATGTTAATGTTAATGTTAATGTTAATGTTAATGTAAATGTTAATGTTAATGTTAATGTTAATGTTAATGTTAATGTTAATGTTAATGTTAATGTTAATGTTAATGTTAATGTTAATGGTAATGTTAATGTTAATGTTAATGTTAATGTTAATATTAATATTAATGTTAATGTTAATGTTAATGTTAATGTTAATGTTAATGTTAATGTTAATGTTAATGTTAATGTTAATGTTAATGTTAATGTTAATGTTAATGTTAATGTTAATGTAAATGTTAATGTTAATGTAAATGTTAATGTTAATGTTAATGTTAATGTTAATGTTAATGTTAATGTTAATGTTAATGTTAATGTTAATGTTAATGTTAATGTTAATGTTAATGTTAATGTTAATGTTAATGTTAATGTTAATGTTAATGTTAATGTTAATGTTAATGTTAATGTTAATGTTAATGTTAATGTTAATGTTAATGTTAATGTTAATGTTAATGTTAATGTTAATGTTAATGTTAATGTTAATGTTTATGTTAATGTTAATGTTAATGTTAATGTTAATGTTAATGTTAATGTTAATGTGATTGTTAATGTTAATGTTAATGTTAACGTTAATGTTAATGTTAATGTTAATGTTAATGTTAATGTTAATGTTAATGTTAATGTTAATGTTAATGTTAATGTTAATGTTTATGTAAATAATAATGTTAATGTTAATGTTAATGCTAATGTTAATATTAATGTTAATGTTAATGTTAATGTTAGTGTTAATGTTAATGTTAATGTTAATGTTAATGTTAATGTTAAAGTTAATGTTAATGTTAATGTTAATGTTAATGTTAATGTTAAGGTTAATGTTAATGTTAATGTTAATGTTAATGTTAATGTTAATGTTAATGTTAATGTTAATGTTAATGTTAATGTTAATGTTAATGCTAATGTTAATATTAATGTTAATGTTAATGTTAATGTTAATGTTAATGTTAATGTTAATGTTAATGTTAATGTTAATGTTAATGTTAATGTTAATGTTAATGTTTATGTTAATGTTAATGTTAATGTTAATGTTAATGTTAATGTTAATGTTATTGTTAATGTTAATGTTAATGTTAATGTGATTGTTAATGTTAATGTTAATGTTAACGTTAATGTTAATGTTAATGTTAATGTTAATGTTAATGTTAATGTTAATGTTAATGTTAATGTTTATGTAAATAATAATGTTAATGTTAATGTTAATGCTAATGTTAATATTAATGTTAATGTTAATGTTAATGTTAGTGTTAATGTTAATGTTAATGTTAATGTTAATGTTAATGTTAATGTTAATGTTAATGTTAATGTTAATGTTAATGTTAATGTTAATGTTAATGTTAATGTTAATGTTAATGTTAATGTTAATGTTAATGTTAATGTTAATATTAATGTTAACGTTAATGTTAATGTTAATGTTAATGTTAATGTTAATGTTAATGTTAATGTTAATGTTAATGTTAATGTTAATGTTAACGTTAATGTTTATGTTAATGTTAATGTTAATGTTAATGTTAATGTTAATGTTAATGTTAATGTTAATGTTAATGTTAATGTTAATGTTAATGTTAATGTTAATGTTAATGTTAATGTTAATGTTAATGTTAATGTTAATGTTAATGTTAATGTTAATGTTTATGTTAATGTTAATGTTAATGTTAATGTTAATGTTAATGTTAATGTTAATGTTAATGTTAATGTTAATGTTAATGTTAATGTTAATGTTAATGTTAATGTTAATGTTAATGTTAATGTTAACGTTAATGTTAATGTTAATGTTAATGTTAATGTTAATGTTAATGTTAATGTTAATGTTAATGTTAATGTTAATGTTAAGGTTAATGTTAATGTTAATGTTAATGTTAATGTTAATGTTAATGTTAATGTTAATGTTAATGTTAATGTTAATGTTAGTGTTAATGTTAATGTTAATGTTAATGTTAATGTTAATGTTAATGTTAATGTTAATGTTAATGTTAATGTTAATGTTAATGTTAATGTTAATGTTAATGTTAATGTTAATGTTAATGTTAATGTTAACGTTAATGTTAATGTTAATGTTAATTTTAATGTTAATGTTAATGTTAATGTTAATGTTAATGTTAATGTTAATGTTAATGTTAATGTTAATGTTAATGTTAATGTTAATGTTAATGTTAATGTTAATGTTAATGTTAATGTTAATGTTAATGTTAATGTTAACGTTAATGTTAATGTTAATGTTAATGTTAATGTTAATGTTAATGTTAATGTTAATGTTAATGTTAATGTTAATGTTAATGTTAATGTTAATGTTAATGTTAATGTTAATGGTAATGCTAATGTTAATATTAATGTTAATGTTAATGTTAATGTTAGTGTTAATGTTAATGTTAATGTTAATGTTAATGTTAATGTTAATGTTAATGTTAATGTTAATGTTAATGTTAATGTTAATGTTAATGTTAATGTTAATGTTAATGTTAATGTTAATGTTAATGTTAATGTTAATGTTAATGTTAATGTTAATGTTAATGTTAATGTTAATGTTAATGTTAATGTTAATGTTAATGTTAACGTTAATGTTAATGTTAATGTTAATGTTAATGTTAATGTTAATGTTAATGTTAATGTTAACGTTAATGTTAATGTTAATGTTAATGTTAATGTTAATGTTAATGTTAATGTTAATGTTAATGTTAATGTTAATGTTAATGTTAATGTTAATGTTAATGTTAATGTTAATGTTAATGTTAATGTTAATGCTAATGTTAATATTAATGTTAATGTTAATGTTAGTGTTAATGTTAATGTTAATGTTAATGTTAAAGTTAATGTTAATGTTAATGTTAATGTTAATGTTAATGTTAATGTTAATGTTAATGTTAGATTTGAACCAAGGATTTCAGGTGGAATTCCTATTCAGTCAAGTCTGCCTTGGTTCGAAATGGGGGGATAGATTAGTGGAAATTAGTCCTATGCGTGGCGGAAAACCAAAGAAACATGTGAATTTGAATCAGAGGCAAGTGTTATGCCTTTACCTCAGTCAATTCAAGTTATAAGGCAATCTCATCCACAAAACTTCTCTACCATCAACTACAACTACAAGTCGTAAATATTGTTGAATTTATATCTTCAGTTGATTAGAAATGAGGAAAGAAAATTGCAAAATGCGAAAGGTTAAAGCGAAGGACCATGGCCTGGTCGGGAATCGAACCCGGGACCTCTGAGGTGGCAGTCGAGCACTTTTTTGTTTTTATTTTTATTATGTGCCCGAAGACCTCGCCTTCATTTTCGTTCCTTAAAATTTCAGTAGTCACAGAGTTAAAATTTCATGCAACGGTTTTTCATGGTTTTCATTTATACTGCATTATGTGGTTCCAACCCTGAAATCATGACGAGAAGAATTTTTTTGTAATTTAGTTGTAAGGCGTAATAATATGCATGCAACGATATTACATTTCTGTTACATAAGCTGCTATATTCACGACTTGGTGAAATCAGAATTTATTTTTTTTTTTATTTTTGTCGTAAGGCCAGGTATAAATCCTTCATTTCCCTTTTTAAATATTTATCATATCATAATATACTCACCCAGTAAAATTTCAATGCAACCCCGATGCATGAATGTTGCATTGACGATCTTTGAGCGGATCTCTCTGTGTCCCCATGCCGTCAGAAATTTTTTGTATAATTTTTTTTGTGAGGGCTTAGAGCACGCGTTTGTTGATGTATCATATTTTTAATCCTAGCACTTATACACTTATACTCAGGGAGTAACAATTCAATGCAACGCCGATTAATTTTGAAAAATGCATTTTTAAACTTTTTGGAAACCTGCGCGGTGAAACGTAACTTCGTCACATCAAAATTTAAATTAACACGTGAACATTTTCGGGTGATGTTTTTGTACGATTTTCAACGTGCATTGATAAAAAACCAATGCATCGATCAACTAAGTTTGATTTTTAGTGATGAAGCACCAGCACCAGTGACTATAAAGAGCTTGTTCAATGAGTTCGAACGTGGTCGTCCAAGAATAGCTGTTGTGGCAGGAAATATCGATGCTGTGCGTTAACTGTTGGAATCAGACCGGCATATGACATACCGTGATATGGAATCATCCTTGGGCATTGGTTGGACTAGCTATACATTCGAAAAAAAAACAATGAAGATATCTTGTTCGGGTCCTCAGATATGTATTTTTAAAAAACCACCATAAAATGGAAATAAATAAAAATAAACTGGCCAGTTCAGCCCTCGAAAAGGCTTTGACAGAATTTCTTATGACCAAATTGTGTTGTGCTTGTTATTAAATGTTTGAACACGATCGAGAACTAGACCTACTAGTATTATGCCGACTCCGAACGGCTAATGTGCATGTTCTCAAGAAGCTTTACATGGCCTTATTTACTCTCTGAGGTTTGGCATTGTCGTCAGAGAGGTAACGACCGATCAGAAAAATTAATTAAATTGAAAAAAATTTATGCGTCACATGGAATTGAACCAGGGTTCTCTGACGTATGGGTCACGCACTCTACCCACTTCGTCGCGGCCGCCCCAGTGGATCGAGTGCGGCGAACAACAAAAATAAAAAAAAAAAAATTATGTGATTTGATGCACCTCATAGAGACCTTTAAAAATACAGGTTGGGCCAAACACAAGTACTTTTTTTTTAAATGCAATAAAATTAACAAAATTAAATTTTTTCTATGTTCTATGGCTTTATTAGTAAGAGCAAACATTCCCATTAATTATGGAACACAACGTCGTCCAAGTGACTGTCTCTTTTGACTTTGCTGTAGCGCATTCTGTCACTCCAATTTTTCAAGACCGTGTTGATGGTTTCGGACTGTAGCTCACGGATTGCTTAGACGATATTGGCCTTAAGTGCTTAAATCTTTTCCGAATTGTTTGCATAACATTGGTCCTTCACGGTTCCCCAAAACAAAAGTCCAAAGAAATCAAATCGCAGCTCCGAGTCAGTCAATCGACATCGCCAAGACGGCTAATTACATGGTTTGTTTGGACCACACAGGACTCACTTTGGAAATAAGTTTCCAATATTTCCCAACGTTGTAAAGCGACTCATTTCTTTCCGCGAAGGTATAATACTGACTTTATGTCAAGATTTCAAGCGGGAAACAGCAGTTAGTGTCAAAATAACTTACGGTTTATAAAGAAACCACTAGATGACCCACCCTGAAAATAGTATATGACAGCATACATCGGTCTCATGATAGCATATCTTGTTTTTTTTTTAACAATAAATTGAAAATTGTGGAGCGAGCTTCAGGCACCTTTCTTAATTGGCGGAATGTTTTTATCCAAATTTTTCAAAAACCGTCTTCATATTTTTTTTTAAATAACAAGTATGGAATATGCTTTGAATTCCTGTGGTTCAATTTCATCAATCTATCAATAAATTAATCATAGCTATGTTATGTATGTATATATCTCACATACAAAAGTGCACAACTTCTCGCGTGATATTTTCCACCCCGAATGCATTAAGGTTATAAAACACCGCATTGAACAAATAAATCACTAAAATCAGTAAGTTTCCAAAATCAAAATCTAAACGATGTGATAATATTTTCCCAGGCTTTGGCCACCACAAAATCCATGCCGCATGCCGTGCCATAGAGCAGCTGCCAAGGATATCAAAGCAATATCAAATATTTTCGCTTTATTTTTTGAGGATATTTTTGAAAACAAAAGGATATTTAAGTAAAATACGCACCGGGCCGAGGACCCTACATTATTGTACTACACTCTCGCACACAAAAGTAAACACATGCGTATGAGTGTAGCCCAGTGTAAGTGTGTCATCCCAAGCCCACATGAGGTTGAGGCTGTTGATGCGCAGCATACTGCATGTGCTCAAAAACTGGCTCATCCGACACTATCGTCAAGGCTACGTGGTGCACCATTCGGCAGCATGTTTAGTATATGGGGTGACAACAAAAATAAACCGTGGCAAGGTTAAGCATACAAAGTTGGGTTGGCTGTAATTAAGGGTGCTTTAACAATGGCACACACACACACACTCGTCAGCATAGACGCGCTTTTATGCCATTAAATGGCGTTGCTTGCGCAAAAAAGTTCTCACAATTTTTTTTCCGAACCGGTGATTTGTGCACCGGTACCATTCATAGCTGGTCGTGCGCAGGTATGCTTAAAAATACCAGCCACAGCAGGGAAGAGGGTAGTTCTCGCGACCTAGATGGATCAAAAGCATTTATTTTGAAGCGATAAACGTTCGTCGATTTGGTACCTCCTCCCTCCCTCCCCTTGGGTGTGCTTGCTAAATAGTGGTGGTTGGCTGAGCAAGCCCAAATTCCACTTTTTGAATAGATGTGCTTTACAATTTTTTGCTATTTCTTCCTTGCTAACTTGCTGCTAATGCTACTAGTTATGACGCATGCGCAACAGCGTTTGTGAGCTTAGTGCAGCAAGGTGCGAAACTTGTTGTTATTGCGTCGTTATGTTTTGATAAGGTTTTTGCTTTTTTTTTTTTTGTTTTTTGCAAACTGTTGGGTTGGGAGGGTTGATTTTGAACAAAAAAAAAAGCTTCAGCTGTTGCTTTCGATTTTCAATTGTGGATTCAATATGTTTTGCTCTATTGATAAAATAGTGGTAAGAAAAAAAATGTTGTTTGAAAGTCATGTGCATATAGGAACGAAATTGAGTTAAAAGAAAATCAGACATATTTGAAATTCCTTTAAAAGTAAAAGAAATCTGTAAGGAGTTCAAAGTGAGTTTTAAACAGAATTGAGACTGCTTCAAAAATTTGCACATACAGTAGATAATTTTTTATTTAAGCCATTGTGTTTTCTAAAATAATGTACATATATTGAATAAGCACGTTTCATATTTTTTAGTTATTCATGAGTAATGATATTAAAAACAAAAACAATTAACTTATTAAGTTCAATAATGTACGAAAATTCATGAAAGCGGCTATCCCCATAATTGCAACTCAATTAATTGCACATACACTTACATCATACTGGTAAAAAGCTCGATTAAATGTCAAAATTTTAACTGCTACGCCAAATTCATAACGGAATACAATTTTGTGAAGGGAATTAGTCGTGCTTAAAAGCTCTCTACGAAAGATTATTCAAATTTTTTAAAAATTAATTTAACACACAAAAAAGTGCCTATAGATGTAGAAAAATTAATCGTTAAGTTAAAAAATGAAGGAAAAGTTATTCAGAAATAAGTAAAATTGTTGATATACCTCGTTGAACAATTCAATCTGTTGTAAACAATTTTAAGTGAAATAAATCATTTGATATTGCATCTGGAAGAGGTAGGTAAAAAAAATATTGTCGATACGAGAGGAGCGATTAATTGAACAAATGGTAAGAGCGGATCCAAAAATTGGTGCCCCCAAAATTGCGGCAAGCCTTGCAGAATATGGAGGTCCATCCGTTGATCCGCAAACAATAAGAAATTGTTAACATTCACATAGTTACAAAGGTTGCTTTTCCTGCAAGAAACCGTTTTATCTAAAAATAATGCTCTTAAACGCTTAGCATATGCAAAAGAATATATAAATAAGCCTAGAGAGTTCTGGGAAAAAGCACTTTTTGTTGATGAAAGCAAATTTAATATTTTTGGCTCAGATGGACGTCGTTTCGTTTGGCGAAGACCTAATACTTCTCTTAATAAAGAAAATTTAACGCCAACCGTAAAACATGCAGGTGGAAATGTTATGGTATGGGGTGCTATGGCAGCTAACGGTGTTGGACACTTAGCTTTCGTTGAAACTACAATGGACAAATTTCAATATTTATCAATTTTTAAAAATAATTTAAGAGTCAGTGCTGATAAATTAGAACTCGGTCGTGATTTCATGCTGGTCCAAGAAAATGACCCCAAGCAATGACTTGGCTTGTCTACAACTGCAAATCGACACTTCCACATCCCCTTCAATCACCGGACCTCAATCCTATTGAGCATCTTTGACATTTGCTCTAGCGTAAAGTACGACAGCATGAGATAACCAACCGAGAGCAGCTTAAAACAGTTATCCCAGAGGAGTGGCATAAAATATCACCGGACGATACATTAAAATTGGTGGAATTGATGAAACGCCGTTTACGAGAGGTCATTAATGCAAATGGATACCATACTAGCTATTAAGTTCATTATAAAATACTTAAATTAAGATATTTAAGCAATGTATGTACAATTTTTTGAGTTCAAGTTAATTAGATAACTTTTTTAAAGAATTTTCATAAATGAAGTGTAATTATCAGAAAATGTTATAAATTGTTTTTTGAATGTAATAATACCATTCAATAAATATTAATAAAAGTTTTCGATATTTAAAACATATTTTGTAAAAAATATAGCCTTAAATGAAAAATGAACTGCTGTATGTGCAATTGTTTGATTCAGTGTATGCCCAAATTGTTTAGCATCCTCTTTGCAAATTTGATTTTATTCACCAAAAAGTACTTTCTGACATCTTAAAATTATTGAATAGTGGGTACATATAAACCTGATCATGCCAGGATATTAAGTTAATGTGATACAAAGTTATGCCAAGCATTACTCTTGCACCGACTACCAAAAACCAGGAAGTACAGTATCTTACACTCAGCGAACTAATCGATGGAGCTTTGGACAAACTCAGTCATTGAAAAGCCGAGCTGAAAGAACTAAAACTGTTGACCACAAATATCCGAGAGTTACACATGATTCGAAATTCAGCTGAAAACTAATGTCGAAAAAAGGGTTAAAAAGACTGTATGGCCTTATACGTCTGTAGAAGACCATTTAGTAAAAAATAGGACCTTAAGCCAAATATACTCTCATAACTATTCACTACTGTAGCACTGTGATGCACTAGTGTGATCACCTGATCTAATTATAGCATATGACTCATTTCGCGCTAAGCCGGCCACCTAATTTTTTTATGGCACCATTATGGAAAAAAATCTATATACAGGGTGGGCCCTCTAGTGGTTTATTTTTCAATTAAAGGTTATTTTGGCACTGATAGCTGTTGCCTGCTTGCAATCTATTATTCGTTCGCGGAAAGAAATGAGTGGCTTTAAGCTTGAACAACGTAGGGAAGTATTGGAAACTTATTTCCAAAGTGAGTGCTGTGTAGCTCAAACAAATCGTGTTATCAGCCGTTATGGCGATGTCAATTGGCCGCCTCGGAGCTGCGATTTGACCCCTTTGGACTTTTGATTTGTGGGGAACCGTGAAGAACCGATGTTATACAAACAATCCGGAAACGATTTATGCACTTAGCGCGAATATCATCCAAGCAATCTGTGAGCTACAGCCTGAAACCATCAACAAGGTCTTGGGAAATTGGAATGACAAAATGCGTTACTGGGAAGCCAGAAGAGACTGTCACTTAAATGACGTTGTGTTCCATAATTAGTGGGAATGTTTGCTCTTTACTAATAAAGCCATAATAAATAGAAAAAAATGTACTTTTGTAAATTTTACTGCATTAAAAAAAAAAGAAGCTTGTATATGGCCCAACCTGTAAAAATAAATATGCACTACACGCAAAGAAATTTTTTGTTTACCGCAACTGAAAAATTCACCAACTACACTTCGTTTGCGAGTTTTATTTGCCGCAAAAGAATATTTTGTTGTCATCAACTTAAAAATATAGCTTATATATTTATATTTCGCACTCTATTTCGGTCATTATTATTTATTATATTAATTATGTTTCTCCCTACGTCAGTCCGTCTTCTTATGGATTGCATTAATCGCACCTCTGTTGCTATCTCCGTCCGAGTATTAATCAAATTACCAATTTGCTTTAAAGGTAACAGTTTGTCCAAAAAGTTACTCTGAACTATAAGCGTTGTCTTTATACAACGAAGGGAAAAAAACGAAGTTTTCAATTGGGAAAAACAATTGTTCAATTGCTGCAACTTGAAAATCACTCGCGTTTATGACAAACGAAATTTTCTGTAACTAATTGACGCGTTTCTCGCAACTGACTATTATTATGACAACTGTAGAACGTTAGTCAGCGCCTTTGATAGTCGAGTAGGTAGCGTGCTCGACTGCCGCCGCAGAGGTGACGGGTTCAAATCTCGGCCAAGCCATGGTCCTAAGCTTTAACTTTTCGCATATACAATTTTCTATCCTCATTTCTGATTTAATGAAATTGAAAACTTATCAATATTTACGACTTAAAGTTGTAGTTGGTGGTAGAAAAAGTTTGTGGATTGAGATTCCTTATGACTTCCATTGACTGAGGTAAAGGCATAATACTTGCTTCATATTCAAATTCACACGATTTTTCGGCTTTCCGCCACTCTTAGATTATTCTACACATGTTTCACTTGATTGCCCTTTCCCTCCATATAATCTATCACCTCATTTCGAATCAAGGCAGACTTGACTGAATAGGTATTACACCTGAAAACCTTGGTTCAGAACTAAAACAAAAAAAAAAAAGAAAATTACGATTTCAAGCACGACAAACGAAGCTCATTTGCGGCAAACTGACGATAAACGTTTTTTTTCTTTGCGTGTACCAATTTATAATAACAATTTGTCCAAAAAGTAACTCTAAACTATAAGCGTTATGTTTATACAACGAAGGGAAAAATGAACAAAATTTTCAGTTGGGAAAAACGAAGTTTTCAATTGCTGCAATTTAAAAATCACTCGCGTTTATGACAAACGAAATTAATTTCCTGCAACTATATGACGCGTTTCTCGCAACTGAACTTTTATTATGACAACTGTTGAAACGTTTGCAAATAACGATTTCAAGCACGACAAACGAAGTTCGTTTGTGGTAAACTGGCGATAAACGTTTTTTTTCTTTGCGTGTAACAAATGCAGAAAAGCCACTTGGCAGCTCATTCAAATAAGACCGCATAATAAGCGGCTTAAATATAATAGCCAGCTTCTAAGTTACTTAAAAGTCATTCGTTGCAAAACAATTTCTAACATTTCAATAAAACAATAAATCCAACACTTTATGTAAACATTACAAGAACCAATGTTGCGTGAAAATTAAATGGCCAAAACACTAACAAAATACCTAAAAAAAGCTACTTGAATTGGCAAACGTTAGACGTTTAAAATATGTTTAAATTAAATTAACTTGGCTTGAAGGCAGTTAATTTAAAAGTTTTCGTAAGTTATTGAAATGAAAAAGCGACATTTTTCGTATCTAAGCAGAAAATTGTCTCAAGCAGTCAACATTTATTTGTTACCTACGAGCAGCGCAGTACCCAAAAGGTTTTGAACCCATGAAAGTGAAGCTAAGCGAAGTTAGCCAAAATATTACCTAAAATGATGATATTGTGCCTAAGATTGTGCAAATTTCTGTGAAATTTACGGAAATTTGTGAAAAGTTTTAATCGCAAAGTCACTCTCCCACTGCAATCCACCAAAGCCAATTCGTGCACTTGCGCTCGGGATTAGATTAGCTGCTGTTGACGTTACGTTGACTTTAACCTGACTCTGTCCCAAATGACCAATTTAAATTTGGAAAAAAAAGAAGACAAGAAAAAAAAAAATATATTAAATTTGGCCACATTTAAGTTTGGAGCTAAGCATAAAACGATCGCATAATCAACTTTTTAAACCAGATACGCTTAACTAAACTCCACTCAAAACAGCTGCTCCAATGCGGGTGTGTTTCAGCCAACTAGCTAGTGGCTAGCAAAGTTGCTAGCGTTACAGTCGCCGTCGTCGTAGCGTTGTCCTCGGCAACTTGTTAATGTTGCGCCAAACACCCGCACCTGGGCGATCGTCAAAATGTTTACCATCGAGTGGTCAATACAAAAATATAGCATATGTCTGCGTCTGGACATAGATAGATATACGAGTTTGTTTGTTAGTTTGTTTTTTTAGTTTGTCTGTTTGTTTGTTTGTATTATTAGCTCTGTGTGTTTGTATGATTGTAGCTATTTATATATTATTTTTAGTTTAAATTTGTACGCAATTGGCAACTGGGTGAGGTGATCAGCAAGTTCCTTGTTTTTGTCTTGTCTGTTATTTTTTTTGTATTTTTTGTTTATTGAGAAAAACACTGAACATATTTTGCTTTTTTAAATTTCTTTATTGTACAACAAATTAACGGTTATTATTAAATACGTTGAACTTATTTCAATTAATATATGGGTCAATTGCAAAAAAAAACGTACACTAAGAGGTTTTAATGTTTTGTTTTTAAAGTTTCTTAGATTTTCCCGTTAGAATAGTCAAATTGAGTGAAAATTAATGGAGAATTTGAAGTTGTTTTTAGGCCCTGCAAAAAATCATTTTTTCTATGGTTTTTATACGATTTTTGTATTGAACGTCACACAGCAGATATACGAGAAAAATCACTAAAAATTTGAAAAATGTTATAAATTAAAGCTTACTGTGATGTTTGTTAATTTATTTAATCAGTTAAATCAGCTTTTGCAAAAATCGCCATATCAGTTACAGAAATAATAATTTTTTACCAAAAATACATACATACATACTTTACAATTTTAACGGGGAAAAATTAAATTTTTTCTCCAAAACCACATCAACATAGAGGTTATTTTTTAAGTAATAGGCTTACAGCAACAAATAATAAAAAAATGTTAAATAATAAGCAATTTCAGAAAAAAGAACAGGGTGACGTTCAATACATTTTGTGACGTTCAATACATTTTGTTGCGCTTAGCCAAATAATGTAAATCAAATTGGGGATTTAACAAAAATCAGGTTTATTCTTTTTTTAAAAAAAAAAAAAGAAAAAAGTAAATATAAAGTATATAACTCAGCTATACATAAAATTTACATCCAATTTTTTTTCTTTATTTTTTTACAAAACATTAAAAAAGTCAATAGCTAATTGAATTTGCATTGAAAATTTACTAAGACTTCACGTTTTACAATATAACTTCTGGCTTTTTAAAACCACATTTTCATTTTATATCATTGGAAAGGTATAACCTAACGTTAAAAGGTTAAAAATGAAAATTATAAAAAAGAAAAAAATCATAGCACGTGCTGCTGGCATGGTATTAAACTTAAACAAATGAAGAATGAGTCAACTTATTGCAATATTTTCAAAAATTTTTTACTTTTCCTCAAAATAGATTAAATAACTTTTCCAATGATACTATATTACCGGTAATCGGTCTTAAGTTGATTAAGCTACGTTGTCTCAAAATAGACCCTATTTTGGCCGCGAACAATTATTCTAAAAATGTATAACTTCGAATTTGTTTTTCATATCAATAAACCAATACAAGAAAAATTTTAGAGCCAAATCGGAGATGATCAGCGCAACTGATCACTTCAATGTGAAATGGGCGATACATATCAGTTAGTAAAAACAAAAAGCAAATATCAGGTCAAAGTTATTCCTTATCAGTCGTTCCTTGTCTAGCTTTATTTTTTCCCGATATCTTCGTGCTCTTTCAGCAGGCGTTAACTTTGCTATTTTACTCTTAAATATACAAAAACGAAATACAAAATGAATACTTCAGCCGGTGGTGTGACATATCTTAAAAGTGACGTTCAATACATTTGCCACTTTTTAGTTTTTTTTCTTGGGAATTTTAGTTTGCAAAAATACGAAAACAAAAGAAATTTATCAAAACCTATGAAACAATGATTTTAAAGTTGTATTTTTTTACTTACTATTTTTGCTTTAATAAAACTCCGCGTGACGTTCAATACATTTTTACACGTACTTATCATAATGAACTGAGAGAACACACAAAAATTTACTCTAATATTATTTAATCGTTTTAATTTTTAGAATTTCGTGAGAACTAATCTCTGCACTTTCCTAATATAACTTTCTTGTCATCTATACCACACCTAAATTAAAACAAACGAAGCGTAAAAAAAGTGACCTTCAATACAATGCGCGGGGACTAAATATAAATCGAAAGCCAAATTCGCGATGATATTGTTTTGAGAATAACAACAAAATAAAACATAAGAAATAAATTACAAAACAGTTATTATTTGTTAAATTTTTGCGTTGTTTTCAACTTTTTTTCACGTTTTTCATCAAAAAGTGTAACTGGGGACACATGTTTTAGTATTAAGCGAGTACGAGAGAGCAATATAGCAGTCTTCAAAACAAATATGCAAACAATTTTAGGATTCTGAAAAATATATTTTAGTAATGAATATTCTTCATTGATCACTTTCTCATGTTTTATTTGGTTTTTATTTTTGTTTTTACCTAAAAACAGAGTTAAAAAAACGGGGACAAAAAAAAAAGACGTTTTGTATGCAATTTACCCACATACGTATATTGAAGATTTTTGTGTTTTGGGTAAAAATTTGAAGGAATTTTCTATTCTTCACAAAACATTTTAACGATCTTTACCCTCTAGCCTTGAAAAGTGTCTCAGTGTCTCATGGCACGCATAGCATAACTTCACTTTACTGCACAAATAAAGGTTTTTCTTATTTGAATTGGTAACGTTCATAATGGTTATATATATATAACTATATATAACATATATATATATATATATATATATAACTATGCATATCGTCGTAATTCTCATGAAGGATGAATCGCATTTTGCCGTTTCGTTTTTTTACTGTGATCAGTTTAGTTTGAAAAGTTGCATTGTGAACACAGAAAAGTTTGCGCAAAAACGTAATATATTTTAAACCAAATTATACAAAATTTTAAGTACCAGTTATAGTGAAATAATAATTTTTTTCTTCTTATTAACATTTAAATAAAGCATTGCATAAGTAGAAATGTTTAGAATTTTTTTTAGTCCTGAGGCACTCCATCTTTTTTTGCATGTCTTTAATATTGATGATATGATATTTTTAATTTTAATAGGTCATAATTTATAACAAATAGGTCATAAGAAATTGTCAAAGTAATTTTGTTTTTCAGTTTCAAGAGATCGGAGTCTAGAGGGTTAATAGTGGTGTATGTAGCAGTACTGGAGAATTAACTCTACCCACGAATCAATTAATTTACACATTAAACATCATCTTAAGGGGGATTATATACCCAGAAACCCAGCTTAAAGTCTCAAAAATATGTGGTTTAAATTTATAGTCGATATCTCAAAAAATTACAAAGTTACAGCCCTTTTTATCAAACGCGTTTTTCTCGAAAACATGTTTTCAAGGTCGGTAACCAAGATTTCTCGAAACTCAGTAAACCGATCATTTTGTTTTTTTTGCAGGCTTATTTTATTCATAATAATCTCGTTCTTGTCATAGGATTTTTTTTTTTAGTTTCGTTCATTTTTTATAGGCAAAATTATGACGAAAATCATTACTTTGCGTTCGGAAGTCCACCATTTTGAGAAAAATCATTATTTTCAAAATCGGCTATGAAAAGTATGAGTTTTAAGTATCTAGTTTAATATTTTTTTTTTTTTTTTTTGTTTCAGATAAATTTAGGAGGAGCAATCTTGGTCACCGCTTTTCACCTTTTTTTCACAGGACTCTATAAAAAATGTTGTTTCTACCTGAATATTAATTTTTTTTAATAAAAAAAAAATTAAACACACTCTTGAATGTATATATTATTAGGTATAAACACCTTCATTTAAAAATATCCCTTAGGTTTCCTTAAAAAAATTTTCAAACATGTCCTTTTCTTTCGGCCTCTAGGTATATAGTCCCCCTTAAATGAATTCGAACCCTAATTCTGGCCATATTAAAAGTGAGATATCAAATATTTTAAATCCGTGTATGAATTTTCTACCTGAATAAGGATGTTGAGTCTGAGCTCTGAGGAAGTGCTCTGCAGTTTCTTCCTTTAACTGTACGAACACGGCTGTAAGAACAATTGAAAACGAAAAAAAAAAAATGCAAATTCGTCCAAAAATTAAATGAACGATTGCCCCAAAAGAAAAATGAACAATTGCCCAAATTTTTGGGTGTTTGCTCGTTATGAATAGTTTCACAAAAACAGAATGAACAATCACCCAAATATTCCAAATTATAGAAGAAATATTATTTTTATAAGTTTATTTATCAAGTAAAGAAAACTTTAGTTAAGAAATTATAGGGATCCAAAGTGGGGAAAATGGGCATAAGAACTTGCTTTTTTAAATTTTTCAACAAAAGTGAGCGTCATGGATATGAAAAGAAAGATTATGCTATTACCTACTCAAAGAACTAATAAATAAATAATAATAAACTGGCCATTTCAGCCCTTGAAAGCTCCTAAACTTAAATGTGTGTTATGTGTGTAAATGTTTATACACAATTGATCGAGAACGCACCTCCGAACGGCTAATGTGCATGTTTTCAAGAAACTGACATGGCATCATTTACTCTCTGAGGTTTGCCATTGTCTGCAGAGAGGTGACGACCGAACAGAAAAATGAATTTAATTGAAAAAACTTTCTGTGTCAGATGTCATTGAACCCACTGCGCCACAACCCCCACAAAATAGTTATTTATGGATATTGACCATAAAAATTCATACATTACATACTATGGAAAATAAAGCATTTTACATATTACTTATGTACAATTGACGTACACGTGGCGTCCGTGGCGTAGTTGGTTAAAGTGCGTGGCCGCTATGTCAAAGAACCTGGAGACACAGGTTCGAACCCCAGCAGCGACAGAAAATTATTTGAATTAAAATAATTTTTCTGTACGGCCTCCACCTCTCTGCAGACAATGGCAAACCTCAGAAAGTAATCAAATGCCATGTAAAGCTTCTTGAGAATAACAACATTACGTTCATCTCCGTTCGGAGTCGGCGTTAAGCCTGTAGGTCCCTTTCTCGGTCAATTGTGTACAAACTTAATAACACGCACAACACAATTGATCATAAGAAGCTAGGTCAAAGTCCTTTCAAGGGCTGAAATGGCCAGTTATTTATTTATTTTTATTTATTTTATGTACACTTGACCTCATGTACATAATCATCCTTTTACGAAGTAACCGAAACGTAAGTATAAAGAATTTTTGATTTGACCATAAAAATCCATGCATTACTTTTGAAGATTTAACTGTTTTTGTACTCAGAACATTTGAGGTATTACCAACTTTGTAGGTGCCTTTGAAATGTTAGACTTGGAAATCGAAAATATAAATGATTTCATTAAGAGTCCGAACAGAATCAAAAATCGTTGTGATTGACGACATTGCAAAGCAATAGAATGCATGAAAATGTATGAACATGTCCAGAATGAGAGCCCGAACAGAATCAAAAATCGTTGCGGCCGACGATCTTTGTTGTTGGAAAATACATGCAAAATGTAGAAAAAACCGCAGCTCGTTTTCTACAACGATATACATATCGCACTATTAGAATCTATTCTACGTGTTCTCTTGCGACCAACGATTTTCTCTCTGAGTGCTATTAATGTTGCTATATTTTTGCTAGAAATGGGATATGTTCAAAGCCATTTCCTTAGTTTTTATTATGTGTTGACGTTTTTTCTTTGTGTGTGTGTTGTATTCACACAATTGAAGAGGCCAATACATTGAAATGAAATAAATAAAATAAAAAATAAATAAAATAAAAATAAATAAAGAAAATAAAATAAAATAAAATAAAAATAAAAAAAATAAATAAAAAATACTAAATAAAAGCAACCCAGAACCCTCAATCGCAATCATTTCGTTCTGGACGTGTTCTCTGCGCTTGACGACCAGAGAGGATCGTCGGTCGCAACGATTTTTGATTCTGTTCGGGCTCTTAGAGCCAAGCGATTGATGATTGGTGATCCTCTCTTCTCGCCAATAGCTGAGAAGACGTCCAGAATGAAGCGATTGCGACTGACGATTTCGGACGTGTTTATATATACCAGTGTTGCCAGATAGACGAACTGAAATTTACCACTATTTGGGATTAAATTTACCACTTTCGGAGAAAATTTACCTTTTCTCAAAATTAAAAAAAAATAAAAATTTGTAAATTATTAAGAACCGTTTTAAATTTTTTGTTGGTATACATACACGAGTATTTATAAAGACACAACAAAAACCGCTCCAATTCTGAACGTGTTCTTAGCTGATTTCTCCTAGAGAGGATCGCCAACCGACAGCCGCTTTGCCGCTTTGGTTCTGTTCGGGCTCTTAAACTGCTTGTGAGTATATTCAGAGAGGTAACAGTGCTGCCAGTAACTTATAAAATTAATAGGTCTAAAAAAATTATTGTTTTCGCAAAATTTACCACTTTTAATCAAAAAGTACCTTTTTTGCCTCTGCCCAAAAAATTAGTCAAAAATTACCTCAATTAGGGAAATTTACCTCAATCTGGCAACACTGGTTTATACGTGTTCATTGTTTGAAAATGTCGCCAATCGCTAATCGCTAATCGCTTTGATTCTGTTCGGGCTCTAAAGGTACGTAAATATTGTTCTAATCAAGAAAAAGTGGGTGTATATTTAATATTATTCTTTATACTTACGTTTTGGTAATTTCGTAAAAGGGTAAACCTTCAAGTGTCATAACTTTTATTTTGATATCCATAAGTTTCTAATGTTTGCTTAGTTTTGTAGGAAAATAAAAAAATCACAGTTTTGACGCCCATTTTCCCAACAGTAGACCCCTATTACTTCTAAACGAGGTAATAAAAGGCATTGTCCTTATATGGGTTTTTTATATGGAGAGAAAAACTTATGCATTCTGTGCTTGAATTTATTAATTCAATAATTTTTTTTTCTAGAAATGAACAAATTTAAAACACATGATATGAAAAAAAATGTTTAATTCAAGAAAAATTTGCTTAGAACTTAAGAATATATTTCATAGATTCAAGTCTAATATTTACTTGAAGTGAGAAAAATTTGCTTGATTCAAGTAAACAATTTGCTGAAAACTAGAATATTTTGTTTGATTTGAAAAATTTATTTTCCATGAATTGAGAGCAATTTACTTGATTCAAATAAAGAATTTAGTGAATACTAGAATAATTTGCTAGATTCAAGTAAACAAACACAAATGAACAAATTTCTCAAAATTTAATGATTTTTTTTTCTATCTTTGTCATGACGTCAAAGAATTTACCTTACCTACCTTACTGTCATTACTGTCATGCCACAAATTTTATTCTATCTTTATATTCAGCGAGTATCAATTCCATGCACCGCCGGAATTGGAGGGACAGGTTTTAGGTAACCTGCGCGGTAAAATGTAACGTTATCACATCAAATCATAATTAATATGTCCGTGAATAAAATTTTAAACTAACAACTTATTTTCATAAGTAAAAAAATGGTAAAGTTTTATTGATATTACCCATCATCCATCATAAAAATTAAATTATTTTTTCACAGTGTTCTCATAGCGTCCAATCTTTATCTGAACACTGGCGCAATGATTTGGTGATTAGCAACACTTTTCCGTCATATTTTTTTTTGTTGTCCCCTTAAAGGAAATCCATGCGAAAAACAAAATCAAAACAAAAACTTGGAAAAACTGTGCCAACCGCGCAAATCACGGCAACAGACAGCAGCCGGCTTGTCTAATGTGCGGAGTCTTATGGCATCCCAAGGGGTTGGGCTGTGAGAGGAAATTTGCAATTCAAAATATTGCTGGCCGGCACATGTGGCACACATATTTACGGGCACACTTGGTGGATAAAGCGAACTTTGGAGCTGGCTTGGATAAAATATGAGACACCAAACGGCGACGATGATGACGATGACGACGACAACGAAGCAACGGCTGCTGAAGCAGTGATTCAGTGCGAAAACACCCAAAATGAGTTTGTTAGCTTATTTTGTTGGGCATAGCTGGTGGTTGTTGTTGTTGTTGTTGATGGTGATTTTTTTTTTTCGAACACTTGAACCAACCTGTCAGTCGCAAAACCAAAAGAGACCAAATCAAATGTTCAACACTAGACGGCGCTTGTTTTGCAAAATCATTTAAAGCAAAATAGTGCAAAAAACGCAAATATTAAAAAAATGGTAAAAAAAATCAGTTAAAGTATGGAAAGAAGTAAAAAAAATAATCAGCAAAAATTGACTGCATCAGGAAACTTGGCATTCATAATGCATGAGCTATACTTTGAGCAACAATTTTGGCACTAAGAGGCACACTCAAAGATATATGAATAAAATTTTTCAAAAGAAAAATGAAAGGACTTAGAGAAATTTCTCTATAAGTTATAGAGATACGGACTAAAAAGTTTCTCTGAAATTGCCCAAAATTTGTAGTTAAATTTACAAATATCTTAAATATTTATCTTTAATTATGTGAACTTTGTTATAATTCCTAATTGGTTTATGTTCGAAATTTGTCATCTCGAAATTTTTCTCTCTGCATGCATTAAACTTGTGCTTGCGGCTCACCCGCTACACATGCTGAAACTTGGCTAAGAGATTTATGCCAACTCTTTAAGCTGTTATAATTGGTATATTAAATGATTTAAAAGTTGATTGGATAGATGAAAAAAAAAATATCAATATTTCCATTTCGGCAAATGATACAACAAGCAAGCCACAGAGTAGAAAAAGGAAAACAAAACAAAAAAACCTTTACGAGACCGAACAGGATTAATATTATTTATGAGCTTCATTTGGCTGTGGTATCAGTCGTAATATTTGTGGCCCGTTAAAGTTACTCTAATGTAAAAATTTATACATTTCATTATTCATTATTCATTCATGCAGTGATATTTGGCCAACAAGTTAAGAAATTAAGTAATCGTTACTTAGATTGTTGGATGCGATAACGCGGTGCTAAAGTGTTTCTTGCTGTTTTTTTTTGCGGCTAACGAAATTGTGTGGAAAACGATCATTTTTAACATAATTCGATCTAAATCATTGCAAGCATTTATAAATTTCTAGCTGTTAGCCGCGGTTTTGTCTGCAAACGTTCGAGTGATATAAACGTTACCCTTTTTTTGGTAAGAGCGAGAAGGAAGCAAAAAATAAGAATTTTTTTGAGGATAACACAAATGGTTTGGAAAATAAATAGAAACGAATTTAAATTTTTTAACTAGGATACGGAGGTCTGCAATTAGTAGTGATTCACAAGTTGAGTATAATTTCTTGTATATCCTTGATTTTGTTGTAGGTGTCCCATTTAGACCATCTACTTTGAAATTTGGAAACAAAAAACAGTATTTATATGAAATTTCTTATTATTTTATTTTAACAGAGAGTGTATACATGAAGGTTATGTAGGAAACACAATATCTGATAAATGACCGCTTCGTGACTAATAGTACTCGTTGGTCCTGTTGATGAAATTGTCGATGACATATTTGTGCGGACTTAGTTTTAAAAATGACACGTCGATCACTCCCCTAGCCTAAAATGAACAACAAACAGTTGCGATTCCCTGAGTTCCCTCAGTAAGTCATTATTATTTTTTTTCGTTCCATAAAGTTTAACCCTTTGAGTGATACATTTTTCTATTGAATATTTTTGTCTGTATTTTCTTACTCGGGGGTTTTCAGGGTCACTGATTACAAATCTGAAGTCAAATCTTAAAAAATCTGAAAATTCAAAATGACGAATATGGTGGAACACTGTGTCCATTTGCTATTCGATGTAATTTGTAATTTTTACATTTTACATATTTAAAACTGTTAAATAATATCCATTGATCTCAGGAATAATTTTTTATTTACCTGCGCTTTCTACAAAAAATGCGAAAATTCTTGAAAGTTGACCCAAAAAGTGATTTTTTGAAATTTTTTCTTATGAGTTTTCTACTTAATTTTTTTTTTATTATTTTCCAGTATCCAAAAGAGTTGAAAATCGTCATACTTTATGAAAAAGATAATATCTTTCAAAATAAAATATTTGCAATTACCTATCTTTTAAAATGTTCGCGCTATAAAACGGTATTTATCGATATAACTGCGTAAGAAATGGTGAAATGTTTTGGAAAATAAAAAAAGGACCATTTTGTATTTTCAAAAATGTATTTTTTATTTAACCATTATTATGTCTACTCTGAATTCTTAAAGTGCCAAGGTGCGGAAATGGCCGGTTGCCTTGTTTTTTAACCTGTTTGATGGTCCTAAAAATGCATGTATAAACTAGGACCTGACAGTTTAGTATGGAATGTATTGAATTTGAGGTCGACTAGACTGTATATGGTGCCTCAATATTCTCAACACATTACGAAATATTTTTACACTAAAAAAAAATATTGTATTATATATTAAATAAAAAAAAAATTTTAGCTAAGGTTTTTTTTTTAAAAAACGCAAAAATTGATAAAATATTTTTTTAAATTAAAAAAAAGGACCATTTTATATTTGCAAAAATATATTTTTTATTTAACCATTATTATGTCTTATGTAAGCTCTAAAAGTGCTAAGGTGAGCAAATGGCCGGTTTCCGTGTTTTATTACCTGTTTGATGGTCATAAAAATGCTATTTATTTACATTTCAAAACCAGGTTTCAACTGTTTTTAATAATTGTGATAAGTCGATAGCCTAAGCTGCTAGTGCTTTTAATATTCATTGTAAATTTAATTTATAACTAGTAAGCAATGATCTTCGACTGGGCCGAAATTAAAATAGCCCCACGACCGAACCAAAGTATATTCAAAGTCAGTTTGTATGGGAGGTAGGCGTGGTTTTCACCCGATTTCGTTGAGTTTCATACTTAGAGTGCATATTAAATATCGAAGCTCATACGCAAAATTTCAAGTCCATCTATTAATTTTTGTGGAATTCTTAGACAATTTACCTTTTTAATAAAGTCACTTTGTATGGGCGAGGTAGGCGTGGTTTTCATCCGATTTGATTCATTTTCCAACTTGACCTTTATTTTTCAGAGAAAATTTTATGTATCGAAATATCCACAGGCATGGCAGCTACCACGCCCACTTGTTCAATCCTGCCGAAATTTTTTCCACTTTTTCGAAATTACATACACGACATCTACGTTTAATTTTGTTACTGTAGCTTATCTGATTTCTAAGATACAGCGAAAAATGTGATTAAGCTGTATGGAAGCTGCCACGCCCACTTGTTCAATCGCACCCAATTTTTTTTTTACTTTTTTCAAATTACATACAAGACATCTACGTTTATTTTGTTACTGTAGCTCAACTCATTTCTAAGATATAGCGAAAAATGTGATTATGCAGCTGCCACGCCCACTTCTCTAATCGCGCCAAAATTTTCTTCATTTTTTGTAAATCACATAAAAAAATCTACGTTTGATTTTGTTGTCGTAGCTTATCTAATTTCTAAGATATAGCGCAAATTATGTTTCAGTTGTTTGGCAGCTGCCACGCCCCCTTGTCCAAAATTTCTGAAATAGGGTTTTTTTTTGTATTTTTTATACCTAAAACATCGAACTTTACCAAAAAAATCCACAAAATAATATTTTCCGTCTAACTTGTATGAATCGCATCACTGTGCGACGTGGACGTGGAGAGCTCCTAGTTCCTTTATTTTGTTTTTGTGTTTTTATTTTATTTTTGTTTTTTTATTTTTTTAAATATATATTGATAATTGATCTTTGATTTAAATAATTTCAAATTTTGACTTCAGATTCGTATTCCGTAACCTAAAGAACCCCTCTAAAATCAATACTGAACTACAAATTTTGTAAAAGCAAACTTTAGCCAGATAGTGGTCCGCCATATTGGATCCGCCATATTGGATCTGCCATATTGGATCCGCCATCTTAGATTCGCATACATAATTTCAAAGTTTGACTTCAGATTCGTTATCTACTCTTTAAAAACCCCTCAAGAATGATAACTGATATAAAAATTGAGAAAAATCATACTTTAGCAGAAAAATGGGTCCATCATATTGGATTCGCCATCTTAGATTTGTATAATTTCAAATTTTGACTTCTGATTCGCAATGAGCGACCCTAAAAACCCCTAGAACCACAGTGGTACCAAAAAATATAGCTACAAAAGATGTGCGTCACAAAGAATAATAGGTGGTCCCGCTGTACTCAAAGGGTTAACTAAGCGCCTATAGTCACCGTATCATAATTCCATGCAATGCTTTTCTGTTTATGTTGCATGCTTTTTAGTGCATTAGCGGTTTGCTTCTATGGTGTCATGGAGACAAACATTTTTCTTGTTATGAGTTAAAAAAATTTGCTAATTTTTTCGGGAGTTTGTATCAAACGATTTCTGTTTTTTTTTTTCCAAATAAATGAAGAGAAAGAGAGACTCGAAAATAAACTTGAAATTTAGGCCCAAAAAAAAAAAAAATGGGTAATTTTTGCCAAATTAAAACATGGAAAAACTCCCCAATTTTTTTTTATTCCCAAAAAGATAAGAAATTTCAAAATCGTTATGATAAAACGGTTTCTCCATGAACGGAAAGTAAAAAAACGCTATTCCGTTAAAGAGCAAATCATTTTATCATTAAGAAAACACCATTTGGACCTCTACACCATAATGTCCATGGACCCCTTGTTCATGGAATAACATCAAGAACAAATAAAAATATGGAAATCTTTGCAGATATTTTCACAGAGGAACATAAACTGACTACTTAAATCTGTTCTTTTATAGTTTGATAATTTTACATTGAATTTAGATCACGGAAAAATGCGCACGAAAAATTTGGAAATAAATCCTGAAAAACTGCTAAAAATTTCATGTGTAATTTCCATTTTTTTCGGGTTTAATTTCCAAACCATAAGGGCGTAATTTCAGTGGCGTCCGTGGCGTAGTTGGTTAAAGTGTGTGGCCGCTATGTCAACGAATCTGGAGACCCAGGTTCGAACCCCAGCAGCGACAGAAAATTATTTGAATTAAAATAATTTTTCTGTACGGCCGCCACCTCTCTGCAGACAATGGCAAACCTCAGAGAGTAATCAAACTGCCATGTAAAGCTTCTTGAGAATAAGAAAATTTCGTTCATCGCCGTTCGGAGTTGGCGTTAAGCCTGTAGGTCCATTTCTCGGTCAATTGTGTACAAACTTAATAACACGCACAACACAATTGATCATAAGAAGCTAGGTCAAAGTCCTTTCAAGGGCTAAATGGCAAGTTATTTATTTTTATTTTTTTTTTTATCTTTTCCGACATTTCTGGCGTTTTTTGTAGCAAGTCAAAAAATTTCATACAACTGAACTTTATGTTACATTTCACGAATATGATACTCTCCAAATGGTTTTTTGTCTTGTTGCCATTCCTGAATTTTTTCAGCAGTTATAAATTTCGTCAAATAACCGAATACCGATAAAATAAAAAATTTCTCGCAGAATTCAGGGATATTTCGTCCGATTTGGGGACACCGGGACAATTGCCAAAATTTGGGGACATGTCCCGAGTAAATGGGACAGATGGTTTCACTAAATACACTGTACAGATAGTAACCAATATTAGAACGCAACAGAGCAAATTTATGGATCGCTTGTGTAATCATCATCCACATTTATTGGTCGAAATCGAGGCCGATCTAAAAACTCTGATAATTTATGGGCATTGCTATCCGGTTGTAGACAGTCACAACTCTACGACGACCACCATAAGTCATGCTCGTGTCATTCAGCTACCACAACTAGTACGATAATCTCCGAAGGTCGAGCCCTACGATAGTCTCCCGGAAAAAAGGGTTTTATCTTGACACAGTACTTCAACATCACTGACACCTAACATTGTCACACATGACTGTAACCAATTGTTATTCGCCACTATTTATTACACCGAGATCATCGCCAAATAATGCAGTGATGAAGTCATTATTAATTATTTGTTCTCGCAATAGGCAAAGTGAAAATCCTTTATTTCCATTCATACACTGAGAAAATTGAACGCCTTAAAATCAAAGAAAAAAAGTTGTTAAGAGACTGTAACCAAAATATCGTTGCTATAAGGAAAAGATCGTTGCACTAATGATTTATTCTTTAACTAAGCAACTGCTGCATCTTTGAAACAAAAGACTGAAGTTCTTTGAATCTAAATCATTAAAAAAATAGTTGCCGTAAAGACAAATTATTTACTATAACGCTTTAATTCTTTGTTAACAAAGAAAAAAGTACGCAAAATCAACAAATTTTCTTTGTTTCTTGAAGCTAAGCATCGTTGTTTCAAAGACAAAGCCTTTAACTTTAAAGAATCTTTTCAACAAAATCATATTTTTCTTAAAAATACAGACGCTTATAGTTCGCAGTTACTTTGTGGGCAATATGTACTATATAAGGCAATTGACGTATTAATATGTATAAGTTGTAATGAGCATTAGATTAAATCGTATGGGTTAAGGGTCAAGGGGAAGGGGGAAGGGGCGGGAAGGAGAATGGAGAAGGGGTGAGTAATAGAAAGAAAAGGCGGACATACAAAGGTAGTATTAAGGAAATCGGCTTTTTTAAAGTCGTACATCTTTGTCACAAGAATTTAAGTCTTTGATATAAAGTATATTTTTCATGGGAATTTAACAATCTTTGTGCCTTTGCCGTAAGGATGTTTTATCTTTGGGCACAATCTAACCAATAAAAGTCTTTGTGGCAAAGTGTATTTTCTTTGGTTTTACGATTTTTTCCCTGATTGTAATAGTTAACGTAGCATATATACATGCCAAATAATAATTTTACACAAGTCCGTTCCGCCGTGATTTTTCTATTTCACACTTGGAGCGGCTGACTCTGCTTTTTGTCTATTTTTATCGTGAGGGCTAAGAAGAAGCCTTTTGGTATGTACAATTTTTTTTTTTTCATACCACTCGCACCTTTAACAAAGTTTCCGTTTCGTTGCTTATTTTTTTTCTTGGGCGAACGTAAATCTTTTTTGAAAAAATCTTTTATGGCATTTATTAATGTATATCTCAGGAACATTATACAATTTTTTCGATGAAAAATAATTCAAAATGGAGGCTGAAGGTCTCGTTGATCAAAGCCGTGCGCTGCGATAGCCGATGTGCGCTGTACACTCTACAGACCTGCCAAGTGATCTCAACGAAAAAACCAAACAAAGTGTTACCCTAGATGAAATTTGTGGGCATTGTAGATTTCCGATTTTAGTAAATTCCTTTTTAAGAAAAATGGCCGCCTTTTGAAAAAACCCTGTTTTTTCTACTTTTGATTCCGCTCTAACTTTAAAAAAATAATGATAATAAATTTTTACATATTTTCAAGATCCTAAGGATAAAAATAAAGAAAAAACCAAAAACAACAATTTTCCGTCGACTTCTACTAGAACCTCCCCTTAAGCAGCTACTTCCGTTTCCCGATGACATCATTACTTTTTTCTTATTTGTGGTTATAAGATATAAAATTAACGTCTAATAATAATAATGAAACGCCGATACCACTCAGCAAAATGCCTCTTTTGCATTTTTGGAAACCTTCGAGGGAAGACGTAATGTTGTCACGTCAAAAACTTAAAATTTATCACAAATAGATTCAACTAGAATTATCATTGAAACTACTTGGTTGGGTTCTTGCAGCTTTTTAAGCATCATATAGTTTTTGACAAATCATTATGATTCTTTGGCCAATAAGTTCCTGCACAATTTGTTTTGGAACTTATTTGGTTATTATAACTTTTTGAGTTTTGCGAATTGCTTGAGGAATAGCGATTTTACATTGACTATATCTATGTGAAAAGAGTTTCACTTTGATTTTTTTTTTTTTGAAGCGAAGCTTTTTACGCCTCGTTCTGCGATTTGCTAGAGTGAAATCAGAAAAAACGACACTTTTTTCGACACCTTTTACCTTTTTTCTTAGAATTGATATTGTTTTTTGCTTGCATCAATTGAACCAGAAAATGTTAAATTAAAAATAATTTCTTGCCCGCTGCAGGAATTGAACCCACAAACTCACAGTTCTATCGTTTGTTGGTACTTTCCTCTAACCATTACGCTAAAACACTTTCTTTTATAATTTTGTTGATTCAGTGATAAACATTAGCTAAAGCTATGTTTCAGCAAATCACTATAATCTATTACTTTAAGAAAGGATTGTGTGTTGGCTATTCTAGGACTGTGTATTGGCTAGCCAACCGACAAAAGTAGCAAACAAAACGAACTAGAGCAAAGATAACTAAATTTACCGAGCTATGGTTTGAATCTTCGGTTTGTCCATGCGAACTAAAAGACCTAACGAACTAAAAGAACGAACGAACTAAAAGAACGAACGAACTAAAAGAAATATTCACTAAGGATTGTGTATTAGATGTTGTTTCTACTTCCTACTAAAGGTCGTTATAAATATCGTTAAAAATAAACAACCTGTAAGTTGATTAAATTGTAACAAAATTAATGATTTTTGTATATTTATTCCCTACAACTGAACAGGGGGCTTTAAGGGAGGGCCGAAGAGGGTTAATATATATCGACTCATAACCGCCAAAATATCTTAAGCGACATAATATCCAATTTATGTTTTTTGATGAAAATCGATAATTTGCGATGGTTTACATCGTCTGTCAAAATTTCATAGGTGTACGAAATTAGATTATGAATTTAAACCAAAAGCAATTTTAGCTTAAGTACACACTACATGTTTGTTTACATTTTTCATGACAGCAAAGTGTCGCTTAAGATGAAATTCTCTAAAAGAAATTAATCAATATAAGAGATAAAATTATTAAAATAAAATTAATAGCAAAGAGATAAGAGATAAAAGATAAAATTAATAGCAAAGATAATTAAAAAAAACCTTCTCCTGTAAAATTTTCTTTTTGGCGCTTAAGATATTTTGGCGGTTATGAGTCGATATGATATATATACTTTGTTATTTTAAAGTTTTGAATTTAAAAACCTTTTTAACAAAAAAAAAACCCGACTTCAAAATCACTACAAAGTAAAAAATAATTTTAAATAACTTTTCCCATTCATTTCTTGGTCATATTTTAAAAGCTATTTATACGTGTTATAATATTGGAAATCTTATCATTTTCATTTTTTCTATTTTGTTTTATTATCATCAATATACTAATAGCTTTATGTACATAAAAGCTTTGAAGTCGGCGCTTATCTTACTATGTCGAAATCTTTTTATTTTAATTTTTTCTAATTTGTTTTATCATAAAAATATTATTAACTTTATGAATATAAAAGCTTCTTAGCGATTTTTTTTTCTTTCAATTGGTAATTTTTGAGTACGCTGAATGTAGTCAATGTGTTCCATGCATTATTTGTGCAGCTGTTACACACTATGTCATATTCAATATGAGCTTTACAAGCTCACCCAAACCAGTTTAGTGAGAATTTTAATGTGTACAAAGCTTTTAAAATTACTACAGTGTCACCAAGGCACCAAATAGTGCACGGATGGTAAAAGGTCATGATTGTGTGTCAAAGATGAGCGCCGACTTCAAAGCTTTTATGTTCATAAAGCAATTAATATATTGATAATAAAACAAAATAAAAAAAATGAAAATGATAAGATTTCCAATATTATAACACGTATAAATAGCTTTTAAAATATGACCAAGAAATGAATGGGAAAAGTTATTTAAAATTATTTTTTACTTTGTAGTGATTTTGAAGTCGGGTTTTTTTTTGTTAAAAAGTTTTTATTTCTTCCTTTTTAGATAATATGAAATATTTTATGCAATAGTATTTATTCTTGAGGAAAATTTTAAACATGAAACTTTGTTCTTAACAAATTTGATTTTTAATTCCTGAAAGTTTGTTGGGTAATTTCCATTTCTGTTTCTTTACAATTTGTAGTGCCCCGCCCTTTCTCTAATCCCGCCCAATTTATTTACCGTACCATATAATGATTCTACCTACCCCTGTGCCAAATTTCAGTTCCCAAGTATCAATATTAACCGTAATATAGTAATTTCCTTAAAGTGACACATCCTGTGTACAATCCCGCACACTTTTTTAATGATTCTACCTACTTATCTACCTGCATACCAAATATTAATATGCTAGTGTCAATATTAACTAAGATATAGTATTTTTATAATATGGACACGCCCCTTTGTTGAATAACGCCCACTTTTTTAGCAGTAATTTGCAGTAACTGTACCTACCTATGTACTACATTTCAACACCCTAGTGTCAATATTATTCGATATATAGTGTGTTTCTAATATTGCCACACCCCTTTGTCGAATAACGCCCACTTTCTTTACAGTAATTTTCAAAGATTGTGTCTACCCCTGTACTAAATTTCAGCACCCTAGTGTCAATACTATTCGAGATACAGTGTTTTTCCAATATTGCCACACCCCTTTGTCAAACAACGCCCACTTTATTGACTGTAATTTGTAATAGCTATGCCTACACACGCACTAAATTTCAGCACCCTAGTGTCAATATTATTCGATATATAGTGTGTTTCTAATATTGCCACACCCCTTTGTCAAATAACGCCCACTTTCTTTACAGTAGTTTTTTAAAATGGTGTCTACCCCTGTACTAAATTTCAGTACCCTAGTGTCAATACTATTTGAGATACAGTGTTTTTTTAATATGACCACACCCCTTTGTCAAATAACGCCCACTTTATTGATCGTAATTTGTAATAATTGTGTCTACCCCAGTGTTTTTACTGTAAATTTCAGTACCCTAGTGTCAATATTAACTGAAATACAGTGTTTTTCTTATATTGACACGCCCCTTTGTCGAATATCGCCCACTTTTTTAAAAAAGGACCTCCGCGTTCATGGTATCTATCTGTTGACAAAAAATTACGGAAATCGGGCAAGTGCTTTAGGAGTTATCGATGTACATACATTTAAAAAAAAAAAAAAAAAAAAAAAAAAAAAAGCGCGGACAAACCAACGAAATTGAGAACCTCCTCCTTTTTGAAGTCGGTTAAAAAATAATTTTAATCGAAAAAACGCTATTAAATTATCAAATCTATGAATTTGCAAAAATGCTTCGCTTCTCTCGTGTGTCCAGTGACGCACCTGTGTTTTTTTTTTTTTTTTGGCATAAGGAATCTTCTAGGAATATCTATGAAACTAGTCTAGATATAGCTTTTTGAAATCAATGTTCTCTTAGATTTAAGGTACATGATTCCAAGGCCTATTATTTCCATTGGTTTTCATATTTTGTTTTCTCAGTTATAAGCATTCATTTCTGATACATTTCAAAATTTGAAACCATAAAAAGCAGAAAATATTTCCTCGGGCCTGTTTGAATTTAGAACTATTTAAAATGAATTTTTATTTTTGAATGAAGTTTCTGACGCTATAGAACACCCAACGATTTCTTTCGAACTGCACACCCCACACATTAATTGCCTTCAATACGACAAATTCAATGTGGTGTCCAACCCCACATGAGAACGTTGGCACGATCTTCTTAAATGTTTCCAAAAACAATCGCTGCAACAACAATAAAAACAACAACAACGACAACAACAACAATAAAAAAAACAACAACAACAACAAATGCTCCACCAATATCAAAATCAATCACCTGTTACAATGTTATTTTATGGTTATTGAAAGTGTCTCAAAAAGTTGAAAGAAAATCGATTTATTTTTCTTTTGCTTCACCTTCTCCAGAAAAGCGTGCCAAGCAGCCTGCTGGAATGGTTGCTATTGAATCCAATGATATTTTTATTTTTAAAATTATTTATTTTAATGTTGTCTTAAGAGGCATTGATTGGGTGTGGTGTGGTGCGTTCTATGCTGCTGCTTTCAAGCGTCAGTGTTCAGTGGTGCGCTTAAATTAGTTGAAATGCCATGGAACGTCGATGGTAGCCCTGCTAATGACAGACAGTTTTGCATATTATTTCTTTGGATTATTGATATTTATGATTTTTATTACGACTTTGAGCATAGACATTCCTCTGCTTTTGGGATTATTATACGCCTGAATTATTTTGTAATTTGCATTTTTGTTGCTGGTTGTGGGAGAAATGCAAACATTTGTTTGTGACCCGATACATCACAATATCTTACTTAAAGAGGAAAAAAAGATTTAGGCAAAATTTTTCCCAAAATTGATTAACCAAACATTTAACTCAAAATGCATGCAACTACGAGAGTTGCCTTTAAAGTCTTGCGTCTACCAATGAAAAAACAGTGGGTAGTCTGTGAAAATGCTTTTATTGCTTTCCAAAGTTTTCTCCAAGATGATCACTACACTTTTGCATTCGTTTGAAACAATTTCCGAAACAGCCGTGACACTCTAAAGTTGGTAACTCCGAAAACAGGCTTTTGAAGGCCTCAACAGGCTGTTTGGACGTAAAAAACGCGCAAAATTCTCCCGAGAGGAAATTCAATCAATTTGCCAGAGATTTTAGGTCAGTCTCGATTTCAACCATTAAATGTAAAAATCAAAATTTTAAATTTTCTCATAAAAGAGAACAGGTCCTGCATGAAATCAAGGAAATAACATCAAAGTATGATAATTTATTTGTTGGATGTAAATTGATTGAACTATCGGCACTTCTACAAGGGGCGTATTGTACTGTGTCACACGACATGTGACCACATTGAATCACTAGATTGGGTATCTGCCTTCGTTTTCAAGCGGAAGGTTAACTTGCGAAATCCACTGCAAAAATTTAAAGCACGTTCCATCATATACCCAAGAAGTTTTCTGTAAATAAATTTGAAGTAATGATGATAATCCTTGCGACACAGTCCCTAATATATACAGATCCATTTGTATTTCATCTTAAAAAACCAAAGAACCAAAGATAACTTCAGGTTCAACAAGTAGAGACAATAATTGCAGGATCAGCTTACCTTGTGGGCAATAAAACGGAGATATGAGAGCAATTAAATACCTCAGCGCCATAATAAAACCAAACCGTACACATACGCACACTCACCTGCAATAAAGTCCAAATTGAAAGATCACACGACAAATGTGACAAAATATTGCAGCTTAGATGAAACCTCAAATTAAGGAAGAGCATAAAAAGTAAACCAAATGTTTTTTATGATATGACGATACAAAGTGAAAGATTTCCATAAAAAATTGCACCTTCCTCGACACAAACAGGAAGAAAAAAAATTGACAAATTAAGTAGCATTCCCAAGACGCCAAAAGCCCTGATTGACGGGCTGTAATAATTGCTCTGCAAGCAAGACGATATCATCTAGCCATTTGGCTGGTAGGTGAACCAATACCAACTTAAAAAACAATTTAATAACTTAGGCGAAACAACGGCTGTGCATAGGATTTGAAAAAGCACCTAATGGCATCTCCCCCAAAAAAAAAATAAAAAAAAAGCGCTAAGCAAGATTAATTGCGGGGATTTTTTTTCCATACAATTAATCTTACGCTGTAGACACCTTATTTAGATATATGAGTTTAAGAAAAAAAAAAAAAACAACTACTTTCCACATCTTCACTCGAGCCGACCTGCACGAACAGTTGCTCCGTCAGAACCTCCCTCTTGAACGGTGACAAACTGTAACTTCAAGTGGTGCTATTTTTGGCACAACACAGCAATACCAACAAAAATAAACCAAAAACAAATAAACAGCAAACATCATCCATGTCCGTCCATGCCTTGACACTGTCTACCATTCGTACAGCTCTTGACAAAGCACATGTAGAGTCGCTGTCGTCGACCATGATCATCAAATATTTGTTTGCCTTGAACGTGACAAAATCTTCAAAATATCCCCAAAACTAATGCAAAGTGGAAGACTAGAATCTACGAATACATGTTTTAGTTTCACCTCGGAACTGATAATGTTCGGGAGGGAAGTTCTAAAGTGGAGGCAGTTGAGAATCCATTCAACTCAACATAAATCAAGTGAATGACGTGTATTGCTTCAATTAAGCGGAGGAACACTTTGACGAAAGCTTTAACGATTTTTAAAAGATGTGTCAAGGTGTTGCAAGATACCGTTGTGCAATGATTTTCTGCGAAAGATATAGGTACACTTGTTCGTTCATTGACTTCAGCGACGATTGTTTTTTCGTGTGATGTGTAAGAAAAAAATTATGAAAAATTTATAATAATGATCGAGAATCAATGGAGAAATATGTATGATTGCTAAATGTTGAAAATAAAATAAATAAATAAAGTTTAAAAACCTTGCGGGCAGTTGTGACCAGTAGTTGTGAGACGGACTTATAAAAAGATGTTCCGCTTCAAAGATAAGATTAGATAAAGGAAATTGATGGATGTTATTTACTTCAGAGTTAACGCTTTATGGCGTTGATGACTTTTTAAACCCTCTACTTGTTGACAGATTATGAAACTAACTCAACTTGGCATTGATGCATTAAACTAATTAATTAAAATTGCCTTTTGGTTAATTAAAGGTTTATTTGATTTATTGAAGTGACAGTTGATCCCAGAGTTAAGTAGAAAACCGCGACAAGGTTACAATTTGCCTCTGAAGTTTAAAAATAAGACATTTATAAAAAAATGTATTTTCCAAAATGCAACGATGTTGCATAGAGATGCATAATAGCAAAGATGCTTCCAAAAGAGTTATAGTACGAAAGTAAAGGCTAGTTATTTACGAAATTACGAAATTGCAAAATTATGTATGGAATTATAGCTCGCTGAGTATTGAAATGAAGACAGAAAGTAAAGCAAATTATGACGTTATAATTAGAGGTAGAAAATTATGGTAGCATTAAAAAATTAGAAGAAGCTAAAGCAAAAACAAAAACAAAAGCAAAAGCAAAAGTAAAAGCAAAAACAAAAGCAAAAGCAAATGCAAAGGCTAAAGCAAAATCAAAAACAAAAAAAAAAAAATAAGAAAACATTTAAAAAATTTCAAATAGAAACAAAGTCAATACTAGAAAATATGAAAAATAGATATAAAAAAAATAAGAATTTAAATAAAATTAAAAATTCAAATTAAATAACTTTAAAAATTCAAATTAAATTTTATATAACACTAAAAATAAAACAGTTTTAAAAATAGTAACTAAAATATGCAATTATTAATGATAACAATACTTCTTGAAAATGAAACATAAAAAAAAAAATTTAAATAAAAATGATAAAAAATAAATATAATAATAATAATAATAATAATAATTAAAATAATAATAATAATAATAATAATAATAATAATAATAATAATAATAATAATAATAATAATAATAATAATAATAATAATAACAATAATTATAATAACAATAATAATAATAAAAATAAAGTTATAATAATAATAGTAATAATAATAAGAATTATAATAACAATAATAATAATAATAATAAAATTTTAGCAAAATTAAATATGAAAACAAATATAATGAATAATGAAGCTTAAATTAAAAATTAAACTAAGATATAAAAAAAATAAAAATATGAATTTAAATCAAAACACAAATAGAAATTAAAATAAAAAAATAAATAGAAACTTAAATAATTAATTATTACAATTAGAATAGTAGTTAAAATTGTTGTATGATTAAGAAAAAAAAAATAGAAATAGACATAAAGTAATATAAATAATAGCAATTAAAATAAAAATGGAATTAAAACAAATATAAAAATAAAAATATTTTCAAAATTAGACCACATATAAAAATATGAGTAAAAGATAAAAATATAAATAAAAGTTAGTGAAAAATATTTGGTGTACAAAAAAGCTTTAAAAGAAATTTTTCAAGTTGTAGATGCTTTATTGTAAAAAATTTGTTACAAATTCATTTTTCAAAGTATTGTCCATTGCGAGCCACAACTTTTTCCCATTTTTCTGGTAATTTTCGGATACCATCTCGAAAAAACCATGCGTTTTCTAATATGATCCACGAATCGATTCAATATTGGAATTCTTTAAAAGAGCAAAAGTACTGGTCCTCAAAGGCATGGGTCTTCGAGGAAAACAGTAGTCAGAAGAGGCAATGTCTGGGCTATACGGTGGGTGGGGTAAGACTTCCCATTTCAGCGTTTCAAGGTATGTTTTCACCGGCTACGCAACATATGGCCTAGCTTTGTCCTGTTGCAAAATTACCTTGTCGTGCCATTGCTCGTATTCTTGCCGTTTTTGTTTTTATGCTCGGCTCAAACGCATCATTTGAGTTCGGTAAAGTTGCATTGTAATGGCTTCATCCGGTTGCAGCGGCTCGTAGTACACCACGTAAAAGTTGTCCCACCAGATACAGAGCATGACCTTGCCACTGTGAATATTCTTTGGCTTTATCGTCGATCTTGGCGTATGGACGGACGGGGCCCGTTTGATTTTTTGCGCTTGGGGTTATCGTAATGAACCCATTTTTCATTACCTGTCACAATATGATGCAAAAATCCCTTTCTTTTTTTCCATTGGAGCAGTTCACAAGTGAAAAAACGGCGTTCGACATCTCAATTCATACTGCACCTTATATCCTACCTTTTGTATCATTACCATGGCTTTTAAGCGAACAGATATGGCTTGTTGAGTCATTAGCAATGGTTTTGCGAGTTCTTCTTACATTTTGCACCAGTCTTCATTAATTTATCCAAAAAGCGAGTCATTTTTGCACCAATAACGCATTACTTAAATCGACTACGTAAATATTTAAAATTTGTCTAAATACTTTTTTAATTAAATAAAATATTAAAATATTTAAACAGAATTAATAAAATTTTATTTATATATTTACGTAGATAAATCAAATATTTTCCTTACAACTCGTTTTTTCCCGTATTTAAATTTTATTTATACCACACACGTACACACATATCCAATACAAGCAAGCAGCAACAGCATCGCACACGTACACACATATTCCGACAAGCAGCAACAGCATCGCACTCTGTTCCTGCAGTTTGTTTCTTGCAGGTTTCTTATAGTTCTCATTTAGTTAATGTTGCAAGGGTAATATAGGGTGGATATTTGGCCAAGATGATTTGTGAATGCGATGGGTGGTCGTTTTATGGATTGATGTAGGGTTGAGTGACAACTTGATATTTTCTGGTTGTCATTTACCTGCATATTTTTCTTCTTATACATTTTAATTCTTATTGAATTTTAATATGTTGTTTTTTAAATTCAGTATTTTTATATAAATTTTCTTTAAATGCGATAGTTTTATTTTCAAATATTAAATATTTGAAAAACATTTTAAAAAATTCGTGCACAATTTAAATATATTTTTTATTAATTCTGTTTTAATATTTAAATATTTTATTTAATTAAGAAAATATTTTAATAAATTTTAAATATTTACGTAGTCGATTTATGCAAATGCGATATTGGTGCAAAAATTACTCGCTTTTTGGATAAATTAAAAAAGTTTTTGGATAAATTTAATATTTTTTTTCCTTAGTGTAGATACTATCTCAAAAGAATTCTTTAAAACTTTTTTGTACATCTAATAAAAACAGATATAGATCTCAGAATAAAAATAAAAATGAAACGAAAAAGAGAAATATGTAAAAAAATCAATTAAAAAAAATAATATTAATATATTAAAATAAACTAGTAAGAAATGATCTTCGACTGGGCCGAAGTTAAAATACCCCCACGTCCGAACCGAAGTATATTCAAAGTCTTAAGCCGTCAATAAAATGTTTATTTGTATAAAACATTTTTGTTATACCTACATAGTTTTAACAGAAAATATTCGCTTTCATTTTTTATAAAATCACTTTGTATGGGGGTGGGTGTGGTTTTCACTCGATTTGGTTGAATTGTATACACAAAGTGCATGTTATATATCAAAGTTAATAAGCAAAATTTCATGTCCATATATTATTTTTTGTGGAATTTAAAGAGATTTTACCTTTTTGATGAAGTCACTTTGTATGGGAGGTAGGCGTGGTTTTTATCCGATTTGGTTGAATGTCATACTTAGAGTTCACTTTAAATATCGGAGCTCATATGCAAAATTTCAAGTCCATATATTAATTTTTGTGGAATTCTAAGAGATTTTGCCGTTTTGATAAAGACACTTTGTATGGGAGGTAGTCGTGGTTTTCATCCGATTTGGCTCATTTTCGAACTTGACCTTTATTTTTTAAATAAAAGCTTAAATATTGAATTTCATGATGATAGCTTGAAAATTACGGCTGTAATCGTGACGACAGACGGACAGACAGACGGACATGGCTAAATCAACTCGGGTGGTGATGCTGATCAATAATATATATACTTTTCTATATATACTTTTACGTTTTTTAAACGTGGGGGTATAAAAATAAAAAAAATTATAAAATGAAAAATATTAAATTTTGAAATAAAAATTTAAATTAAAAATAAAAAAATAAAAAATTTTTTAAATATAGTTAAAAAATAGATTTAAAAATAAAAATAAAAATAATAAACAAAAAATAAAAGACTTTATTAATGAACAGAAATAAAAATAAATTTGCAAAAATTGAATAGCAATAAAAATGATACTTAATAAAACAAAATTTTAAAAAGAACAAAAAAAAAAAAAAATATATGATGTAAGAAAATGTAAGAGGAAATAGATGATGTAAGAAAATAAAAACAAAAAAACTAATTTAAAATAAAAATAGAAAAATAAATAAAAATTAAAATAAAAGAGAAAAACGAGGAATTACAACAAAAATAAAAATTTAATTAAAAATTATTATCTAAACAAAAATCAAGATAAATAGTAATAAAAATTAAATATAAGAAATAAGACCTTTAATAAAAATAAAAACAAACTATAATAAAAGAAAAAATATATTTAGAAATAAAAATAAAAATAATATAAGAACAATTATTTGGAAAATATCGACTCATAACCGCCAAAATATCTTAAGCGCCAAAAAGAAAATTTTACAGGAGAAGGTTTTTTTTAATTATCTTTGCTATTAATTTTATCTTTTATCTCTTATCTCTTTGCTATTAATTTTATTTTAATAATTTTATCTCTTATATTGATTAATTTCTTTTAGAGAATTTCATCTTAAGCGACACTTTGCTGTCATGAAAAATGTAAACAAACATGTAGTGTGTACTTAAGCTAAAATTGCTTTTGGTTTAAATTCATAACCTAATATCGGACACCTATGAAATTTTGACAGACGATGTAAACCATCGCAAATTATCGATTTTCATCAAAAAACATAAATCGGATATTATGTCGCTTAAGATATTTTGGCGGTTATGAGTCGATATATTTTGGGACAAGGTTAAGAAAAATGAGATCAAAGGTATGGTCGAGATTATTACAAAGATTATTAGAAATATATGAACAAATATGAAAATATGATAAAAATATGATAAAATAAAATATGATAAAAATATAAAAAAAAAAGATTTAGAGAAGGATTAGGACAAGGACTCAGACAATGCTTGGGTAAATGATGCGGCTATTGATTGGGACTGAGATAAGGACAAGTATTTAGACTTAGTCCAAGACTTATGTCAAAGATTGGGACAAAGATTGGGACAAGAAGTTGGAAACGGGTTAGGAAAGTATTCGAACAAGTATATTGTATATTGTATTGTAGAAGTATACAGATATTGTCAGAAATTTGGATATATGTATGTAGATCAAAATATTTTGACAAGGAGTAGGTCATTTATTAGGACAAATATAAGATCGTGGGATAAAAATAAGATAAGCTTGAGGACAAGTTTATGCGGCGATTGGAAAGGAAAGGTATAAGAATATGATCAAGTGGAAATAACGTTTTTACGTCGAAATAGTTAGGTGTGTCCATGGCACTGTCAGCTGCAGACTTTTTTCATAAATTTTTCGGCGATTCAGATAAATGCAATTTGCAATCGAACAACATATGTTATGATTTGATAATTCCCGTATCATTTAACAACAAGTATATGACTATAATCTTAAGAATTGAAAAAAAAGGATATTGTGACATTTATTCTACAATTAAAATTTAATTAAAAAGTTTTAGTAAATTCATGTCATAAATAAATGAACATTAAAATAAAAGAATTGCAATTCTATATTATTAAATATGAACTCGTTGTTTTAAGAACAAAATTGTACATCCATGAAATTATCCTTTATGTTGGGTTCTAAAAATGAAGTATTTTGATATTATTAAGAATTTCATTGCCAAGACTTGACTGATCTTTAATATCTAGACGAATTTTTTGTATGTATACTTATTAAAAAAATGTTTAAAATTTTTTTATATTCTTACACGCCTTTTATTCCTTTCTAAATACAGCGTCGCAAAATAAGAGCTTTAGTAAACTTTTGAAATATGAACCAATTTCCGTCATTCGCTCTTTAAAAAACTGATTTACTGCAATGGAAACATCTCAGTTATGCAGATTTTATTGTTTTTTTTTTCCTTCATAAACCGCAAATTATAGTTTGATGTCTACTTTGCCGCTTGTAGCGTGCTAAGTACCTTAAATCTTTTTACCTTGAACTTGATAAAACGTCTCTTGCTGATAAGCGATCAAGAGTCAAACGACAGGAAATTTCTTTTCGGCAACTTAATACTGGACAAATATAGATATTCGTCGAAAGATGAGTCAAATTTGCGAAACACAGAAACAAAAAAGTAAACATAAAAAAAAATTACCAATATTTAAAAATCATAAAACAACATATATCATTTTAATGTAGACTTAATCTTTTTTTCTCACAAAAACCAAAAAGTTCAAATTTATTGACATGACTCAGCGGCTATGAAATTTAAGCAGAAGTGGCTTGTATGATATTTATTAACAAATTCAAATTTGTTATAATTTTTCCCAGCGCTACCGCGTGTCTTCTTATGTGGTCGCACGGACAATAGGGATGGACCAAGCTGTATATGGTCGCCGAAGCGACGTTAAGCTTCCCAGAAGATTAATAATCTTAGATATTGCATTTTAATTAGCTCTCAATCGATTTGGCTCAATCGAACAAACTAATTTTTAATTTATTGTCAACGCTACTAATGAAACGCCTATGCATCCATTGGATAGCTATTATGATCAATTTGAGATACGGTATCTCATATAAATAAAAACGAAGAAGAACACAAAACCTGAAGCTGTCGATTTAACAAATTATTTAAATTATAACAAAGCACTAAAGATACAAGAACAGCGAAGGAAAAACTTCTGTTTGACTAGACGCAGCTTAATTTATGCATGTAGCTGAAGCTATGCTTTAAGATATTGTATCTAAGAGATATAAAAATGATTTAGCTATACAGCAAACAGCAGCTAGATACGATAATAAGCAGTTAGAATGTCAATTGGTTAAAATTCTTGAGTTGTGTGTTCGCTGCTTTTCATAGTTGAGTATCGGTTTGGACTTAACCGTTAACGATATCGAATTTCCTTGTGAATGACGCAGTCATGTATGCAAGTATCTTGAAGATACACTTGGTGGCAGCTGCGCGCTGCCTGCAGCAGCAGCAGCTACTTTTGCTGCTTCAGCGATTTATACGCATCTGAGTCGATGTGTGTTTCTTAGACTGAATGTGTGTGAATGTGTGAGTACGTTTGTCAGGCGCCAAGAGTTCTAATATCAGATGCAGTGCATTTTTTTTCTTGGGCGAAGATTTTCTTTTCTCTACGTTTTGTTTTCTTGGCTCGTGACAAATTCTTCAAACAGCTGCGTTGGAGTATCTGCCGGTGTAAATTTGCAAGAAAGTCGGTCATTTAGCAACTATTTTTGCAAAAGAGAAGTTAATGGCTAGGTCTGAATCTGGTCTCGAATTGGCATCATGTTCGGTTATATAACATAAAATATCTCAAGATCCTTGAGTAGATAGCTCTGATTCTTCGAAACAAAGTTCTTTAGAAAAAAAGTTCAGTCGCCAAAAAAAAACAAACAAAAAAAAACTTTTGCAAAAAGGTCGCTAAGGAACAATACAAGTATGGTTCGCTAAGGAACAATATGATGCTGAAAGGAAATATAGGGGGGGAGGGGGGTCAAAATTCGCAATACAAATCAAGACAATTCGTCATAACAATCTATATTCGTCATGATGCCAATTCGAGACCAGATTCAAACCCCAACTGACTACAGATAATGGCGGGTATATATAGATAAATGAGGGTAAATAAGGCCATGTTAACCCTCTGCATCTGACGTCGTAGTCTGACAGACACCGAAAATTAAAACTTCGTGAGTACAAACGTAAAATTCGAAAATAAGAAATTCGTTTTTATCTTTCATAAAAACGTATTTTATTGCAAATTTTATTTTTATGATAGCCTTATAATTATTTGCTGTTATATGGAATAAGGTTAAGAAAGTTACAGTCAGAAACTTCATGATTGTTCCAATCAGTTTAAAAGTGAGGTCTGCTAGACCCCATGTCAGGTATATTGGGTCTCATGCATAAAAGTGAGAAATTACTTTTTACTCGATATTTTGAGAATTTACTCGTTGTCGTAAGCATAAAAAGTTATTTACTCGTTAGAAAGATCTCGCTCATTGAGATGGATCTCAAGGCCTGAGAAAGTTCTTAAAACGAAAGCCTTTTTTTTGAGAAATTTCTCAAAATGGTATGCATGATCATGAGATGAAGCTGACATGTCTGAGAACTTTCTCGGTAAATGTTGAGTCTCCTATCAAGTGATCTCACAGTTTATTTCAAGCAACTGAAATGGCAGAATACTTTCGCGTTTATAGTCCTAAAAAAATGTATAAGCTGCGTAGACATCTTGAAGAATCTAGCAGTAAATTTATATGTGACCCGGTCTACGAAAAGCGACCTTCGGTGTGAAAATATCATTTTTCACTTTTTTGGCGATTCGGATAGACTAATGTGTGCTCTTTCTAATGGCGCAAAGCAGAAGTTTCCAACTCGTAAAGAAGTAAGAATACAACTCTGTAAGAATAGAGGATAAGCTGAAATAAATGAAAAGACGCCATTCAGTGTGCGACAATTAAACGTTTACAAACAGCTGTTTTCTCGAAAACTTGTTTTTACACCGAAGGTCCCTTTTCGTAGACCGGGTCACATATTTCGTTTTAATAAAGAAAACACTGATTGGTTAGCAGAGCATTTCCTAGGGCCAACATTGGAATCGCTTGGTGGAGCTCTTACAAATTCTGAAAAAATGAGAGTATATTTAAGATTTTTGGCTGATCCTGGATTTCAAAATGGAATTGGTGAGGACATAGGAATTCATCAGTCTCTAGGACAATTCGAAACCTTTCAAGTGCTTCTTTTTTTAATTTGTGCACCGGCAGATTAGATTTATGTAGTAAAATTTGAGTTTCTCTTAACTCATCAATTAGAAATTATGCCAGCTTATTATTTTTATTATTTGATAAACTAGAGTTTTGTTCAGTTCCAGATTCGCTTTCGGAAATTTTTTTGAAATTTTAAGAAGCAATTTTAACGATTAATTGCTTTAGCTTGCTTTAAATAAACTAAAGCTCAACTGAAGCTTTAAGATCGATCTCACTTATGTTGAGTTGTTTGTCATGAGCTTGATCTCCTTTTTATGCATACAATTTTGAGACTGAGACTGAGACTGAGAATGTTCTTATGACTCACTTCTTGAGATTGATCTCACACGAATGATCTCTGAGAAACATCTCTTTTTTATGCATTAGACCCATTGTTAAATTTGGAGCACGTCATTTGCAGAGGGTTAAGCTACTTGAGAACAAACACATTAGCCACTCGGAGTCGACATAAAACTAGTAGGTCCAGTTGTTGGTAATTTTTGTACAAATATTTTATGAAACGGACAGCATAATTTGATCATAACAAGTTCGGTAAAAGTCCTTTCAAGACCTAAAATGGCCAATTGGTTTATTTTACCCTACTAACTTCATAATTAATTAGTATTCTTCGTCTTTAAAATCAAGTATCGAATGACCATCTAAGGTTTTTGTTTGGAATGTTATGGACATTTTAAGATCACATGATGACCATTCAAACCATGACCGTTAGAGCCCAACGAAGAAATTTAATAATTCAATTTAAACAAGTCGGATAAAATAGTCATTATTCAGAAACAAATTCTGTCCATTTCAATAAGTATGGGTTTTCAAGGGGAAGAGTCAAATACTAAATGATGTAGTTGTTAGAAAAGAGTTAAGGGGGGTTATATACCCAGAATTTTTTTTTTTAAATTTTTTTCCATTTTCTTAAAGCTTCAATCTCAAGAATATGTGGCAATAACTTTAAGTCGATATCTCTAAAAATAACAGAAATATAGCCTAATGAGTGAACTGCCTTCGAGAGCGCCCAGTGCTAGCCCTCATTTTTAAACGCGTTTTTCTCGAAACCATGTTTTCAAAGTCTGTGACCAAGATTTCTCGTTTCTCGATTTCCGATCGTTTCGATTTTTTTTTTTGCAGGCTTATTTTATTCATAATAATCTCATACTTGTCCTAGGATTTTTTTTCATAGCTTTGTTTATTAGTTATGGGCAAAATAATGCCGAATTTTTGGTCGAAAATCGTTACTTTTCGTTCGGAAATCTTCCATTTTGTGAAAAATGAATATTTTCAAAACCGACAATGACAACCGCTATGACAAGTACGAGTTTTAAGTTTCTAGTTAATAATATTTTAATTTTTAATTTTTTTATTTCAGATGAATTTAGGAGGAGCAATCTTGGTCACCGTATTTCACATTTTTTTCACAGCGCTATATAAAAAAGCTGTAAAAAAAAATAAAATAAATAACTGGCCATTTCAGCCCTTGAAAGGACTTTGACCTAGCTTCTTATGATCAATGGTGTTGTGCGTGTTATTAAGTTTGTACACAATTGACCGAGAAATGGACCTACATGCTTAACGCCGACTCCGAACGGCGATGAACGGAATGTTCTTATTCTCAAGAAGCTTTACATGGCATTTTTATTACTCTCTGAGGTTTGCCATTGTCTGCAGAGAGGTGGCGGCCGTACAGAAAAATTATTTTAATTCAAATAATTTTCTGTCGCTGCTGGGGTTCGAACCTGGGTCTCCAGGTTCTTTTGACATAGCGGCCACGCACTTTAACCAACTACGCCACGGACGCCACATAAAAAAGCTGTATCTACCACAATATTAAATTTTTTTAATACACAAAAAAAAAATTATACGTACTCTTGAATGTGTATATTTTAAGGTATAAAAATCCTCAGTTAAAAATATCCCTTAGGTTTCCTTACAAAATTCACAAACATGACCTTTTTTTGGCATCGGGATATATAGTCCCCCTTAACAAAGCTTTGAAACCCAAAAAAGCCATTTTCTGGCGTACAACCAAATTTATTTCAAAACCCTCATGGATGGATAATGTTTATACCCATGGCGAATAAACAGAGTACAAATTATATACAGGGTGACAACTGTATATGGTGACAAATTAAAAGTGCTATAATTTCTATAAAAATAATGAAGTTTGAAATTTCATTTTTTAATTACACATGTAAAGGATTGCATTTTTTATAACTAAAGAAATTATTAATTGCGTTGCCTCCTTTTGCTATAACACGCCATAACCTCTTCTCAAAGTTGTTGCATGCAGCACGTACGAGTTCAATCGCTATTTCGTTCCCGATTTTTTCAAATACCACTTTAAATTCGTTCAAAAAACGGTACTTGTAATCCTTATGCTTCTGCAACATATAACTCCATATACCAAAGTCCAAAGGATTCAGATCCGGTGAGCTTGGTGGCTAATCATCTTGAGGTATGAAATCAGTTAAATTTTCAGTGCACCATTTCTGAACAATCTTAGTAGTATGGGCAAGAGCACCGTCTTGCTGATAACTAAAGTAATCCTCTCCGTACATCTTCCGAACATTTGGTAACAAATGGTTTTGCAAAACCTCTTCCAAGTAGTAGTTTGCGTTTATTTTTTACCCCTTTATCGATAAAAAGTAGTGGCAGGGTTCTTCTATTACAAATGTCTCCCAAAACCAGAACCGAAGACGAATTCTGGTACCTTGGTATAAATATCTTAGGCCGCTGTTATACAGACGCTCATATGATCCAAGATCACGTCCTTTTTTACGCTCTTTTTTCATTTGATGAGCTCTGTGATGAAAGTATGTTATACAGACGCTCATTTGATCCATGAACACTAGTACACTTCTTGCTACTTTTAATACTTTATGCAAAAAAGTATCACGAGCATGAGTATGGTAAGTGTTGCTATTAAGCAGGTTTCATTACTGTTTTCATGCATTTCTTACTAAAAGTGTACTATTTGCATGCAAAAACACAAATGTTGTGAATAATTGCACAGCGAAACCCTGTTTTGATCTCGTGATTCCATTTCATTTTGGAATCATTTGGTGACCAGTTTGAGCAAAATAAATTTCCTAGCTCACTCTCTCAAATTTCCCTTTTACATTGAAACAACAACAATGCGTGCCCGTGATGTGATCGTGAGCGTCTGTATAACAACGGCCTTATCGTTTGGAACGTCCATGAGTGATACTGCCCACTAGCGATCGTTTTGCACGTTATGCGGAGTTTGAAGAGAACAAAAAGTTTCTCGTCAGAAAAAATTATGTCATCACCTGCATGCCAGGATAGGATTACTTTACTTCTGAGTAGGCATTTTTTTATTACGGCATCCGTAAGTCCGTGCATTTTTTTTTAAAATGGTGACATTTCAAGATCAGTTATAAGAATTTTTCTGATTGTTTCTAGATTGACGTTAAGATTTTACTCCATTTTTCGTGCAGACTGATCAGATTTTCTTCGAACATTCTTACATTACATTCTTTATTAGATTTGCAGTACGCACAGTCCTTTTTCGTCCAGTTTTCTGACGATTTTTATTAGAGCCTGTATCCAAATAGCGTTTGACGGTACGATAAACATAATGTCGGTTTATACCAAGATGCTTCAGTTCTTGGAAAATCCTTCCGCATTTTAAGCCGGTTTTAAGTTTTTCTACAATTATGACGCGTAGGTCTGACATGTTCTCTGAACACGTATTTCACAACTAACAAGCAAAAATTTTTTAAACATATATTGAAGTATTTAAAAAAAAGAACTACTAGATTGCTAAGCTTTGTTTTCATTCTTTATGAGCTCAAGTTTTAGGAGCTCCCATGGTTGATGTAATAAGGTTGTCTCGGAGCTGATCACTCACTCACTCACTTCTTAGTACCCACAAATTGTGGCTTGTGCTAAACAGTTCCGTGGTCGGAACGAACATGGAACGATTCTTTTGTACAGCGGAACTAGTTCGCGGAAACATGTCCGCGGAACTATGTAGTTCCTTTGAGCTACTACAATTTTTTATGGTTTTTGTATATGTATTCTCTACACCTGAACAGATGTGCTTTAAGAGAAGGCCGAAGAGGATTAATATATATGACCGACCCCCATTACTTTTGAAAAAGGAACATTTTTTCCTTAGACACCTATTCCCTCCGACCACTCCTTAGGGGGGCTCCCATAGAAAAACGCAATAGGGGCATATTAATTTTGTCACTCTGTAAGCCCCATAAAGAGGCATAGGTATAGCAAAGTATATATATTCTTGATCAGCATCACCACCCAAGTCGATTTAGCCATGTCCGTCTGTCTGTCCGTCCGTTCGTATGTAATTTATAAGTGCTTAAAAAGAACAAATTGAGTACTCTCGAGTTGCAAAACGTGTCCGCGGAACTATCTAGCTCCGCAGTTCCATTTGATTGAATGAAACTCATATGCAGCAGATTGTAACATGTTCGCGGAACTATTTTGCTCCGCAGTTCCATTTGACTGAATGAAACTCACGCAAATCATATGCAGCAGATTGTAACATGTCCGCGGAACGGAACTATTTAGCTCCGCAGTTCCATTTGATTGAATGAAACTCATGCAACTCATATGCAGCAGATTGTAACATGTTCGCGGAACTATTTAGCTCCGCAGTTCCATTTGACTGAATGAAACTCATGCAACTCATATGCAGCAGATTGTAACATGTCCGCGGAACTATGTAGTTCCGCATTTCCATTCGATTGAATGAAAGCATGTTCAAAACGAAATAAACACAGCATTGCGCGCAACAAGAACGTCGAAATGTCATCTTACCATTTCACACATCAGTAGTTTCGTTCGTTCGCAAACATATCTCTGCACTTAGTCGATCACAAATTCGTGTAAGCCATAATATGTGTGAAAGAGAAGTCGGTTCATATTGATTTATAGAAAAAAATTCATTGCAACCGGAACTGTTTGAACATGCTAAAAATGAATGGAAGGAACGATTGGAACTATGTCCGACTGTGAACATAGTTCCAGGAACTATACAGGTTCGGAACGACCCATCTCTACCCACAATTGTAAAAATCAATGAAAAGCAACAACAAGACATGTTTATCGCTTTTAAATTTTTTATGAATTGTCAAATTTGATTGGACATTTATGGGCACTCGCTCTCACCCTTGCAACAACCTTATTAATTCAACCATGGGAGGTCTGAAGTCCTTATCACCTATAAAATCCGAGAAAGGAAATTTGCTCCGATTTACCATTTTGAACACCCAGTAAAAATGAGGGATCGAATCATGCCCTAGAGTAGCCAGATCTGACTACCAACAGTTTAATCCTTATCGAAAAAAAGTAATCTGTACACAGAGATTTCGGATAATTCGCTCTCATTTTGGACGGCGCATTAGACCGAAAAATCATCATTTCGGACGAGGCACATTTTCATCTTTGTGGCTTTAAACGACCATGTCGTCACATCTGGGGATCGAAAAATCCTCGAGTGATTGTCCAGAAGCCAATGCATCCGCAGAGAGCGAAAGTTTGATGTTGATTTTGGAGTTATTGGCTTATTTTTTTTTTCGAAAATTCTAGTGAAAACCTTACATTTTGTGGGTTGAAATTACGTATTTTATATTTTTTTTTTGAAAATGTTTGAAATTTCTAACGATTGAGTCGGGATCAAATATAGCTTAGTTTTGGTGATGTACTCTAATGGAAACATATAAAAATATTTATAAACTTTCTCTCTGTTAATTTATGAGTAATTCTTGCCATTATATTGCTTCACAATTTCTCTTTTCATTTCACTTGCCAGTAAACAGATTGAAACACTTTTTATGTGAGGTAGGCGTGTTCGTTGGCCTGTTTTCACAACATTTGGATAAATTTATCCAAAAAATAGAGAGTAAAAAAATTTGATTGTAGTCAAAATTTTAAATTGAATCCGTACAATATCTTACGGAGGTTCATTTGTATGAATGTTATGGCTGCACGTTAATAGACTTACTCCACCAAAATAACACTTAAAATCTAAGCGTTTTATCCTGAAATAAAACTCTGCAGAAATGTGAATCCCAACAAACTCTTAAAGTTAAATAAATAAAATAGTTCTGAAAAATGTCCCAAAATTTATTTTTAATTTAACCTTCTACTTAAGAGAAAAACGAATCATCACTTTAATCCGCTCAAACATCGATTTTCCGTTTAATGCTCAATTTTTTTCGAAATCGTTAGGTACAGAAATCAAACTTAAGCTGTTAGCGCACACCGGTCATTTCTTGAACTTCCTCAAGAGTAATCTTGGCGCCTTTTTTTCTTGCGTTTCAGCAAAATCACCCAGTAATTTCTAATGAAGATCAAACCAATGGTTGTTGGTACGTGCTCAATAGCAGCCGTTAGCTGCATGTAATTGAAGTTTCTTACGCGTACATATGTAGATCGCTGGTGGCACATGAGTTAACAAATCCTTGCTAAGGGTTGATTAGAATTATGCCCTACTAGAGGGGCGACAGATATTTGATCACCGAGCAGGAAAAACGCATAATGATCACCAGCCAGCCGCCAGGTAGTTTTGCAAAAACCTTTTCAAACCAGGTAAAAGTGTGCGAGTGCAAAGTAGGGAGGGAGGCAAACAGGCAGGCAGTCGCCACAGCACATATGATATACGATCAAGAAGCAGTGCAGCAAGAAAGTGGCGGCTGCAACAAAACTAGGTTGGCGTTGGCAGATGCGAAGGTCGTCGTCGTCTAGGCTTCCAAGTGACAAAGGGTAGGTAATGGAAGAAACGGAATTTCGTCACAAAGCATTTCATCGGCATATCAGCAGCAAATGTGTATAGCATGCACCTCGTTATGAAGGGGGCTGGCTGTTGGTTGGTTGCAGTGGTTGTTTTGAAGATTTCTTTTTTTGCCAGGATTGCATTGAGATGCTGATCGGGATTACAATCAAATGATGCATTTGTTGTTGTCGTTGTTGTTGCTGTGTTGTGGAATTCTAAATTTTATTTGCCGCGTGCTAAGAGACGCAGCTGAATTCAAAAACTGGCAGTTGGTTGAAATTCCCAAATAATGCTCTTCCTTTGTGGCATTGTTTTCGACACTTATTTGCAAAGTGCATAGGATGCATTTGGAAATAATTTAAAAAATAAAATAACGTATTTTTTGTAGCACGTGCTGGTAGAAATGCTTGTCTTTTGGAGGCGGGTAGCAAAAGTGCTGATGATAGGATTACAAAGTGGTATATCCCAGATATTAGGAGTATAAATTGAGACACACAGAATACTAGAATAAATAAAAGTTTGAAAGGTTTATAAAAGAAAATGCTGATAATGAAAAAGATAAATGCTAAAAGTTTGAAACCAATCGACCGATTTGTTTTTTGTCTTAGATTTTTTAAAAATCTTATTATTGTTAAGTTATTTTTTACGTTATTGGTACAAGGGCTAAGCAATCTTTTTTTAGATTTTATCCCGAAGAGTCATGACTCATAGGTCTTCCTCACATTTTAAATATGTAGCATATTAATTTTACCACCATGTTAGCAGTGGTAAAATAAAAAGGCGTGGTAGACATAGAAAATAATATATTCTATATCAGCATCTCCACCTGAAATGATTTGGACACTACCATCTATGTTTCTATCTACTTGTCCATCTGTTTCTGTGATCAACTTTAGAAAAAAACCTATAAGTCCAGAATCTGGATAAATGTCCTGAAAATACTATTTTAATGCTTTTTTGTTGTCCAACATTTACAAAAATGGATCGTTTGAGCACCAAACCACGAAATAAAATAAAAGTGGTAACTCTTGCATGGTCAGTTTTAGAGCTTTAACCCATTTTCGACCGGTGTTCCGTTAATCGAACATTTAATTTGTCCGTTTTCAATAATTAGGACGAAGTTCCTTAACGCGGCTTGTGGGTTGAGTGAAATAGTAAAAATTGTCACGTAACTATTTGTATCTACGGGTGGGTCAAAAACAAGTGTTTTTTTTTAAATGCAATAAAATGAACAAAATTAAATTTTTTTCCATGTATTATGGTTTAATTAGTAAGAGCAAACATTCCCATTAATAATGGAACACAACGTCAATCAAATGGCTGCCTCGGCTGGCTTCGCAGTAGTGCATTCTGTCACAACAATTTTACAAGACATTGTTGATGGTTTCGGTCTGTAGCTCACGGATTGCTTGGATGATATTGAGGTTAAGTGCTTGAAACGTTTCCGGTTCCCCACAAAAGAAAAAAGTCCAAATTGGTCAAATCGTAGTTCCGAGAAGGCCAATTGACATCGCCAAGACGGTTGATAACACCATTTGGGAAATAAGTGCGCAAAAGATCGATTGTGGCATGGCGCGTCATCCTGCAAGAACCAGAGGTCATCCAAAAACATGTCTCCAATTTCAGTAAAAAAAAGTCGGTTAACATGGCCTGTAACGCCCACCGTTAACCGAAACGTTGTTAACAGCCTCATTTTCGAAGAAAAATGGTCCAATGGTTCAAATAACGCACTGTTTGGGCAACACAGCACTCACTTTGGAAATAAGTTTCCAATATTTTCTAACGATTTTCAAGCGTAAAGCGACTCATTTCTTTCCGCGCAGGATAGCTAATACAGCCTTTATGTTAAGATTTCGAGAAGGAAACAGCTGTCAGTGTCAAAGTAACCTATGATTTAAAAAGAAACCACTAAATGGCTCACCCTGTATAAGCCATATTTTTGTGATTTTAGATAATTTAAAGAATAATAATGATATTATAAAATATAATAAGTATTTGTTCGTTAAGAATTATACTGCCTTCATAAGGAAGAGTACGGCATCTACATATTTCAATATTCTGAGATAAACGACTTAAAGTAATTTATCAAAAACTCACTGACTAGGGTTTGGATGGATATAAATATTTGGTTCTTCAGCATAGTAATTAATATCCATTTTATTTTTTTTTCAACAAAAATTAAATTTTACCGATTTTATTAAAAATGCAAAAACTGTGGAACAGACAGTGTAGATGCCGCTTTTTTGCTTGAATAATTGCTTTATTTGTGAAGATATGACACTCCAGGTTAAAATATTTAGTAATTGAGCAAAAAATTCATAATTTTTTTTTTATTTTCTTGAAGATGAAAGCAATATGTTTAAGAAAAAGCAATAAAAATGATTTTGATTGTCCTGCTAGATGCCGCACTCTTCCATATGACGGCAGTATAGAAGGTAGTAAAAAAATAAAAAATCCATTTTCTAGCAAACTTTATAAGAAAGCGAGTGCATATGCTAGCCAAATTTCTCGGACATCCAATATCTTGGTTTGCCATAGCCTTTCAACTGGCATCGACGGTATTTCCCTTCCGGCCGACGGAAGAACACGATTAGATGTTCACCAACCTCATTTGGTAAGTGGTGCGGGTCATCCTCCACTTCCATTCCTTCTTTATCATCAGTCAACAGAAGCGACTCAGTGACGCACAATTTGATTTGGTCTGGCTCATTGGCTTCTCTTTTTTTATTTCGCAATCAAACCATGCAGTTTCCAAGCGTACACAACAGAAGAATTCAGGGTGTTTACCCAATGGCCAGTCCCATTAATTTCTACGGATGTTGACTTGATCATTTTAAATGGCATTATCGTGGAGATCAATAGAAAGCTGATCTACCTTGACAAATTTACCTTCTTCTCTCGGCCCTTTCTTAGAAGCCTTAGTGGTAGAATCTAATCATAATTTGTAGCAATAGTAACCTCCTTGTTGTCCTGTCAGCGACAAAGAGTTGTACACGTAAAAAAAAAAAAAAAAAAGTTTATAGCCAGTTTGCCGAAAACGAACTTCGTTTGTCGTGCTTGAAATAGTTATTTGCAAACGTTTCAACAGAGTTCTTAATAAAAGTCAGTTGCGAGAAACGCGTCATTTGGATGCAGAAAATAAATTTCGTTTGTCATAAGCGCGAGTGATTTTTAAATTGCAGCAAATGAAAAATTTGTTTTTCCCAACTGAAAACTTTGTTTATTTTAACCTTCGTTGCATAAATACAGCGCTTATAGTTCAGAGTTACTTTTTGGATAAATTTTTACTTTATAAGCAAATTGGTACTTTGTTTAATATGCGGAGGGAGATAGCAACAGAGGTGCGATGAGTGCAATCCATAAGAAGACGTACGGACATAGGGAGAAAGATAATCAATATAATAAATAATAATGACTGAAAAAGCTTGTGGTATGTAAATATATCTTATATATTAATACGCAAACATCGAATGTTGTCGTACACTTTTTCAATATTTATTTTAGAATAAGGACAATGAAACGTACATCATTCGAAAGGTACTGCACCATAGATGTGCCGAATTATCTTAGATTTTAAATTGATGACCTTTGACCCGAAATATTAACGTTGAAAGTTTATATCAATTTTAGTTAGGGATCTCAGGACTGGGAAGAGGTAGAATGAAGAATGTGGTTTCAGTTGAAAGGACTGGCTGCACAATATGATTGAATATAAGATTGGTGACCTTTGACCTCAAATATGAGTTTTTGTATGAAAATTCGTTGGTTGAGAAAAATAACGGTATACGAAAACATTTTTGCTAATATTTTCCACGAATAGTATGTTAAAAAAATTTCCCGTTATTATGACATCAAAAGTATTGCGATATTTCGAAACCTTTAGATTTTTTCCATGCAATGCATTTCTTAAAGCAATGTCCATTGCCTCAGAATGAGAAAAAAACCATTGATATTTCAAATTTTGATTTTGCATGTAAATATCTCAGCCATTTTTCAATCGATTTTCCCTAAATTTTCTTTGTCTGAAAGTTTAATTAAATAACTTTTGAGAAATAAGAAAAGATTTACCGTTGTCTCACTACTTAAATTTCTTATGTTGTTTTCAAAAAAACTCTAAAATATTAAATTTTTGCTTAAAAATTAGACCAGACATTCTTTTTTTGTAATTTTATTTTTGTTTTTCTATTTTCTTCTCTCACACTCTTTCATATACCATATAATTTATTTGCAAAAATTGCTTCATTTTGATATAAAATACAAAATCATGAGCTACCCCCTAGGATTTTTTTGATGAAAATTATATTTTTCATAATGTTGTTTTTGTATTTTTTACAAAATTCTACAGCTTAAAAAATTATTTCTGTGAAAAAATTTTTCAAATATTTCAAACCACTCCAAAGTTATATACACAAATGTATGTTTTAAGCCATTTCCTTATCTACTTTATATATTATATATATATTATTATTATATCTAGAAGAAAGAAAGAACCATTTTCTCCCGGGTCAACTGAATTTGATAATTTTTGTTTTTTAATTCAATAAGAGTAGCGAGAAGGAGTGCACCGGATATCTATAGTGGCACATCCCATACAACTCAAATTTGGCATATCGAATAGCTTTAGGTATATCGAACAGGTCACACGGCCTTAAAAATCAGTATTCGGCCTCAAATCAATCGTACGTAGGGGCGTGGTACTTTTCAGCAGCCCAAATTTTGGGTAAAACTTTCGAACTATAAGTCAAAAATCAATGAAACGGGGTAGGAAATTCCTATTTAGTCTTGTTCTTCCACTGAAAAATTTGAGCGAGCTTTAGACAAAAGGGCGTGTCACCACCCATACAATTCAGAGTTTTTACATCGAATAGCTTTGGAAGTAAATGCCGTAAAACAATGGAACTCAATATGGAGTTCCCACTTGCTGATATCCTTCTACTTAAAAGTAGAATATGGTAAGTAGGGTACTGGGACGGGCATTGGACAAAGGGGTGTGGCACCGCATACATAAGTCAAATTTTTGCTATTGAGTAGCTTGAAAGTAAAAGTCACAGAACATGGAAACTCAGAGTGAAGTATTTTTTGAATTCCTGCTGGTGGTGCGTATGGTGCGGTATGAGGTCAGTTACGTTTGCACATGAGTGAAGAAAGATAAAAATGTTTTCAATAAAAATAAAAAAAGAATCCTTTTTTAAATGGTCGAATTTAGATATATAAAATATATTTTTAAGTTGATGATAACTGAACATTCGTTTGCGGCAAACACATCTCGCAAAAGAAGTTTAGTTGGTGAATTTTTCAGCATTGTAATAAAACTATTTATGTACCTCCGACTATTGGTATGTTATGATATGATTTATGATTTTTTGGGACACTTGAATCACCGTTATGTTTTAAAAATAAAAAAAAACAATAATAAAAAACTGTAAGTTTCAAGAAAGTTTATAAAGAAAGTCTTATACTAAAATTTGGAAACTCTATAAGTTTTTTCTTTCAAGGCCAAAAAAAGCACTTTTTGGGCATGAAGTGAACAAATTTTTAGAAGTTTAATTTTATGAGAAAACAAAAAATTGAGTTCAAGAGAGGTTAATCGAGATAACAGGGTTTACCAGTTGAATATGACTTCGGAAGTCTAAAAGCTTTGAAAGGAAAATGTATCTAGTACTAGCTAAAAGCTTTTTAACGGTAAATCATTTCCTAAGATTGGATTTAAAATCAATAAGTTATGGAAAAAATACCATTTTGGCGGTTTTTCCGGAGGTCCAAAAAAGTTGTCTCGATGTAATCATTAAAATTAGGGGTTCACTTTCAAACTTTTTTTTTTATATGAAGCCGGAAGCTCCAGAAGCTGCAGTGACTTACAAAACCGTTCACAAAAAAATAAGTGGCAACATTTCTTGCTTTTAATTTGAAATTGTAATTATTACCGTTGATGTTTTAATCAGCTGTAGTTTGTTGTTGTATTGGCGATCAGTGTTTAAAAGAAAGTTAAAATATTCAACGCTGTTTTGTTGCTATTTATAACGGTACTTGCAAATTCTTTTGAACACTTTTGGAACCGAATTCTTCAATTGAGTTTTAGTCGTGATTGTGTCGTCATGTCATCATTGATTCCACAGCTTAAAAGAGTTTGTGTTAGATCTGGTAATTTTGAAGAACAAAGTGAGTGAAAGAATTTAATATAAATTACATAATTTTTCATATAAATTAAAATGACGGAAAAAGTCGATTCCGATACATGTGCTGTTATTGAATTAGAATTGCAAGAAGGAAAATCTGTGCGTCAAATTGCAACAAAATACCATGTTTCAATCGGTTTTATTTCTAAAATAAGAAATTCTTGCAACATTCCAAACAGAAAGAGGAACGATGGGCGCCCATTGAAATTGACTCCCAAAACAAAGAGAATGGTCAAGAGGCTAATCGTGTCTTGAGCTGTTGACAATGCTGTACAAGCTCACAAGGAGGTGTCTGAGGCTATGAACCTTAACATGTCTTGCCAAACAGTGCGCAGATGCCTAAAGGAAGCCGGCAAGAAGGCTAAAACTAAAATAAAAAAGCCTCTACTTACAGCTAAGCATCGCGCACAGCGCTTGAATTTTGCCAAGGAGCATGTTAATTGGGGCGTAGATCAATGGAAGTTGGTGACTTGGTCTGATGAATCCAAGATTAACCGTTTGGGATCTGATGGTCGAATTTGGTCATAGTATGACCCAAAAAATGGTATCACCGAACGAAATATGCAGCAGACTTTGTAATTCGGTGGAGGATCCTTGATGATCTGGGGATGTTTTCAAGGCAATCAGTTAGAACTCCTGCGACAAATCATTGGTATAATGAAAGCTGAAAACTATATACATAGATATTCTAAAGTACTCTAAACTCCCTAGCATTGAAAAGTTTGGATGTGAAGTGGGTGATACCATTTTAATGAAGAAATGACCCGAAGCATAAAGCTTAAATGACAATGAAATTTCTTCGTGACAAAGGAATTTCTTGTTTGGGTCGGCCTGCGCAAAGCCCAGATCTCAATCCAATAGAGAATCTGTGGAATATCCTCAAGAAAAAAATTATAATGCGAAAATTGGTTCCTCAAAACCTGGAAGATCTTTAGACAGCGGTTAACGAAAAGTGGTCCAGCATAAGCCCCCAAATGTTGGATATTTGGATAAGAAGCATGCCTAGAAGAATGCAGTCTATGATTAAAGCTAAAGGAGGCCACATTAAATACTTATAAATATTTTTAAACAAATTTCAAGCTTTCTGGACGAACCAGTTACAAAAAAGTTCATTAAAATAAAAATTTAACAAAATATCAACTAACTTGTACACTTACCACTTTCTTTAGTTTTTAATGGTGTATAGCATGGGAGAAGCTACTTTAAGTTATTGTGTACTTACATTTATAATATTGTATTTTTATACAAAAATAAAACAAAACAATTGAAGAAATGATTTTTTATGAACGGTTTTGTAAGTTCGGTTGGTCGGTCATATTCGACTACCCACATTTTTTACGATTTCTTAATACAAATTGGAAAACTCTGAGTTCTTTACAAAATGTCCGTTGCGACTGATTGACCTCACAAAAATAATTTGGCATACAAGTATCCAAGTCTGATACAAAGATATTTTTAAGATTTTCAATAATTAAAAACACAATATCTTGTGGTGGGATTTTGATTAACAGATCTTTTGATCGATCAATGTTCGAATAACATCGAAACCCTCTTGCAATAAGAAGAAACAAAAAAGATACTTTCAAGTTTAAATTCTCTTAAACTTTACACAACTAATTTCAGATAAGGCTTCCAGCGACTTTAAAGAGTATACTTAACAGTACTTTTCCAAAGCGATCAAGTGGAATTGAAACATATTATGCTCAGTAAAGCACGATCAGTACGCAAATAAGAGTTTTTAAATATAAAGAGCTGAAAATAAAGAGAAAAACTCCAATTGTGCTCCAACTCGAACCCCACATGGTTAGTAAAGTCAATATAAAGCTTGGCAACACAAAGAGTAGATAATCAAAGAGCAGCAGCTGAACGGCCAGCAAGCACCTCTCCAGCATTACACGATCACTCTCACCTGCTGGGACAGAAATCCACTCAGTAAACTCTTTGTTCAGAGTGCACGAGACAACTTTGGCGAACAAATACAAAGAAGTCAATCGAAATATATAGACTATAAATATAAGCAACTCCACCCATATACATACTTTATATACCTAATATCAGCCGCTTGCTGATCATACAAAACATTTACTAAAAGAACACATGCGCGCAAATACCACCATAACAAATGATCGTGCTAACGAAGCCTACTGACTCGTACTACTATGGAATATCGTATTGTAGGCTCCAGCTGCTCGTTTGTGCTGAGGGGAAAATGCTTTTGTTTTGTTGGGTTTTTGTTGTTGTTTTTTCTCTTGCTGAGATTTGTTTGCCATTCGCATTGTATGGACTGAGAGTGTTGTGTGTATGTTTTACAGGGCGCTGAATGGAGTGAGTGGAACCACTTTGGTACCTATGCGAAAATGTGGCACGTGCTTGCATGGCACGACTGCGCCGACCATGACGATGACGAATGCAACAACATCTGGCTGTGGCTGGTGATCTTACTTGCGATCTCACTGACTGACTAACTGAATGAATGAATGGTGGTAGTTCCGAAATCAGGGGTAAATCAAAAACAGGAAACTGGCGCTTGACAAGATCAGAATTGTTTTTTTTTTTTTTGTTTTTTGGGTAGTTCTTAAGGTACACTAGGACGAGGGGGTTGAACGGCACATGGTATGTATAAAAATTAATGTGATCCTTAAAAGTTGCATCATTCGTGTTCTGAACTGCTTGCGAGCGAGACGCATTCCATGGTTATTGCCTAATGCCGTCGTGCTAATATAAAACTGTTTTATAAGAAAAAGAATAATAAAAGAAACAGAGTAATAAGAAGCAAAGGAAAAAGGCTTAAAGAAAGAGTTGAAAAGTGGTGAAAGTGTGTAACGGAATTTTGTTTCGTTTTTATTTATGTGTGATTTGGCGCTTTAGTAACCGCCAATACAATAAAGCTGAATAAGCTAAGCTTAGGATTTGAACCCTGATTGGATATTTTAAAATTATGGATAAAACAAATTATAGCAAATGTCCGCTTAAGAAGCGTCCTATAATGATGTTGAACGAGCAGTTAGAGCAACAGCATCTACACCAGCAGCAGCAGCAACATCAAATGGAAGATCACTTGGATCATGGTAAGTACAAGTCAGCTGATTATTGGGGTCGGATGTTAGATTGAGAAAGTAGCAAAAATAGTTGAGTGGATTTTTACTGAAATTTGTAATCCTTTGTAATACGAGGATGATGATCGTGAAGTCAATATCAGTAGGAAAGAAGTTGGGACCAAGACATGAATGCTTTGAAATGGAGCATGTGTTTAAAATAATGATATGAGAAGTTGATATAAATGTAATTTATTCAATTAAGTGGTGTTAAAAATAAGGTGACCAATTTTGAACACGATCATGGTATAATAATTTTCATTTCTTGTATGGAAACCCCCACTTCATTCATGCTCAAGAAAAGTTTGTAAAGTAAAGAAGAAATTATATTCGTTATGTTAACAAAGATCGTAAACATGTATTAAGATCACCAACAGCTTTGTAGATCACTCGTGTTTTTCACCAGCTTTAGTAGGTGCTTTCAAAAAGAATAACTCTTCCATTATTTTTGAGGAGTAATGATAATAATTAGTTTATTTAACAAAATTATAGATTTAGATAATTTTAAGAAAAATCAAGTTAGTGTTGGACAAGATCATAACCAATTTTGTAAAAAATTTAACTTAAGAATTTAAATTAAATTGAACGGCAGAGATATACTAATTTCTTTATATGTATTGACTTGGTAAATATAAGATTGAAAATTCAAAGCAAATAGTCCTGAGGTCTTATCCAACCGTATGAAGATCAAAGATCAGTCAGCAAGACATGATCCTTAAAAATTATATCAAATTTCTATGTGGTTATGGTTTAGACAGGGATGTTAATGATATAAGTACTCAAGTAATTTGTCCTCAAGTGAGGTTACTTGATAATAATGGAAGATCGTTAATAAATGTTAGATCATTTTTTATTAGTTCAGGAAAATTTAATTTTTAATGCCGAAATTACTAAAGTATATAAAATAAATAAATATATAACATAAAGAAAATTCAAAAAGATCTGTTTTTATTGAAGGAACTATAATAAAAAGTAATAGTGTTTAGAACCTCTTAAGAACATCACAGATATTTATATAGTCGATATATTATCGCTTGAATTTGGTTTGAATCGGTTTAAAATTTCAAACGAAGAATCTAAGAGGGAAAATATTAATGTAATTAATGAATTCGAATGGAAACATGGATTGTTTATGAAAATATCAATCAGGTAGGCATAACCAATAATAAAGGCAGAAAGGGACGATATCAATGCGATACAATAATGTTAGACATGGTCACTCTGATAAAATCTCATTCTGAAAACCTTCTCAAACAGGACACAAATGGATCCGAACAACAAATCTTAGTAAAAAATCCGAAACAATACTGAACAAGTTAAGAAACTCGAAACAAGTTTGTAAACTGGAATTCGAAAGAAGAGAGGAAATTATAATGTGATAGGGAAAAAGTTTTTGAAAGTGAGAAATATTCTCGAGAAGGATATCAGGAGTATAACTATTTAATTAGATTGTTTTCGGAGACAAAACTCAAACAGCCTATTAGGGGTATGTCAAAAGGAATCCACGGATCGCCGTGCAAGTGCCACTATTCACTATAACTATCCAAATAAATGTGATTTCATAGATGATCGTTAGTTTATGAAAATTTATGTTGTACTGTCGCTTTTATTTTTCTTTAGAATTGCAGTATTTCTTGATAATGCCTGACAACCGAAGCTGACAAGCTCTTAGTTATCTTGAGGCTTACAATAGCCTTTATAGCCTGTAACTCAATTGTATCAAAATAATCATTGAAAATAATAAATTTTTCGAATGTCAATCATTTGGATAGAAGCAAGGGGATATACCAGTAAGAAAGGGGATAGACCAGTAGGTCTATCTTAATAGTAATGGTTATGGTTATTATAACGGTTAAGGTTATAGTTATATTTATGGGTATTGTTATTATTATGGCTATGGTTATCGTCATGGTTATGGTTATGGTTATGGTTATGGTTATGGTTATGGTTATGGTTATGGTTATGGTTATGGTTATGGCTATGGTTATGGTTATGGTTATGGTTATGGTTATGGTTATGGTTATGGTTATGGGTATGGTTATGGTTATGGTTATGGTTATGGTTATGGTTATGGTTATGGTTATGGTTATGGTTATGGTTATGTTTATGATTATGGTTATGGTCATAGTTGAGTTATGGTTATGGTTATGGTTATGGTTATGGTTATGGTCATGGTTATGGTTATGGTTATGGTTATGGTTATGGTTATGGTTATGGTTATGGTTATAGTTATGGTTATAGTTATGGTTATGGTTATGGTCATAGTTAATGTACGGTTATGGTTATGGTTATGGTTATGGTTATGGTTATGGTTATGGTTATGGTTATGGTTATGGTTATGGTAATGGTTATGGTTATGGTTATGGTTATGGTTATGGTTATGGTTATGGTTATGTTTATCATTATGGTTATGGTCATAGTTAAGTTATGGTTATGGTTATGGTTATGGTTATGGTTATGGTTATGGTTATGGTTATGGTCATGGTTATGGTTATGGTTATGGTTATGGTTGTGGTTATGGTTATGGTTATGGTTATGGTTATGGTTATGGTTATGGTTATGGTTATGGTTATGGGTGGAAGGATAAACGTCAAATATATAACTGAAATAAATAATTTTGTCCAATATCCTGAAAATCTCAACATTTTCTCTAGTCGTAAAAGTTCGAAACCTTTTTGTGGTTTTCACATTTTGCGAGATCAATCAGTGCTCTCCAATTACACATATTTAAACTCTTAGAAATCAATTCAAAAGTTGGAAATTTTTGTTCCAATTAATAATTGTTTTTTGAAAATTATAAAAGAAAAGAAAAAGCTATTCAATAGATAACTGCTTCAATTAATCAATGACCTTTCCTCATTTAATTACAGACGAAGGACCCGTCGATCTCAGTTTGGCTGCCCAACAGCCTTTACACAACGGCATTGTTCTATCTGCCGAACAGCCCGTTTCTTCCAGTCAGCTGCCTGTGGAGTTTGCCCCGCTAAAACTACAAAATAAAGATCAGCTAGCACGACGCATCTGGGAGGAAACACGTGATATTGCGCGTGCCTTTCCCGATGTTTTCACACGTGAGGAAATTGCACGCAGTCTAGCGCGACTAGGTTACGGCGATTATCCACTGCCCGAGGAGCGAAGCCCCGAAAGAGTACCACCAATAGCTGCAGAACGTAGCGATGTGGATATGGAAATTGAACCGCCTATAGCAACAGTTTGCATTAAAAGAGAGCCAATGGAAGTTATAGTGACAGAGCCTGATACAGTGCCGGAGAACTTTTATGAAGATCATGATTATCGAGGGCAGGAGGAGCAGCAGCAGCAGGTTGGAGGTCCTTTTCGCAACTTCAATAATAATCTAATGAAAAGTATTGCCGAGTACGAGGATTGTCTCAAGCCGGCGTACATATCGCGTGAAACGTCACCAGTAATGTTGCGGGGTAGCGTACCACTACGTGACGAGGTTTATCATAGTGCCGAGAACAATGAGAGATTGCAGCATGTGGGAACTCGTATGGGCGCCTTTGAGCCTGAGGACCTGAGTGTCAAAGTAGATGCGAAGACGTCAGCGGCAGAACGACGCATACTCGGCGAAAGCGTGAACTTACATCATGTGGCGCGTGCGCTGCTGAGCATGCAAAATATACACAACAACAATATCAACTACAACAACCACACTAATAATGATCACATTGACAATACGCAGCCGCGTATGCTGGGCAACAGCAACAACAACAACAACAACAACAACAACAGCAACAGCAACAGCAACAGCAACAGCAACAGCAACAACAACAACAACAACAACAACTCACTCAAAATCAAAACGAACAACGATCTCTACTACCAATGCCAACAATGCAACAAATGCTACTCGACCTACGCCGGTTTGCTAAAGCATCAGCAGACTCATAAATTTGAGAGCACAGAATATAAGATAATACGTAGCAACCCAAATGGCACCGGCAGCATCGTTGACTCTACTGAATTCTCCACCGATAAAGCCTCTGCCTTAATTCAGGCCAGCGCTGCGGCTTCGTCACAGTCCCTACAACAAAAGCCGGTTGGTGTGCCGCGTTACCACTGCAAGGACTGTGGCAAGTCGTACTCCACATTTTCAGGCCTTACCAAGCACCAACAGTTCCACTGCCCTGCCGCAGAAGGCAACCAGGTCAAGAAGGTGTTCAACTGCAAGAATTGCGACAAGACCTACGTCTCTCTGGGTGCTCTTAAGATGCACATACGTACACATACGCTGCCCTGCAAGTGTCCCATATGTGGCAAGGCCTTCTCACGGCCCTGGCTACTGCAGGGCCACATACGCACCCATACCGGTGAGAAACCTTTCAGCTGCCAGCATTGCAATCGCGCTTTTGCTGATCGCTCGAATCTACGCGCTCACATGCAGACCCATTCGGATGTCAAAAAGTACTCTTGTCCCACCTGCACTAAGTCGTTTTCGCGCATGTCACTGCTGGGCAAACATTTGCAGGGTGGTTGCCAACATAGTCCAACATCCAGTGGCGGATCTTCGCTAGATTCACAAGAGAATCTTTTGGGTGGTTTTGATCAGCAACAATTGCGTCAACATTTGCAGGGATTAAAGGGTAGCTATCCGGAATATGGTGCGAATACACAACAACAACAGCAACAAATACAACAACAGTATTATGCGCACAGCATTAGTAGCAGTGGACACGATGATGACGAAGAAGATGATGAGGAGCAGTATCAGCTGCAGCAACAACAGCTGCATTTGCAACAGCCCATGCCGCATCCGCTGCTAGCTCAAATGGGCGACTACTAAGGAACTATCTTCATCAATATCGTAAGGAAGACAGTGTCTATAACTGTCTGTTCAATTCAAGAAATCTCATAGTTAAGTTAAGTAAGTCGAGGCTTAGCCAGGTTTATCAACAACAGTAAGTAATAGGAATGCCAAAAACAAAAACCAACATAAAAATATCTAGAAAATCAGTGCCAAAAATTAACTTTAGGGTCTTAGCTTAGGGCTTAGCAGCTAGCATTAAGTATTTTAACATTTATTTTTTGATAAAGGTTACATCCTGGGATGTAAATCTCTTTTACATCGTCCTAAAACCTATTTTAGACACTCGTTTGTCTAGTCAGCCTTAGTTTAACTTAATTTATTGTTGTTAATTTAATTAATTATAAATTAAATATTGTTTGTACATAAAAATAATTGTTAAATTCTAAAAGCCAAAGAAATTTGAATTCGAAAACATCAACTGCTCAAATAGTTCTTAGATTTAACTGAAAAAAAATAATTAAAAAAAAACATCAAATAAAAGAAAGGAATACAATAAAGCACGTGTTTGTTAATGAGAGTATGAAGAAATGACTTAAAAATTAACAGTTCTTTATTAAATTGAGTAAACCTATCAGTTTTGTTTGACATCTTAAGGCTGCAAATGTGGTACGTATAAGTTGGCTACATATATTTTTCCAAATGGTTCATTAATTTGCATGCGGGTGGTCGTTAAAAACTCAAAGACCATTTTAGAATTAGTTGGATTCTTCATACTATTATGTTTCGAATGGAAATGTGGTCAAATATCTAGACATGGACTGATTTATTGGAATTAAACAAAAGGAAGTAAAATTGTGTGCTGGAAGAAGCTTATCCTTTATTCCAACTTAGTGATTTCTAAGACCAGTTTTAAGAAATTTTATTCTTATATTCTATGTTTAACCTTTCACTTTACCCTGAACTCTACCGGTAGTCGAATGGTAGCGTGCTTGAGTTCCATCTAGGGAAGCCAGGTTCGAATCCCGGACAGGGCATCATAATCGACCTTTATTTTCTGATTTCTAATAAACTAAAATTTAAATTTCATCATAATTCTATAAATATTTTATATACGAACTAATAAAATTATAGTTTCTTCTGTACTGTTCCTTTTCTGAAAATAAATTACAGACACACTGGGTCCATTTTTTAATTCAGATAATTCCGTGAAAAATAAAACAAGGAATGATTTTTACGACAGAAAAATGTCAATATGGTATTTTGAATATAGTTTCCTTTTAGCTCGATACACTTCATCCAACGTTCCTCCAATTTTTTGAAGCCATCTGAAAAATACGTTTACTTAACCCTAGAATACTAAACATATTTTTTAGTCCTCTAATGCTAAACTTCGCCTGGGAGGCGATTTTTATATAAAATCCATATTTTACTTTAAAAAAAATAAAAATATATTAAAACAAAGACAAAAACATGTTTATTACATATTAAGTAAAAAAAATTAACAAAAACAATTCATTTTTTAAAATACATTACATATACTAAAGGCTTTTTTGCAGGCCACATATTTGGATCTGAGGTAAACAGATAAAAAATTGCTTCGCCTCACAGGCTATGTTTAGTATTCTAGGGTTAAGGTCCTCAAAATGGGACTCTGTTTCGGTGATGAGCTCCTCTCTGGTGGTGAATTTATTTCTGTAGAGCCATTTCTTCAGGAAACAGATGCATTTTGGAAACAGAAAATAATCGCTGGGGGCCAAATCTGGAGAATATGCTGGATGAGGAAGCAATTCGTACTTCAATTCATGGAATTTTGCCATGGGAGCTGGGCATGTGTGAACGCGTGCATTGTCTTGATGGAAGCACATGTTTCTCTTTCAAAGCGTTGTTGAAACGGTCATATTCGGCTGTATAGTGTTTGCCATTGATGGTTCTTTTCGATGGAAGATAATCGATGCAGACTGTACTGCGTTTAACCCAAAATACTGTTGCCATAACTTTTCCGGCTGCTAGCACCGTCTTCGGAACACATTCGGTTGGTGAAGTCTACTATTTCGACTGTTCCTTTGTCTCTGGTGTGTAGTGATGGATCCATGTTTCGTCTACGGTTACTAATCGACGGATAAAATCCTTCTTATCTTTGTTCAACATCGCCAAATACGCATTTGAATCAGTCACACGATCTCGTTTATGGCCGAGACTGAGCAAACGCGTCACCCATCTTGAGGATAATTTTTTCATAACCAAATGATTTCGCAAAATGTTTCACACCCGTTCGTCTGAGATGCCTACGACCTCAACAATCTCGCGAACTTTAAAATTTCTCAATTTGTCAATACATTTATATGACACTTAAGCTGTTATTGTTTGAAAATGTTGAGAATAGATAAACTTCCAACAGGCGGTATTGTTGAGGTTCTTATAGATTCTCACTTATGAATATAAATTCGATATTTTCTTAATCTATCATACTTGGTAAATATTCGTGAATTGGAGTCTTAAATTTTGGAAACAAGCGAAATTATGTTGCTTGCTTCGATACACGCTCTTGCGAAGGAGCTTTTCGAGTTCTTGACTGTACAGCCTCGTATAAACCAGAAAATGATTATGTAGCGAACCTAAGATGAGAAGCATCTCTTGTAACAGACGTATGCTTTTCGTAAATATTTTAATTTTGAATGTGATCTTTTATTGCTGCAGAGAAGCTACTGTACAGTAATATTTCAACGGCTTCGGAATATTGCTTTGTATAAGCATTGCTTCTGAGGCAATGCTGAGATGAGGAACTATCGTTCTCTCTTCATATAGATCCAACTGGTAATACCCCCAGCCTGTTTAAGACCAGGATAAAGGAGGATGATTACAGATGTAGGGGGAGTTACAGCCTCTATACCTGAGTAAAAAAAAAACAAAAACGCAGGTGCGTCGTTGAACACACGATTGAAACGAAGTTTTTTCGCAGTTTTATAGATTTTATTATTTAACTAAAACATGCCCACGTAGTTGCCCGTACGGCCCGCGTGGCTCTTCATACAAATTTTATTCTATCTTAATTTTGTCTTTGCGATGAGCCAAAATCAAAGAACACTTGCAAAAAACAACACAAACCGCACTCGTTCAGTGTTCAGCACATTTTTCAGCGAACTTTACAAAAACAAATGCATGCAAAGCCAAAATCAAATACACACACTCGATGATGTCGATGCTGAAGCTGATTGTCCCGTTACTTGTGTGTGGAGTAATTTTTCATGCAAGCATTGTTATTGTAAAAGAAATTAAATCTTGTCGGTGCACTGGCAGTGTACTTCATGACATGTGATTTTATTGGCATTGTAATTGTTTTTTTGTTTTGTTTGATTTTTTGTCAAAAGCAATGATGAGCAACATTTTGTTCGTTTTTTTATTTTTTTGAGCATTGGCCCGCGCTTAAAATTTCTTGGGCACCACTGATTTAACTAGTAGATCACAGTAGTCCGCGACTTCGCCACGGACGTTTTTCTTTATCAATTTATAAATAACTTAGATCAAACAATGCCACTTCTATCAACGTAAATTACACGAAAAACACGGCCAAAACATGTGTACAAAAGTCACATGCCGCGAATCAAATATACATACATACATACGAACATATAAACCGTACATCAAGTTGGTTTGAGTCTCATTGAAAATGTAGAAAGATAGAACGGGAAAACTCCATTTAAAAAAGAATTACTGAAGAAAGGTCCCTTTTAAACAAAACTGTGTTGGATTAACTCACCTCATCAAAAGTAATTTCAACCTATTAAAATCTACTTCGATCCAATTGGTAATTAGTGTGGTGAAGTCATTTGTTCTTCTGTTTTAAGCAAAGTATGAATGTAAATATATGTATTTGTTTGTTTATTTTGTTGTGTTGTGCTTGCTGGGAATAAAGAGAGAATGGTATAGAGAGCAATATGGAGGTTATTGAAGCTCTCACAGCCAGTGTTGCCAGAGAGACAAACTGAAATTTACCACTATTTGGAAAAAAATTTACAACTTTCAGAGAAAATTTACATTTTCCCGAAATAAAAAAAAGTGTAACATTTTTTAACATATAACAACCGTTATAATTTTTTTTTTTTTAGTATACATATATTTATAAAGAAACAACAAAAACATGAAAAAATAACATTTATACCATTCACACACCGAAAAGTAACGGTGATCCGACAACCGCTCCTATTCTGGACGTGTTCTCAGAGGATTTCAGCAAGAGAAGATCGTCAACCGACAGTCGCTTTGGTTCTGTTCTGGTTCTTAAACTGCTTGTGAATATGTTCAGAGAGGTAACATTGCTGCCAATAACTCAAAAAATTATTGTTTTCGTAAAATTTACCACTTTTGGTCAAAAATTTCCTTTTTTACCTCTACCCAAAAAATGAGTCAAATTTTACCTCAATTAGGGAAATTTACCTCACCCTGGCAACACTGCACACGGCACAAACGCATCAAAAGCTAATAGAAGCCTCAGACGCTACGACTTTTCACACGATTTAGCTCTAGTCGTACGCCCAGGTCGTATGAAAACCAAAATAGTTAGATTTTTTTCTAAAGTTGAAGTAAAAGCCTAAGGGTGTGAGGGTAAGTCATACGACTTCCTGCTTGTTTTCTTTGTTCATTCGCATCTTGTAAAGCATGCAAGCAGAATAATCAAAGGATAAGAACTTTTCTGAGATAAAAACTGTAAGCAGACTGAAGTCTGATGAAAAGTACAGTATGAAGAAGTCGTAACGTATGATGAGAACGTACGACTGAGTCATACTACTAGGTACTATAAAAAGTCGTAGCGTCTGAGTCCCCTATAACGATCAAGCAATGCATGGCATTGTGGATGATTTTTTAAAAAACTTTGCACTTAAATCAAAGATAAAATAAAAAAAATAACTGGCCATTTTAGGCCGTGAAAGGACTTTGACCAAACTTCTTATGATCAAACAAAAAAAAAACATTTTTAATGGTGAACGCACTCAGAACGTTTTATCATACGAGTGCTATTTGTGTTGTTTACAGATACTTGAAACACTCATATTGGTAAAAAAATGGAATTGAATCGTGAACATTTTCGTGCGATGATTTTCTAAGTCTTTCGATGTGGATAAAACCAACAGCAGTGTGACGATAAACTCGTTTTGACTTTTGGTGATGAAGCACCATCTCGAGCCACCATGTGTAGCTGGAGAAAGACAAATTTCGTGAAGGTCATCCAGAATCTTTAGTAGTTCCACAAAATATTTATGCTATATGCTAATTGAAAATGCTTGATCATCATATGACCGATCGTGAGATAGAGGCATCTTTGGGGATTTAGGTGACCAGCAAACATTTGATGTTGCATAAATATTTGGCTGTAAAAAAGATTTGTTTGCGTTGGATTCTGAAAAAGAGAGCTCGATAGAAATGATAAAAAAATCAATCGTGGTACTTCGTAATGACATCGTAACTGGTATTGATTTATGCATATGAACTTGAAACAAAGCAACTATCAACTGAATGGGTCTTTGAAGACGAGTCAAATGCAACAAAAGTTGTTCGCGCACGAAGCACTGGTCGCTTGTTCTCTTGGAATAACTGGACATGTCTTCACCGTTTCTTTAGAGCAACGTAGAACGGTCAATTCTGAATGGTACAGCACCATTTTTTTTTGCCAGGAGTGTTCGGAAAAATCAGGGAAACCAATCGCAGAATACGAATCATTCTCCACCAAGACGATGCAAGCTGTCACATATCAGTTCAAGTAAATACGTTTTTGAGCATTCAATACATCAAATTGATGGATTATCCACCATACAGTCCGGGATTGGTACCCAGTGATTTCTTCATATTCCCGCAGATCAATAATAAATTCCGAGGTCAACGTTTTTCGACGCCTGAAGAAGCGGTTAATGCGTTCAAATACCATGTTTTGGAGCTACCTCAATCGGAGAGGAAAAAGTGCTTCGAAAATTGATTTTTTAAGTCTTTATCTGTTTGGACCCTACACACTCTCGTTATTGACAAATAAACTGTTTGCATAACATATTCACAATTTGTATTACAAGATAAACATTTCACCCACCTAGAGGCCATTTTATATGAAAAAAAAACCTTAGACATATCCAAAAAAACTTAATCGAACATCAAGTCAACTCAATTTGCATAAGTTAAGAGAAACCTAAAGGATTTCACCGAAAAAAACAGCTGCACTTTTTACTACTTTCCATTACCTTTTCTGTAGCATCATCATCATCATCATCAACGTGATCAACATCATTAACAAGCACTTCAGCACAATTTCCGTTTGTCCAAATTAGCAGCAACAACCATTTGCCGCCACTGCAACAACAACAACAACAACAACAACAACAACAACAACAACAACAACAACAACAACAACAACAACAGCAACAACAACAACAATAACAAATACAGCAACAATAACAACGCCACCGCCACTAATGATCCCGACACACAATTACCAACGGGTTAATAACTTTGTTTGCTCCATCAACAGCAACAACAACATCAACATCAACAACAACAAGAACAACGGCAAGTCGACCAAAAAGGAATTCTACGCTTGATACGAGAATCACGACAGGTTTGCGACAATTGTAAGCTACTGGACTTTGGTCGATGGATCGATCGCATGCAACAATTTGTTGTGGTTGTGGTCCATACTAAGTGCCAACGACAACGAACGACAAAGAACGCAGAAGAACTAAGCGCTCGTTCAATCTATTGCTCGGTCATACGGTGCGGTGCCATGGTGACAAATTCGTTGTGACCGCAACGCAGAGTAATTTACAAGCGATCACAAATGCGTGCAACAAATGCAACAAACAACTCGAACCACAACAAAAAAAACTTGGTGAACACCAAACGAACACGGAAACGTGTTAATGGCATTTGAATTTGGCCAAATATGGCCGCCTTGCATGTTGGTTAAATTAAATTCATCGAATTATAGCGATCGACCGATCAACAACACAAAAACACCGACTAAGCGGGGTGAAAAAAAAAAAAAACAAAAAATACAAACACCGACTGATGTCCAGACAACAAACATACACAACAAAATAAGCAACAACTAAAGAAGGTGGCATAAAAAACAGCTGCGACGACAACGACGACAAATCGTGTCGATTTGTTTAAATCAAACAGCGAAAATGTACCGTAAGGTTGAAGAAGATCACCAATATCAGCACCACCTAAACCAACTACAACAACAACAACAACACGCACCCACCATGCAAAACACAAATGTAACTAAAAAAAAGTTGGTAGGTACGCAACACTCACCTAACGCGATCGCGATCGATCGTGACGTTGAGTTTTTTGACTTGAGTGGATTTTTTCCGTTTTTTTTTGTTACCTTACATTTTTTGATACCAAATTAATTAAAGCCAATTGGCAATTGTTTATGCCACTTGACAGACACACACATAGACATGGTGCTTTTGGCCATAAAAAGCAACAATCACACACATACATACACAGAGACACACTCTCTTAGGCACACGATCTTATTTCTTTTATTTGTCTTCAGGTGATCAAACTGCTTGATCGTTGACGACAGGTGATTAATTGTGCCTCTCAGCGTATGCAATGGCAAAGGTTCGTTGTTTATTAATGTTGTTGTTTTTGTTGTTGTTGTTAGAGTTGTTGTTGTTGTTAATCTTACGTACATAACGCAATGATGATCATCATGATCATGCGATCACCAACATAATAACTGAATCCAAATAAATGCTGTCTGAAGTGACAGCCAAGTACCAACAGTTAGAGTTTGACTGAGTGTCAGTGGTCTGTACAGTCGAGGCGCGGCTGTGTATCAGGTTGATTTGATTAATTAGTGATTTTTTCGTTTTTTCTCCCATTGTGACTTCTGTAGGCACGGGGATGAATTTGGCGGGCGGTTACGCCGATGATGGTAGACCGACCCACGCCATACACTGATTACACTTGAGCTTAAATTCAACTTGTTCGTTTTATAATTTATGAGGTTACGTGTTTTGTGGATTAGCAACGGTTTTTTATTTTTTTTTTTACTTTTGAAAATCATGAAGTCGTTGATAATGGAACGGGTATTTTTTTCTTTTGTTAGCAGAATGATCAGTTAAATCGGATCTATATTTGAGAAAACCACAATAGAATGAAATAATTATAGAAAAAATTTTTGATAAATAGAATTCAGTTTGGAACTTAGACCGAAACATTGCGGAGGCAAATTGCTGAACAGAGCAAATGAAAGGCTGTATTTGAAAGTTTCGCTTAATTTTTAACTTTGAAACTATCACAATCAGCCCATATCTGATAAATGCCGTTATTTTTTTAAGTCATTTAACCCTTTAATGCTTGAGTTTGAAAAATGTTATGTTTTTTTTTTCGAGATATATTCGTCTTATTTCAGAAATTTTTAAAATTTTAATGGAGCTCAATATTGAAATATCGGAAGCATCAGCAGTTTCTTTCGATACCGTTACCGATGCCTTTTTTTAACCTTATGAGGTAATCTACTTCGATTCGAAAATATGATTACCTCTCTAGGGTTTAATTAAAGCCGATGCCGATATAAAGCCAGTGCCGATTAGAAAATATCAATCGGTACTGTTACGAACCCATAATTTCAAACCAATTTAATTCTAAAATTCATAGCGATACCAGCCGATAACAACCGATAATGATGCCGATGCCATTTTTTTTCTTTATATAATGGTTATACTATAAAAAACAAAAACCTTCCCATTATTCTTGGAACATGATTTCATTCAAGTGTATACTGACTACGTAGTTGTTCATCCCATCAACCCAATTTTCTAAAATTTTTCGAATATTTTTGATGGTTTCTGACATTATCTCACGATATGCGGCTTTAGGATCTGTATTATCCTCATATCCGGGTTTGATCGTTTTTGAATTATTTGCATAGCGTTCATCTTTTAAGGCATCCCACAAAAGAAGTCAAAGCAAGTCAAATCAGAGGATACGATTTATTATTTTTTTTATTTTCTTTTATTTAAAAAAATAAATCTGTAGATTTGCAACCTCCTTTTTGCGAATCTTAACTCTATCCCCTTGCAACATATTAGAGTTGAGTTAATATATTCAAAAAGTAGGTTTTAAGGCTACTTTTGAGAATATGTATAGGACACAGAAAGGCTTTTAAACACTTTTATGCCAACAGTATCATATAGTGGTACTTTGTTTAACATGACTTGAACTATGTGGGGCTATATCTATGAGGGATTAAGAATTCATCCTGTCGTCTGTAAATGGCAATACATTTTCAAAGAAATATCATAGATGGTCATCTATGAATTCTCGTTGTGAGGCCGAAAAGTGAGTTGATAATATTACGACTTGTGTAGAAAATAGTTATAAAAGCTTTTTGCACAATAAACAATAAACAATTTTGCGACATGAATTAAGTAAAGAGTTTGGACATAAAGTTGGACAATTAAAAGGTCAAGAAAAAGGAAAGGCTGAGGATAAGTTTGGGAAGAAAGCAAAGGATAAAGATAAGAATAAGTACAAAGATGAATAAACTCTGACACGTCAAAACTTACGGATGTGTCCCCGACACAGCCAACACCTTCTTTAATTGATAATTGAAGTACTAGGCTCATTCTTTAGCTTTTAACAAAGAGCTTAATTTTTCTAACACACTCCCATCCTCCAACTCGTTTCAAAGTAACTTATGCTGTCTTATTGATATACCACTTGAAAATGACGCTTGACTTTTTTTCACAATTCAATATGGTGGGTTATATAATTCCTGTAAAATGAGTAGTGGGGGGGGGGGGGGCTGAAACTACATTTTTGTATGCCAAAAAGGGGCTGAAACGTCTTTTTGGCCTTTTTTCATTTTTTTCCCATACAAAAAATTCTGCAAAAGGGGGAGGGGGGCTAAAGACCTTTCATCCCGTAGGTAGATCCACCACTGCCTCTTTACAGAATCATCATGTGTTAAAAGTAGAATATAGTACATAAAATACAATACAGAAAATACAGTACAGAATACAGAATACAGTACATAAAAAGGAGTGTATTAGCGAAAGTTATAAATTTATATTTCTGAATTCAAAGAGAAACAAAGAGAAAGAAAAGTAAACCTACTCTGATGGCCGTTTACTATGTAAGGTATATATCATCAATGTCCGAGCAGACATATTTAAACCAATGTCATATAGAATATACTTTGTACTTAAGAAATATTTTGTTTGTTACTTTGTTTGCTTTCATTTGCATCTAAAATATAAAAAAAAAATATAAAATTTTTGTTAAATCTGAGTTCAGGTTTGGTTTTTGTTATCATGAATTAAAATTCAAACTTCAAGGATAATTGTGTTAAGTTGGAAAGGCCCTTTATGAAAAAACAAAAATTATTATTAAATAATCTTAAATTCAATCATGCTTAAATTAATAGTAAATGTTTTGTTTTTTTTTTTAATTCCAGCATTAATGGGTTAATAATATTGTGTTCAGCAAATTAATTTGAATCAATTAATATATACGTGTATGTCCGTAAATATTGATTAAAAGCTACCAATAAATCATTTGCCAATGCGTCAATTCGTGTCGAAAATAAAAAAAAAAAAAAATCAAACATGTTCGTTTCGGATTTCTTCCGGCATTCAACTTCCTCATCAATGATATGACATTCATCACTGACAAAATGTGATTTTAAGGTTTTAATTGAGCTTATTTTAGGCGTAATTATGAAGTAGCAAATATAAATATTTTTAATAAAATTGTAAAATAATTATAAAAACAATATAAATTATTTCTTGGATTATTTTCGAATTATCTTGCTCTCTCCATCTCTGGATTATCAAGTTGTTGAATTCTTAAAGGCTTTCTAATGAGTATTACTTAATGGAAACTTAATGGAGAAGAGCATCAACACATTAAGAGCCTTCTTATATACCCCCATGCTAACTGCATGTATTTTATGTATTTAGTTTGTCAATTCGTTTGTAAAGTCCATAATATCGGTATATAAAACTGTATATATGTATTCTTTATCATCTCCTCAGTCGATTTTGTTCGTCTGTCCGTAGCACAGTGTGGCGTCCCATAGACAAACAATTTTATCGAATCCAAATAAAGAAATATTGTTATCATTTTAAAGGTAACACATTCACAAAAACAAATCAAAAGCAATTTTTTAAATTAATTTATATTTGCGAACTCTAGAGCTTCCCGAATTTGACAATTTTTATACAAATTTTGTGTATTGCTGCATCTTTAAAGAGGGGTAAAAGAAAAAAATTCATAAAGCTACACTTTTCCCAGCAAAAACAAAGTTGTTCACATTTTCAGAAAGATTGTGCTTTGTTCAAAATTAGAAATTAATTAATAATTCGCATTTCAATAAATTAATAAATTGTGACAATAAAGTGAAATCGAAAATTTTATGTAACTTTAATTTTCAGACTTTTTCATTTATAAAACTATAAAATTGTTGTCTTTCGAAGAAATTTTGAAAAAAATATGTATTGAAACCACTAGTTTTTTTTTTCATCTTAATATTTGAATACGACCTATTTCATTATTTATATTGAAAACAAATTTGAACCTTAGGCCAAGTATTTTGACAAAAAGACAACATGAAGACAAAGAAGGCAACAACGGCTCTGTATAAGGAAATCACACAGCTTGACTATACAGACTGTTTCGTTGGCCGCTACACCAACTCATCAGTAGTATTTGCATGACTTTACACTGTGATCCACTCAAGCTACTTAGGTTCTACTTATACTGCCAATAATGCCGAGAAAGTTACCCGGAATTAATTTTGACAGAGAGAACGCTTAAGTTCTTACCTACTTCAATGCACCCTGTATCAAGGTTAACCTAGATCGTATCATAATTTTAGGCATAGTCTTAACTCATGTGCTTCTTCGAAAATCGATCACAGCGGCTTACCGCTATCAAAGCATATTGAAGTTGTGTTATTTGCTGTTAGCTCCTCCTTTTTTACACGCTTCCATTTTTAGGGTTCAGTTAGTTTAACTGATGTTACACATAAGATGGTGTGGAGACCATTTTGTTATGAAAGATTTTGTTGTTTTTATGTGATAAACATACAACTAATCATTTTTCTTAACATTTTTATGGGCGTGCTCTCCCAGAAATTCTCTCTAATCTTAATATTTGAATACGACCTTTTTCATTATTAAACTTAAAAACAAATTTGAGCTTTAGGCCAATTATTTTGACAACAAGACAACATGAAGACAAAGAAGGCAACAACCAACAACAACGAAATTGACGTTTGTTCCCCATACCTCCCATATGAAGTGAAGTCAACAAATTGGTAAAATCTCTAAAAATTCCACAAAATATAATCACTTCAACAATTCATATTTTGCACGTAAGATTTGTTATACAGCACTTTTAGTTTGAATTAGTCTAAAGCGAACGAAAAGCTCGCCTACTTTCCATACAAAATGACGTCATCAAAATAAGATAAATTGAATAAAAACTACGCCATCCAACTAACACTCTCACGTCATCCTCATAATAAAACCTTCACAACTTCGGATTTTATATATTACACACGAGTAGGGGGATAGGGGGGGAGTGTATTTTAACTTCAGTATTTTAAGGGTATTTTAACATCTTTAAGCCGAAGATCATGCATTCCTACCTAGTTATATTTGCTATGATGCAAGACTATGTGCATCGAATCGTGAACAGGCCTTATAATTTTTAGAAACGTATATTTTACACACAATTATATAAATATGAATTTGTAAATCATATTTTGTTGGACAATCTTATAGTCTTCGATAGAGAAGTTTATTTATTAAAAAAATTGCAAAAAGATAAAGAACTTTTTGCTTTCATGAGTGTTGGTACATATATTTCGGGAATAAATATAAAGACCAAAATTTTTTTCATTGAAAATACATTTATTGTTTTTCAAAGTATTCTCTTTTATGATTAATACATATTTGCAAGCGTTCGAACCTTTGTCATAACATTTATCCCATTTCGCCTGAGCCATCTCCAAGCCATAGTTTTTGAACGAATCAACGACTTCTTCTGGCGTCGAAAATCGTTGTCCACGCGGTTTTTTCTTGATATGCGGTAACAAAAAGATGTCATTTGGTGCCAAATCAGGACAATATGCCGGATAACTCATTAATTTGATGTTTTGAGGGCTCAAAAACGCCTTTGTTTGTGTTGATGTGTGGGAGCTCACATTGTCTTGTAGATGAATTCTTCGGCGCTTGTTTGTTTTATTTATTTCACGGAACACTCCTGGCAAATAAATGGTTGCTATAGCATTCTCAATTGACCGTTCTACGTGTCTCAAGTGGTAACGTTGCTACATGACTAGTTTTTTTGGAAAAAACAGGAAACCATTTGCTTCAAGCTCGAACAAATTTTGTTGGATTTGGTTCAAGCTGAAAGATAATAGTCGGCTACTATTTACTTTCAGGTTCATACACATAAATACCTGATTCGTCACCAGTCACGATTTAAGGGGGGGGGGGGGGGGGGTGGGCTGGTTTGGTAAGGTTTGAAAACTTTATTTTTTTAATTTTTTTTTATTTTTGTCCTGAAAGTACAACATCTCAAGAATATTTTATTAAATTCTTAGGTCATTCGGAGCAAAACTAAAGAAGTTACAGTAGGTTGAATGACCGTACCTATAACTTAGTTAGTCAGTGTACAAAACTTTAAATCGATTTTCCCAAACATGTAATTTTTAAAGTCGGTGACCAGCCTACAGGAAAAACTACTGAACCGATTGTTTTGAAATTTTGTACACATATTCTACATATAAGTAGCTCTCTAGTGACGTTGAGTTTTTTAATTACTAACAATTTTACAATAACAAATAGGTAGATTTTTTCGTCAAATATCGTCATTTTGGCTTCAAAATGGTGCCAAAAATTGAGAAATTTTAAAATTAAAAAAAACTCAACGTAACTGGAGAGATAAAGTCATCAACTAAAGAAAGCATTTGGATATTTTGGTTTCAGATGATCTAGTGGTGCTGTAGGCTGGTCACCGCACAAAAACTTTTTTTCGAAGAGCTTGCGAAGATCTACAATATATCCGTTATTTATATCTATTTTTTAACAAAAATGTTTTCAAATATTCTTCAAATGTTGTACTTTATTGTAATAATATATAAAATAAACCTACTGTAATAATTTTTTTTCTAAAAAAATTCTTGAAAAAAGGTCTTTTTTAGACGAAACAAACTTTAACCTGCCCTTAATATACTCTTTTTGAAGCCCCGCGACTGTATTTTTTGAGTGTTTCTTTGTACTAATCGACACGAGCTTTTTTTTGAGCAATTGTCAAACTGTGGTGAAGTCCAACGTGAAGAAATCTTTTTCACAACTATGAGTTCATGTTAAATGATATGCATGTTGGTGGAAGCAGTGCCCAGGGATGACTTTATTTGATGGTATTTCACATTATGATCAAGTATTATCAGTTCAAGCACAGCATCAATGTTTTGTGATACAACAACGGATCTTGGACCAGTGTTCCCAGATTAGGGGATTTTCCCCTAGATTTAGGGTTTTTTTTTTGGTTTAGTAGAAAATTTAGGGGTCAAAAATCTTTAGGGGATTTTAATTTTCTGTTAGTGTTTTTTGAGAATTTTTAGTGGTTTCTAAAAAAAGTGGAATCATCAACTTTGAACTGTATTTTTTGTATTTGATGCACCCTTTTGTGTTCTATTTTTCATTTTGTTTTAGATCTTACAAGGTTTATTTTGTCAAAGTGAGTCAAAACAATTGCGTACTATCGAAACAATACTGTTTCGCAGCTGATTGTTTGTCGAATGAGCGAAATAGTACCAGAATATGTGTGAAATGAAATGAGCTGTTTTAAATTCTGACGACGAGGAAGCATATATTTAAATTTGTTTTTATTTTTTTTTTTGTATTTTTTAATGATTTTTTAATTGACTTTTTAACCAAGAAAAAAAAAATAGAAAAAAATGTTAAAAATCAAAAATTAGAAAAAACGTGGAAGTATGTTTCTTAATTTATTAAGCAGTTTTTATTTTACTAAAATTTAGTAGAAAAAATCTAAATAGTTCAACCTAATTGCAATAGAAAAATAATACTTCATAAAAAATAGTATATCTGCCCTATGTTTCTTAAAAAATTGGCTGCGCAAAGTTGCGCATAACATAAAACACTTCATTTAAAAAAACGCTTAAAAAACAAGTTTTCCTCAAAACGCACTAATTTTCAAGACAAATTTTGTTAAACTAAAAGATGTGTTTGTGTTAATTAACAAAGATACTTACCGCCCTATTCTGCGTTTTCTTGATAAGTAATTTATCAATAAAATTTGTAAAGAATTTTATCAAGCGAAAGCTTTTTTAGTATTCTACAGCAACCTTGATAAATAAAAAGTTTTCGTAATTCACCAGAGGAGGTGAATTCCTGTTAACAGCTAATTATTCTCATTAATAGCATAACACAGAGAGCAGAGCGTGAGAAGCAGCTTGATGTGCATGAAACGCAAAGAGCGGAGTGTGAAAAGCAGCAACACTCGATATACGAACAACAACAGCAGCAATAATTAAAACGATTTCTGCTTTCATTTTCCTTATGTTCCACAAAAGTGTATTAATTTGTAGAAAATAATTATTATTATTATTATTAATATTAATATTAACCTTGATATTGCCTGCTACGAGCAACCACAGCACTCTTGATAAAGTTATCAATAGCAAATGAGATATTGATAAATTTATCAATTAAAGAGCTTTTTTTTCTATCACAGGATACAAAATCTTTATAAATAGTCAATATTTGATAAATATTCAATAAGGTGAATTTATCAAGTACGCAGAATCGGGCTGTTAAAATAAGTAAGATATATTTGTGTTTTGTCTCGCGTATTGCCATGTTTCCGTCTGTCTGTCCGTCTGTTATGGCGATTATAGCTCTTAAATTAAAGCGATCTTAATGAAATTCAAAATATGTAATTTCTTTGTTACTTGAGTTTGTGTTTTTAAGGTCCTCATTGAATTACTATGTACAAAAAAACTAATGTGATTTTTTTTTAGGCCAAAAATATATTTTGATATTGTATTTATTTACATCAATTAAACAAAGTATTCAATAAATTAACTCAAAAAAATTTTAGGGGTTTTTTTTATTTTTAGGGGAAAATTCAGCAAATTTTTTCAGATTTAGGGGAAAGAAGCTCAACCTATCTGGCAACACTGTCTTGGACGCCCTTCGCGAAATTCGTCAGTGAGCGAAGTATGGCACCGCTTGACCACCGATAAATGATGCTTGATCGTCAAGAGTCGAATTGAGTTCATCGATGCCACTCTTGTTGAGATAATTCATGTCAACAGTTTACATTCCAGTCAGGTTAACTGAAATGACATTAGCATTGCCAGTTTCCGAAATATACGTATCAGACTACATATGAACCATAATTTGTGTCTCTCATTGCCTATGATTGATTTATTCCCGCTTTATTTTTAAGGCCTAGAAAAGCCTACTTCTCCACTTAAACTTGGCTAAGTAATTAAAAAAAAAAATTATAATAGGACGGGTTCAATGCAGATAGGAAACCAGTTTGACATAAATTCCACCTACGTTTAACTTTTTAAAATTAATATTAAAGACCATAAAAAACCAACTGTTTAAAACTCACAATTGAAATAGAGTCATGTGGAAACCATAATTTAGCAAAAACAACAACGAGAACTACATATTTACAAGAACAATTCATGTTAAACCACCTGACTTCGTGTACACTTCAACTTGTCATGTCATGAGGTGAGCATTATTTTGTATCTATTTTTTTTTTAATGTTGTTGTTGTTGCTGTTGTTGCCATATTTATTAGTATTATTGAAGTTTTTCACATTATTGTTATTTTTACTTAAACATGTTTTCAACGTAGTAAGTCTTGCTTAAGACGGATTTATTTTGGCGTTAATTATTCATCGTAGAGTAAAATAAATGGTCTGAAGCTTAAAGCTGTCGCCTAGGTGCCAAGAGGGCGTCAATTTGTTTTTATGAGTCTATGAGGCTGTGTGGGAAATTGTGTAACAATGGTGACAGTTTTGTCTAATTATAAAAAGAACAAGTTGAAATGTGTTGAAAACCGAAAAGTATTCAAACAAAATGGATGAATAAAAATTTATTTCCAATTTGACCTAAGTCTGAAAAGCATACTACTTCTACTAAAATTTGTTTTTATTACCCAGTGTTCTACAAGGGCAATTTGATGAGTCAGTGACTTTTTGAATAATTATATATCTATAGGCAAAAAAGCGTTTTATTATTTATCAACATAGCCTCCTTTTAGATAGATACATTAAGTGCAGCTTTTTTTAAATTTTTTTATTCCTTCCAAATAATAGGTTTTATCGGGGTCCTCAAAATAGGCGTTTTTTCAGTGATGACCTCTTCATTCGACCCAAATATCTTACCGTCGAGTCATTTTTTCGGGCTTGGAATAGGAAACAGTCGCAGGAGGCTAAATCTGGAGAATATGGTAAATAGGTCGTAGTCTTATTTATGAATTTTTGCCATGGCGACTACAGACGTGTGCGACGCGCATATGTTCCAAATCGAAAAGACGGGCAAAACCTCAAGGATTTGTCCAAATTGCATAAAAATATGATATACAGGTTTTTGGCTTAACTAATCACGAATCTGAAGTCAAGAAATTCGAAATTAAAAATGGCGGCCATGAACTAACTATTGAGTTAACTTTTCTAGAACTTTTCTACAACTGTTTTTTATTTCATTTGACATGTAGGTATCGTCTTTAGGGAGATTCACTAACCACAAAACCAACACCAGCGCAGCGGCAGCTAATTGATAATTTGTGTTTTGACGTGACGAGGTTTCGTTTTACCAGGGTTCCAAAAAAAGTTCAAAGAGGCATTTTTTAAAATACATCGGCGTGGTATTGCTTTTTTTCTCACTCATTATAGATGCTATGATTAAAGTAATAATACGACTGTAAAGGTTATTTCTTTGACTTATTATAAAACCAAAAACATAATTCAAAACGTCATGGGGACGCGGTGGGAGCAGCTTAAGCAACGCAACTGCAAATTTGTTACAAAGAATTATAACTCGCTGAGTATTAGTGCTGGTGTAAAAATTTCTGACGTCATGGGGACACAGAGAGAACCTCCAAAGATCAATAATGCAACATTTATGCAACGGCGGTGCCTTGAATTATTACTTGAGAAGTATATAAGCTACTATAAATGTTTAAAAAGGAAAATGTCCGTACGACTAAAATAAAAAAACTTCTGACGTCGTCATATCATGAAGTTAGCGGCTTAATAAACATAATATGTAATAGAGATGTAATATCGTTCCATGGAATAATTATCACTCCAGAGCCGGGCAACGGTTGGAATTTAAACTCAGTAACGAATGGTGCAACGGTAAATTTTATAGAACGGAAATGAAGGTGAGGTCTTCGGGTATACGACAAAAATAAAAAAAAAAAATTGGCGGCGTCATGAGGTCCCTCTGGGTATATAGTATGTAGTATTAATAGTATGCAGCTAAGACATAGTCAATGTATCACAGAAAAGCACAAACCAACGTAGAAGCAAAGACAAAAGCAAAAGAAAAGAAAAAGCAAAAGCAAAAGCAAAATCAAAAACAAAAGCAAAAGCAAAAGCAAAAGCAAAAGCAAAAGCAAAAACAAAAGCAAAAGCAAAAGAAAAAGAAAAAGCAAAAGCAAAAGAAAAAGCAAAAGCAAAAGCAAAAGCAAAAGCAAAAGCAAAAGCAAAATCAAAAACAAAAACAAAAGCAAAACCAAAAGCAAAACCAAAAACAAAAGCATAAGCAAAAGCAAAAGCAAAAGCAAAAGCAAAAGCAAAAGCAAAAGCAAAAGCAAGAGCAAAAGCAAAAGCAAAAGAAAAAGCAAAAGCAAAAACAAAAGCAAAAGCAAAAGAAAAAGGAAAACCAAAACCAAAACCAAAACCAAAAGCAAAAGCAAAAGCAAAAGCAAAAGCAAAAGCAAAAGCAAAAGCAAAAGCAAAAGCAAAAGCAAAAGCAAAGTTAGAGCAAATGCAAAAGAAAAAGCAATAATAAAAGCAAAAACAAGAGCAAAATAAAAAAAAAAACAGCAAAAGCAAGAGCCGAAACAAAGGCAAAACCAAAAGCAAGAGCAAAATCAAAAGCAAAAGCAACAACAAAAACAAGTAGGAAAAACAAGTAATACATGTTGAAAAACGAAAATTATTAGGACAAATAAAAAATTACGGAAGGGTGAGGAAAAGTTTGGGAACAAGGGAAAAGACAGGGATAAGAATGAGTGCAAGAAAAAAAAACGCTGTCAAGTCAAAATCTACGGGTGTGTCCCCGATACAGCCAACTTTTTTTTTTAATTAATTGTTGAACCAAGTATGTTAATGAAGAAAACAACTAACAACAACAACGGCTCTGTATACATAGAGAAAATCATACAGCAGACTAGACAGACTGTTTCGTTGGCCGCTACACCAACTTATCAGTAGTCTTGCATGACTGTGATCCACTCAGTTACTAAGGTTTGCTAGAACTCAAATAAATAAAACGCAAACCATTTCAGATATTTCGAAAACTTTATTATCGGCTTGAAGTACAATCAAAACATTTATGAATGGAACTCGACTTCGTTCATATGGCCATCGCAGGCACGTATGCAGCGGTCGATTCATTGGACCCAATTTTTGATGACTAGGTCACACATTTCGGCCGAAGCGGAAGCTATTTCGCGTTAAATGTTGGCTCTGAGCTCTTTCAATGACGTCGTCTTGTTGGCATAAACCAATGAGTTGACGTAGCCCCAAAAACAAAATAGTCTAGAGGCGTTAAATCGCACGAACGAGGCGGACAATCGACTGGCCCATTTCTTGGGATAACACGCTCATCAAACTAACTCTTCAATAAATCGATTGTAACGTGTGCTGTGTGGCTTGTGGCACCGTCCTGTTGGAACCACATGTCGTCCAAGTCCATATATTCCAATTCGTGCCAAAAATAATCGGTAATCATGGCGCAATAACGATAGCCATTCACAGTAACGTTACGATCGTTATCGTCGACGAAAAAATACGGTCCAATGACGCCGCCGGCATGCAAACCGCACCAAACAGTTATTTTTTGTAGATAAAGTGTTGATTCATGAAGCACATGTGGATTTCCACCCAATAACGCATATTTTGCCCATTGAGCCAAAAATGAGCTTCGTCACTGAAGATGATTTTGCGATGAAATTCATCATTTTGGCGCATCTTTTCCAGAGCCCAATCGGAGAACGTACGTCGCTTCAAATGGTCCATCGGCTTCAATTCTTGAGTCAGCTTGATCTTGTATGGGTGTAAACCAAGATCCTTACGCAAAATTCGCCATAAAGTGGTCTGGGCTATGCCCAATTCTTGGGAACGCCGTGGAATTGACTGTTTTGTGAATTCATTTGCTACGGACGCCTGAACCGCAGCGATATTTTCGACACTTTAACCAACCCGTTGTCTCACTGGCACGACAACATCACACAACGAATAAAACTCAAATTTTTGCACTTAATTTGTTATTGTTTGTCTACTAGGGCGAGAATTACGACCGAAAATTGCAGCTCACGCTCTTAAACTTGCGATCACCGACTCCAAATTTCGGTAGTAAATTTTTATAATTTGCAGACGTTGTTCGTTCGTGTACTTTATTATGACGAAAATGTTGAGTTCACTGAATAAAATGACAATGACAGTTCGATGATTAGTAAAAGGGTGCGTTCAGAAATTTAATTCAAAGTTGTCAAGTCCCTATTGGAAAACCCTGTACAATTTTCTGAGTAAATTTGCAAGCGTTGTTCTGGCACAAGTTTATTAATTATAAAATGACAAACCAAACTAAGCACATTTGAGAATAGAGTTGCCAGATCTGATGACCGTTGGACTGTTTAATTCTTATCGAAAATTGGAATCTCCTAAAAAATTCCCTATAGTAGGTGGTTTTAGTTCCATTCATTAAAATTATTCGGAAAACAAAACTGTTTTTTTCATCCCGATAAAAATAAGTTGACTTCTTTGATTTTTTTATAGATATTGTTCCAACTACCCAATTCGAATTAAAAACCCAAAAACCACCTGATTAAAGACAAAAATGATTACGTAAAAGTGAAGCACCACCAGAAGTTGCTACAACCAATGCCACAGAGTGGTAACAAATGTTCACTTGTCTGGTTTGGCTGACTGACTTCAATAATGCTGTTGGCAATTTCTGCTGACAGACTAAGTTCTTGACATGCGCCTTGTCTTTGTTCTGTGCTGCTCGCCAACGCAATTCAATTGAATTGAATCAAAGAAAAAAAAAAAAACTAACAAAAAAATTAGCCTTAAAACTTGAAGCATTTTTTTTTCGAAATCCAACTTGCTCTTCTGCTGGACTCATCAAAATGTGCCAAAGTGCATTTGGGGGTAACCGCAGCGTACACAGCACAGCGACGCAATGCGTCTTGAATGCGTTTGTGTCAGTGTCAGTGACTGAAATATCACTGAAGTCAGACCAACAAAAACATATCAACAACAACAACAACACTCATGAGTCGTCGCGTAAAAACCAAGTCACTGTCTCTAATTGAATTCATCGGCTTAAATAATTCAGCTTTAGGGCATCCCAAGCAACTAGGCAGAAGATGCACAAAATATATAAAAAAAAAAAAATAAAAAAAATGGGCTTAAATCTTAAGCGCGAGGAGGAATCAAATACCGCCGCAGTGGTTCGTTTTCCTGGCAATTGATTTTCGTAGCAGGCGTATAAACAACAACAATCACTGCAATAATAACAACAACAACAACAACAACAACAACAACAACAACAACAGCAACACAAATAAGCACATCTTAAGGATGCAGGAAGGTGCGCGAACCTGCCTGCGCAAATCAATCTGTAAACATCCCGAAAACACACACACACACTCACACTCACACTCAATCGCTCAGGAAGCAAGCAACAAGGTTTTGAGGTTGGTGTTGCTTGAGCTGGTGCCGTTGCTGTTGCTGTTGCTGGTAATGTTGATGATTATGGTGGGTAGGTTGCAGGCTTAGCTGTTGCGGTCGACGTCATTGGTAATAAATACATTTTGCGAATTTTAATGTCCTCCTCCCATTTTGCCAGGCAATTTACCTACCTTATTTATTCCCCTGCACCCGCCATCAGTTTCGGTTGCTGCACTTCATCAAGCTCTGCAACAACAAGCCCTTTATTTTGATATATTTTTTGATTTTCTTTCTTCTTCTTATGTGTCTTCAGTGCTCATCGCCATCAAGCATGACGACGCAAACAGTTGGCTATAATAAATATTTTAAATCCCGAAAAACATATAAATTCAGTGATTTGCCAAAAAGGAAGCCACAAATGCATAAATTGCTAAATTGGACATTGCGGTTCTTGTTGTTGGTCATGTTGTTCTCATTGTTCTTGTTGTTGTTGTTGTTATTGTGCGCATGAGCTTACCCCAAGAAATTAGGTCAAGTCAAGGCAAGAAGTTGGGTGATGAAGTTTAGATTAATTGTTAAGCCAGGCAGTCAACAGGTAAAAGTGGGCAATTTTATTTAAGACCGAATCAACATAATTATTTCTGATTTTTATTTTCTTTTTTTTTTTTGTATATTTTTTGTTCAAATTCTTTCCGCAAATTAATATTAATTTTGCTCATAATCATAGTAAGTGCAGCTGTGGTTGCCTCACGTTTGCGCATGCGTGAATGCGCATTTTTGACTTGTGCCATGCAACGGCAGCACGTTTCTACTAATAGCTGAACTGTTTAGTCTTGACTAATGGCTGCATTATAATCTATGTTAATCTAAACAAAAGCGTGAAAATCTAATAGTTCTTGGCACGTTTAATGAACGTAAGTTGATCGATGACTGTTCGTAAGCGACGCATTACAGTTGAGTGTAGTTGTTATTAACGATGGTAATGATGGTAATGAGTCCGATCACAAGCCTCTAGCGACAACGGATATTGCATTTTTGAAATATAATTTGAAGTTAATTTGGCAATATAAGGCAGGCCTGTGGGAGGCCTCTAAGGGACCGGTTTTTGGGGTTAACCCCCATTCTCACATATGCTCAAAAAATTAAACAAGAAATTAATACAAATGAGATCATTAAAAGCAAATGTTGATACTTTTATTTCATTAAGATGAAATGAATGACATAATGGTGAAAGCAACTTCGAATTATTTGAAGCAAAAGTTAAACTGAAAAATTGTTGGAAAAATTATTGTATTCCAATAATCGCTCAAGGTCACCTTTTACCTTGAAGAGCCAACATTTAATGCTTCGCTAAGAATTAAATTGCACACAAATTATAAAAGATATCGGCAAATAGTTTTTTATTGAATAGGTTAAATATCAAACTTTGTTAAAAAATTGTTGTTGTTGTTGTTGTTGTTGTTCTTGTTGTTGTTGTTGTATGTCATGTTAAAGTAGACTAAGAAAAAAAAGGTGTATACCTAGTTGTTATCAAAAACTTTTTGTGCATCACCTGAAAATAAAAAGCCAAACGGAAATACATATGTTAAGAACTAATGCCGAATGTACTAGAATTAAGAAGGTCGCTCAAAAAATAACGGAACTATAATAGCACTCAAGTATCAAAACAAAAAAAAATATATTTTTAAGACTTAAGATGGGTCCAGCACCGTTGTTTTTGGAGCAACCCTAATTATTCTAGTTCCGATTAGAAGTATGTATATGTTGAATGCATAGAAATTTTTCTTTCACCACAACTGAAAAATTAGCCAACTACACTTCGTTTGCGAGTTGTATTTACCAAAAACGAATATTTAGTTGTCATCTTAAAAATATATCTTATATATCGGTGGTTCCATGTCAAATCGGACGCTTTTCTCCAAAAATGGATTTTGATGACGCCGATTTTTTTCAAACTTTGCACGTCGATAGTACTTTAAAAAATAAAAATATTTGCATATCTTTTTTTTATAAATTTTTTTTTTGCAAGTTATACACAGTGAAAAATTAAAAAAATTATCAAAAATTGTGAATAGGACATGTAGTCAAATAACTATATCTGCAGAACCGTGAGCCCTACAAAAAAAATTATATATCCTATTTCAAAGATCTTGGATTGGTCTTCCTTTTGGTGCACTCTTTTGCTAACACTTTCATAAAAAATTTAAATATTTTTGGCTACTAAAAATTTCATTCAAATTTTTCATGGTCAGCACCTCTATTTTTTTTGGCGTTTTGAAAACATTGTCGTACTGAAGCACTCATTCTTAATGCACTCCCAAAATTTTATGTTGGAGAATCAATGCTTTCTATTTTAAACGAAATTTTCAAAAACTGTCTACACAATTTTTACATACAAAATACTTTTATTTCTTATTCAAAATTGCGTTTTAAGCTTGGCGACCATTGTGAAATTCAATCATAAGAATTGACCATTCTTACTAGTTGTAAATTAAATTTACAATGAATATTAAAAGCACTAGTAGTTTGGGCTATCGGTTTATCACAATTATAAAAAACCATTTGAAACCTGGTTTTGAAATGAAAATAAATAGCATTTTTATGACCATCAAACAGGTTATAAAACACGGAATCCGGTAATTTGCGCACCTTGACACTTGAAGAGCTTAAATTAGACATAATAATGGATAAATAAAAAATATATTTTTGTAAATATAAAAAGGTCCTTTTTTAATTTTACAAAATATTTTACCAATTTTTTCGTTTATTTAAAAAAAAACATCAGCCAAAATAATTTTTTTTTAGTGTAAAAATATTTTGTAATGTGTTGAGTATATTTAAACACCACATCCAGTCTAGTCGACCGCAAATTCAAGGGAGTGCATTAAAAATTAGTGCTTGAGTCCGTCCGTCCGTCTTCTTATGGATTGTACTCATCGCACCTCTGTTACCATCTCCGTCCGCGTATTAAGCGAATTACCAATTTGCTTATATAGAAAAGTTTGTCCACAAAGTAACTCTGAACTATAAGTGTTGTGTGTATTCAACGAAGGGATAAACAAAGGAAGTTTTCAGTTGGGAAAAACAATTTTTCAATTGCTGCAATTTAAAAATCATTAGCGTATATGACAAACGAAATTAATTACCTGCAACTAAATGACGCGTTTCTCGCAACTGAACTATTATTATGACAACTGTTGAAACGTTTGCAAATAACGATTTCAAGCACTTCAAACGAAGTTCGATTGCGGCAAACTGCCGATAAACGTTTTTTTTTTCTTTGCGTATAACGTCACTATTCATTGACAGATGAATCTGACAGTTATTGTGTTTTGATGTTACAGTCTGTGTACGCCATTATTCGCAGTCGGTAAATAGTGCAACCCCTTGACGAACTTGTAAAAAAGTTAAATTGATAGTCGAAACTTTGTCAGAAAAGTGTGTTAGGCATAATGAGTGCTGCATACGCAGAACGCTTCGAGGCAGTTCTCCCATGAAACCATCCAAAAGGACCAAAAATGTCCTATGCTGCCGGGGCAAAGTATTTTAAAAAATCAAAGGCTTTTGTCCAGAAGTGGGTGCAACGCTTTAAGAAATCTAAAAACGTCGATGACCTTCCCGATCCACAGTGCATTGAATCCATACAAAATTGGAACATAAATAGAAGGAGTAAAAATGGTTGAAATTGGTCAGTTCCTAGGGGTACCTCCCTCTGACATGTATTAATTTTTTACATTATTTTGTATGGGAGGTACATACAAAAATTGAGCGATCTTAACAAAATTTGGTCAAAAGGCTAGGCAATTAAAGAAATAGAAGTGAACTAAAAATGATTGAAATCGGTTGGTTCCTAGGGGTACCTCCCGTGGACCTATATTGATTTTTTACATTATTTTGCATGGGAGGTACATACAAAAGTTGACCGATCCTTACAAAACTCAGTGAAAAGGTTAGTAAAATAAAGCAATACATGTGTTCTAGAAATGGTTGAAATCGGTCGGTTCCTAGGGGTACCGCCCTTGGACCTATATTAATTTTTTACATGATTTTGTATGGGAGGTTCATCTGTTACTCATAAATATTCCCATTTGTATTAATTAAAAAAAACAGTTTTTAGGCAAATTTAATTTTATTTACAATAGAAAAATAAAATTGGTAACTTATTTTTATTAACAAAATGTGAAATAAAAAAGTAAAAAAATTATTATGTGCATATGTACAAATAACCAAGAACTCATCTCGCTATTGAATTTCATCGCTATTGACTTCTTCGTTAGAATCACTACTAACAATATAAGGGTCATCAACTAATTAAATAAACTTCTCAACTTCTTCATCAATAATTACATGTGATTTTGATTTAACAGTTCTTTTGGATGCTAAGAGAGGCTCAGATGTTAGCAACAAAATTTTCATTAAATCTGTATTAGACTTAATCCTCTAGCATTTACGGGTACGGTTAGGTCGGTTTTTTCTAAATTCTTTGTGCCTTGCTTCCAATGCCTCTTCAGACAATGTTCCGATTGGTAAGGAAAATGCTGAAATGACTTCACATCCATGTATGAGAACTTTATGAACACTGCTCAGCATATAATACCACCCATATAAATTTATATACAACTGCCTAGTTTCTTCTAATTACAATTTGAAGTTATTCAGATGTATGGGGTAGCCACTTGTCAGAACTCTCAATATATAAAAAAAATTGTTCTATCAAACTTTTGTTTATGCCAGTTATCTGCGAGCTTGGTTCAGCGTTATAGAAAAAGCGCCTAGCTGTGTTTCCATCGTTAGTAGACCCATATCCTGGATTTGGTTTTTCGACCAAGAGACCTATTTTGCTCTTAAACTCAGCTTGAATTCTTTTTTTGTTTTGCTCTACCAATTCTTCATTTTTCTTTTAATTGCATTTTTTTTTTATAAACTAGCTGAAATACCCTGTGTTACTAATATTATTTTGTTATCTACTATGACTTTCTTTTTATAAGGTGTAGATAATATTTTGGAAATCGAAAGTTAATACTTCAAATAAAATTACAAAAAAGTTTCGTTAAAACCAAAAAACCATTTTTTGTAATTCCCTTTTGAATTTTGCTAAATTTTGAATATTTTTCCATATAAAATTGAGCATTTTTCACAAAAAAGTCACTTTTTGAAATCTGAATAACTTTCTTGTTTATAAAAAGGGGCAGATAATATTTTGGAAATTGAAAGTTAAAACTTTAAATAAAATTAAAAATAAGTTTCGCTGAAATCAAAGAATCTTTTTTTTTGCAATTCTCTTTTGAATTTTGTTAAATTTTGAATAATTTTCCATACAAAATTGAGCATTATTCGCAAAAAGTCACTTTTTTAAATCTACATAACTTTCTAGTTTATAAAAAAGGGCAGATAATATTTTAGAAATCAAAAGCTAATACTCAAAATAAAATTACAAAAAAGTTTCGCTAAAATCAAACAATCCTTTTTTTTGTTATAGCTTATCAAAACTCGCAAATTTTCGAGTTTTTAGGTGTTTTTCTTTTAAGGTAAAGAACTTTTTTTTTACACAAAATATATACTAAACAAAATTACTTTCAGAAGCAAAATAAATTTTGAAATAATTCTCTTTACTGCTTTTTAGAAAAGACATGATGTAATTTTTAAAACATTAACCCAATTTTAAATTACTTGATTTTCTTAAAATAACAGGGTGTGGTATAAAGTGATCGCATTTGTTTATTATTAAAAATATTTTAAAAGATCTTTTAAATTTTATAGAACTAAATTATATGAATCTAAATTGCATACTTTTTTTTAAAAAAAAAACAACAATTTTGGTTTTCTTATTTTCGTACCATTTCGATGCATTGTGCGATAGTGGCTCAACAGGGAACGTGACCATAAAGGATGAAAAAATTATACTGAGTTTGTTTTCGGGGAATCCTGGCTTAAGCTTGCGTCAAGGGCAAGCGAAATTGAGGCAAAAAGGTCTGCCGTACATAACTATTCGTAACAATTTGCGTGCAAATAATTTGAAATGGCGAAGCACAATGAAGAAACCACTGTTTTCCGAAAAAGACTTTACTAAAAGGATGTCTTGGCCAACAGAAAACATTAGTTACGATTGGAGTAACGAACTCTTCTCTGACGAATCTTCTGTTTGCGGTCATTCCATCGTACCGCGGGCTTGGTCTTCGTCGTCAAGTAATTTTGTCCAGCGCACCGTTAAACATCCCATTAAAATTCATCTTTGGGGATGGTTCTAAAAAAAGGGTTTCGGCACTTTGCACCTCTTTACCGAGAACTTTAATGCTGCCAGATTGGTCTAAATTTATGAGAAGGCTTTATTACCGACTGCCAAATGCCAATTTATAATCACAAACGAAGATTGGATTCTGCAGGAGGACAATGACCCCAAACATCGCAGTCGCCTCTGCACCGACTGGAAACGCGAAAATGGCATAGTCACATTAGATTGGCCTGGACAATCGCCTGATGCTTATCCCATCGAATGCTTCTATATCAAGCAGAAGCTTCGAGGGAGACCCACCTCTACTTTAAAACAGCTTTCCCGAGAAATTCGACGCATTTGGAGAGCTCTTCCGGTCGAATATGCCGAAAATTGAGTGGAAAGTATGCCGCGGAGATGTCAAGCGATTATTAAAGGTGGTGGTGATTGGACATCTAATTAATATGATTGCGTTGTGCTTCGGAACATGTATAATGAATGTATGTAAAGAATAATTTTCTTAAAAAAATGTTTTAGATAAATTATGCCGTACACGCTCTTACTTAACAGACTGTGTATCTCATTTGCGAAGACACCTAAGTCTTTCAGGCTCCATGGGTGATACAATACTTACAAATTTAGTAACTTTTAAACATTACTACCCTCCCCCCTCCCCCCTTAACTATATTATCTCGAAATAATTGTTTAGTGGTTCTATAATTTCTAAAAGTTCCATAAATAGCCATTTTCAATACTTACAGTGCCGGCAACAATAATAGCACTGCCATGATGGAAGTCCTATGCCGTTAAATAAAAATTCAGATATAGTCTTTTTTCCATATGTTTGTTGATTGTTGATATATACCATATATTACCTCTCTGAAAAATGCATTTGAAATCTCCCAATATTTACACGTGATAATGTATTAGTTAATGTTGAGAGTAAAGAGCAAAATCAAACGGTAAAAATAATAGCACTAAAATTGTTATTGTGCTCCAAAACCAGTTTTAGTTGAATATTTTGGCAGTAAGTGAAAAGAGCGTAACGCATCAAGTGTTGTTGAATATTCCGAATTGAATCGATCAAGAAAATTACTGTAAATTGTTAAGCTATGGGTCGTGCAAAACATTGAAGTGCCGAGAAAAGAGATGTCATTAAAAAAATTATTTTTGAAGGAGAAACTTATGCAGGGATAGAAAGTTTATTGGGCTGCTCTAACAAAATGATACGCAATGCCATAACTTTTGTAGAAAAAGTTGAAAAACGTGGAAGGAAGCCCGTAATGTCGAAGTTATTGGTGCACCGGTTAGTTAGGCAGAGTAGAAAGGAGCCTTTTAAGCCAGCCACGGAGTTGGAAAAAGAATTAAAAATATCGGCATGCGTCGAAACAGTTCGAGCACGTTTACGTGAACATAACCTCAATGCTTGTAGCCCGAGAAAAGTCCCACTTTTAAGTGCAAAGCACGTGGCCAAGCGAAAAAAATTTGCAAAAGAGCACTTGAATTGGCCTATAGAGAAATGGAGGAACATTTTATGGACTGATAAGAGCAAAATCATATTGTTTGGAGGAAAAGGCTCTCGTTGTTATGTAAGGCGACCACCGAATTCAGAGTATAATCCCCGCTTCACCTGCAAAACCGTTAAGCATGGAGGTTCAAGCTTAATGGTATGGGGCTGTTTCTCATATTATGGAGTTGGTCCCATACACTGGATAAAAACTATCATGGATCAACATATTTATGTTGATATTCTAGAAAACGTGATGCTGCCGTATGAGGAAGAAGAATTACCGTTGTTGTGGATGTTCCAACAGGATAACGATCCAAAACATACGAGCAAGAAAGCGCGGAAGTGGTTTGAAGGCAATGGAATTAAGGTCATGGGTTGGCCCGCTCAGTCTCCAGACCTTAATCCCATAGAGAATCTTTGGGCCGACGTCAAAAAAGGTGTGTCCAATGCGAAACCAAAGAACAATGAAGAACTTTGGATTATAGTTCAGGACTCATGGAGCAAAATTCCAAAAAAAAGATGCGTAGACTTAATAAATTCAATGCCGAGACGATGTGATGCAGTAATAAAAAACAAGGGCCATTCAACAAAATATTAAGTTACTTAATAACATTTAAAAATATTCCAGTACAGTATAAAAAATAAACTATGAGTATAAAAATTGAATTTATCCTAAATTTTTGGCTTTTTTGAATGATAGTGCTATTTTTGTTCCCGCCTTCTATTCAATAAGTTTTTAGTTTTTGCAAATATCGTATGGAAATATAAATAAAACTCGAAAACAAAATTCTTATTTTATAAAAAACATTGTAATTTTTATATTACATGATAAATCTTTTTTAAAAAATGCTTAATAAAAAACCAAACGTTGAAACCTGAATCATTCCACCCATAGTGCTATTATTTATACCGCAGCTGTATATCATGGATTTATGGGGTATTCTCCAGTACTGACGTCATTAATTTAGTTTATAGTTACGATTATTATCATATTAATGAATAATAGAAACTTTATCAAAGGAAATTTTCTTAACTATAACCTTTAAATATCTTATGTCTTTAAGATGCATTATTTTGGCTTAAAAAATAGATGCTCAAAATACGCACAAAAATATTTTCTTTAAAGTTTTTTATGCTGTCTTTTCTCCAAGCCTCAATAGCAATTATCGTCAATACTGCGCTGCAGAAATAAATCTTGAAATGAAATCGAAATTAATTACCTGAATAATAATTGTTTACTCGCAAATCTTTATGCTAACTAGAGGAGTAACAACAACAGTTCGAAATCGAAAAAATAAACAACGGAACCTAACAAAGTATCTAAGCAGCTGTGGTGGTGGTGTTTTGTTGTTATTTTTGTTGTTGTTGTTGCCGAACCAAGCCAATAACTTGCTATAAACAACAAGCTGCACAGACAAAATCGGAGCAAGTCGACAAAGTCTGGCTGAAGTCGGTCTAGTAGTGTCTGAATTTCTAATGCAATTCGAGCAGCGATGAATCATCGATTCCAAAGACTCAAAAACGTTTGTTGCAATTGTTATTCTCTTGTATTTATTTATTTTATATTTTTTTATTTATTTAATTTTAAGTCGTTCAGTGCGCGTCTAAGCCAAGTTTTTAAAATTCATTGATTTCTTGGCTTTGGTTTTTGGTGTACCGCACCGTCAATCCCCACTGCAGCGCTTTGGCTATCATTTTGATTTATTTTTAGTTTTTGTTATTGTTGTTGTTGTTGTTGTTGGCAAAACTGGTGCTAATGCCGCTCCTTCTTGACATTATAAAAGCCGTCCACGCAGTTTTTCGCTATTGCATTGCCTGCAACTGACTGTAACTGCCTGCAACATTGCCAGATACTTGTTGCTATTGGCAGCATTGTTGCTGCTGTTGCACTTGGTTGCTGTTGGTGGCTGTTGTTGCTGCAAGAAACTTTGGCCTAAAGCTGCAAAATTAAAACGCCAGAGTTTATTAAGCGGTAGCTTTGGTTAACGTTTGATTTTGACGTCGGCACTATGGCCAAAAACCACCACCACCACAAACAACAACAACAATTGAACGACAACAACGACTACGACGACGACGACAAAATGTCGACAACTTCTAATTGTTCTGCAAGCTTTTGGCTTTTTCTTCGTGGCTATTTATGCTGCACATGCGGGCACCTCCAGCTTAGGCTGTGACAGCTTCTCAGCGGCGCTTGTGGCAAAACTTGACTTTGATTTCTTCAAAAGCACGCGCTGCTGAACTGTCTTGCCACAACAGCTACTGTGGTGGAGAGCATTTAGGTTGTTTTTTCTTTTTTTTTTTGTTTGCCTATTTTATTTGAGCCATTTTGGCGGTAGCCGGTAGCGCGATCGACACCCCACAAAATCAATGAAGTAGGCCTTTTTATGACTCGCTGTTCGAATCCAATATTCCAACCGTCCGTCCGCCCGTCCATTCCAAGCGCTGTCTTTCTATCTGTTAGCTCGGTCAGAGGTTAGCATATGGCAAGAATTGCATAAAATTTCGGCAGCTCTAGACAAGTGTGGCTCGAGGCTGTAGCTGAGGCTGGCAGGCTTTTGGCTTGAGTTTGGATTTCATTTAATTAGCCGTAAAATTATTGCGGCGGTGCTTGAACTTTTCAATGGTTCTACTTTGTTTGTTCGGTGTTGTCATTGTTGTTGTTGTTGTTGTTGTTGTTGTTGTTGTTTTTGTTGTCAGAGTGATGGAGTATTTGTTGTGATTGCTTGTGTACAGCTCAAGTTGGCGCAATATTTAGGTTAATGGTTAATTTGACAGGTTTCGTTCTTCGGTTGTCTCTTGGCGAAACGCACCTTGAATTGTTTTTTTTATTTTTATTTTTTATTTATTTTTTTTTCTTTTTTTGAGTGTTATAGACAAAGTGGAGCAGCCAGTTTTTACTGGGTAAATTAGTTCAAAGACCCAATTTTTGTAGTTTTTTAATAGTAAACTGTATCAGTAGAAAATTTCGCAAAATTTGAAAATGATATGAGGTAAACTTTTAAAGGGTTTTTTTTTTTGGAATACTCGAATCGGATCGAACTCTGTTTTTATTTGATTTACCAGTGACGGCGCCACACGTTTGTGCAAAGCGGCTTTAGACCTTAGGTGTTTCCTTATAAGGGCGAAAAGTTTCGGAAAATATGTATTGACATTTGACAAGAACTCAAATTTTTTTTTTATTTGTACACTGAAAAAAAATGTTTTAAAATTGACGACAATTGTTATTAATTTGACGATATTTGTGTTTAAAAAATAGCTTGCAACAAATTTCGTCAAAGTAAGAGCAAATGTATTTAAAAATTTTGAAAAACATATAAAAAAAAGTCAAATTAACAACACATTTTGTGAACACATTGTGTTTAATTTTAAGCTAACTTTTTTTTTCAGTGTAGGTACGATGGATTCATCTTGATGGCATAGCGCAGCAAAATTACAACGTTTTGCTTATTACTTCAAATTTACAAGGCGCTTTAAGGATAATTTGAGGGCATTGATCGCGAATCTGGAATCTATTTAATGCCTTTACACACATCTAGTTCTCTCACAATTGCCCTCAAAATCGAAAAAATGGTTAAACTAAAAAAATTAACCTTTATTTCATGAGTTACAAACTTGACGCTCTTAGCAAAGAAGTTTCTTATAAAAGCGACCATATTTGCTGACACAACTTTTTCTATCTTTGAACCCTCCCAATTAAAAGAGGTAATGTCATAATTTTTTTGAAAAGTTTCCCATAAAAAAGGACTATGGAGAAATCCAAACATTTTGTTTGGGAAAAAAACGTTCCTTTTTACAAAAAAGGCAGGTCTCACAATATCATAATTATTTCCGCACCACATTTACTCATATTCCAAAATATAAATATAGAGAAATCAAAAGTATAGGGTCTTTCAACAAGAGGTTTTAAATTTCCCACAATTTTTTCAGGAGGAAACATACAACTGTCTGACAAAGAAATACTAGGAGATTTTCAGATATGGATTGATACACACTCACACAACGCATTGAAATAGTGAACAAAAAAAATCTAAGTATATAAGTATTAGTGAATACCCTTAACAGTGGCAGATCTAGGAATCGCCACAGGGGGGGGGGCGCGGCCGAAACTATACTTTTGTATGCCAAAAAGGTGACTGAAATGTTTTTTTAGACTTTTTTCATTTTTTTTTCATACAAAAAATTCTCCAAGGGGGGAGGCTAAAGCCCTTTCAGCCCGTATGTAGATCCGCCACTGACCCTTAATTTGAATGTTATTTGCATCAGTTCTTAAAGACATTCCTTTTTTAAATTTTGAACCAAGATAATGGCGGTCTTAGACGTAGTAGAGAAAAATAGACTTCAGATTCGTTATCAGCATCCCCATATGTTTCATAGAAGGTTGAAAAAACTACAAATACTAAAAAAAATAAATTGGGTGTATCATGGATTCACCCGTAGGTGTTTATCCTTCTCATTGTACTTGGCCCTATCCTTTCCTTTGTTTCGAGACTTGTCTTCATTCTCATTCATATCCTTATATATTAATACCACCAAGCTTACAAAACGTAAAAGGGGTGTATTCGCTTTGTCACTCCGTTTAACGCCCATTATCTCTTATATATATTACGCAAGCTCAAATTTTGTCCGGCGTAAGGCTTTTTAAGTACAAATCCAATCCTAATAAATTTAGTATTTCTTGGTAGGTTTAGAACTGTAGATGTGCAAACTGGACTTTTTATCTCTTAAAAATTTATATTTTTTAAGTTATGGCTTATTAAAGTTTGCATATAATTGCATATAATTGCTGTTGTTATGTTGCCTATTCTTTTCTTAACAGAGCAGCTAAGACCAATATTATCAAACTCAGAGCAAAACTACGCTGCTCACATTTCGCTCTATTCTGTCTCTTCTTAATAGAGGTCTGTTAACAACAAAATGAGTCCGAAAAATGAGTCGCAAACCGCTCGCGCTGAACGCTCGCAACCAAGATACGTAAAAATTTTTTTTAATGCAATTTTTCGCTCACATTTCAGTATATTCTGCCTTTTCTTCATAGAGTGCTTGCAAACAACGACAAAACTCTTAGAATATACGCTGAAAACATTGAACGGTGTCAGCGGTCAGCGCATTTTTATTATTATTTTTATAGTTGATGGGTGCAGCAACGCGCACCAGTGGCGCTAGTTTTATCAAATAACGAAAGCGATTATTTTCTGTTAAAACTATGACGAAAATGTTTTTACAAACAAACGTTTTATAGACTGATTAAAACTTTGAATATACTTCGGCCGTGGGGGTATTTTCATTTCGACCCAGTCGAAGATCATTTCTTACTAGTTCCTAATAATTGTCCTACTTATTCTCTTAACTTTTGTTTGAGTTCATGTCCAAATTCCTTTTCTAGTCGGAGTTCCACTTCTTTTCCTAATCTTTGTCCCGAATATTATCCTTAGTGTGTTCAAATCCTTTTTCAATTCCATATCCCATTCCTGTTCATATTCTATTTCATATCATGTTCTTAATATTGTTTAAGGTGTGTCTAAGCATTTGTGCTAATCCTTGTCATAGTTATTTTCTCAATCCTTGCCTTAATTCTTGTACTAATGTTTGTTCAATTCCAAATCTTTGCCCTACTCCTTATCTTATTTCTGGTCTTAATCTCTGTTCAAATCCTTGTCTCATCCTTTTTCTAATACAACTTGTCTTAATGATTTACCAAAGTCTTGTCCTAATACTTGTCTTTATATTAATTTAAATTTAATTTTACTTCCATTATTGCCTTTGCTTACTTTTAGGGGTTCCCTGAGTGAGCCTCATGACGTCATCAACTTTTGTTTTATTTTTGTCATGTGGTCGAAAACCTCAACTTGACAGTCGTTCTATAAAATTTACCATAGCATCAGTAGTTACGGAGTTAGATTTCCATGCAACGTTTTTTCATTGTTGTTACATTTATTCTGACTCAAACGGTTTCATTCATGATGTAGCGCCAAATGATTTTTTTTTTTTCCCATGAAGTCAAAGAATCACTGTTTGCTGTTTTTGGAGAAAATTTATTCTTCGAGTAATAATTCCATGCAACAATTTTGCATTTTTGTTGCATAAGCTGCTACCTCCGTGATTTAAGGACGTCGTCATTTCTTATTGCCGTAAGGCTAAGTACAAATCCTTGATTTACGTTATATAACAATTAGCGTAGCACTTATACTCAACGAGTAATATTGCCATGCAACGCCGTTGCATGATTATCACGCATCCATCGTTTGCATCAAATTGATGCAAATTCTTGAAACACATTCATATATTAAAAACAAATATAAAAAAAAAAAAAAAAATAAATAACTGGCCATTTCAGCCCTTGAAAGGACTTTGACCTAGCTTCTTATGATCAATTGTGTTGTGCGTGTTATTAAGTTTGTACACAATTGACAGAGAACCGGACCTGCATGCTTAACGCCGACTCCGAACGGCGATGAACGGAAAGTTCTCGTTCTCAAGATGCTTTACATGGCATTTTTATTACTCTCTGAGGTTTGCCATTGTCTGCAGAGAGGTGGCGGCCGTACAGAAAAATAATTTTAATTCAAATAATTTTCTGTCGCTGCTGGGGTTCGAACCTGGGTTTCCAAAGTTCTTTGACATAGCGGCCACGCACTTTAACCAACTACGCCACGGACGCCACGGGCCAACTAAAAACAAATATGCATATTTTAATTCAGAATTTTGGCTACCTTCCTAAAATATCAAAATAAACAAGTGAGCAGTTCTACAATTAGAGATAGTACTTATCGCGCTAGAATAGTTAATAAATTGAAAATATTCCAATATTGTCTTTTTGTATCTGCATCAAATTGATGCACAACGTACTTTTCGTTTCTAGAAATTTCCGATGGATGCGGGTTAATGCATTTTCGATCTTGAAGCGAATCTCTCCGCAGACTCATGACTTTATCAATTATTTTTGTCATAATTCTTTACTGGCCTATAAATTTTTTCCGTGGCACCAGTACACAGTGAGTTATAATTCCATGTAACAAATTTGCGGTTTCGTTGCATAAGAAGCTCTCTCTGCGTCCCTATGACATTTAAATATTTTTCGTTTGTTTTTTTTCATTTTTTTCATTAAGAAAGGCCTTTAAGAACAGAGGTTCATAAGATCAAATTATGCTGTGCGTGTTATCTATGTGTTGTACAATGTACATGCTCTCAAGAAGCTTTACATGGAATTATTTACTCTCTGAAATTTGCAGTGAGGTGACGACCGATCAGAAAAATTTATTTGAATTGAAAAATTTTTTCTGTCATTTGGGGTTCGAACCTGGTATCGGTTAGGCTTCGAGTGGTATTAGCACTTCTTAACGAATTCGGACACGGCCACCATTTTTTTGTAATAAGGTCGAAGAAAGAACATGTACGACAAGTACGTCGTATAATCACTTTTCTCTTAGGTTCTATACTCAGCGAGCAATAATATCAGGCAAAGCCGATGCCTTTTTCAGCTTTTTTGGATACATGCGTGGTAAAGCATTAGATACGTTGTCGCGTCAAAATAATATAAAAGAATTTTTTTATAAAAGAAAATAAAGAGGATTCCACTATTTTGGCCACGCCCACAAACATTTTTTTTTTTTTTGCAATCTATTAACCTTTTCGACATAACAGGTGAGAGATACAGTTTCTATGGTATATCTCTAATTACAATAGTCTCTCTATAATGATAGGATAAGGGGGGTAAATTTTGTTCAGGCCCCAAGCTGCACAAACTTACACTATGCCACTTGGGTAAGCAAATCTACCAAATATACTTCAGTCATAAAAATTAACCCTCATTATGTCTTTGCAAAATCCTTTGCAATTTACCAAATTTAGCCATCTTTACACCTTCCTGTTGGCAACACCTACGCAGTTTCATAACAACACCTTCTTCCTGCTGTAGCCAACGACCAAGCCTTAACATCAACAACTCACAAGAACCACAACAACAACAATGACAACAAATAAAATTCCTGCGCCGATTTAACGAATTCAAATAAATTTTTCCCCTTAAGCATGACACGACCGACGCAACACTAATTGAAGAGCTGCACACTAAAAGCACAAAAGTGCAACACCTTCCTGCCTGAGCTTAAGAATCGGTGAAGAAGAATCGAGGAGTGCACATCCAGGCATCAGTCAAAGTCAAATGAAGAGAAAAATTCACTTGTTTGTGCGGAAATTGATGGCGATAATAATGGTGATGATGATAATGATGATGATGTGGATGATGATGATGATGATGATGATGATGGTGATGATGATGATGATGATGATGATGATGATGATGATGATGATGATGATGATGATGATGATGATGATGATGATGATGATGATGTTGATGATGTTGATGACGCTGATGCTGGTGCTGGTGCTGGTGCTGTTGGTTGTATTGTTTATGTGTCTGTAAAGGTAGATTTTTTACAAAAGTAGGTGGAAGAAGACAATTGAATGAATGAGTTAAACGCCACACCATTGACACGAACTCCAAAACATGTTGAGTTTCAGCATTAAATTAAAAGCTCAATGGCAAAAAAAAAACAAAAACTGCTGTGACGAGCCTTTGATTGTTTTCAGGAAGTGGTATCGAAAATTTGAGAGAGAGCTAGAGGTGGAGCAGGATGGGTAGGTTATATCGTAGTTAAAAATTTGTTTTATTACGATGAAGAGTCAAAGACTTAAGTAAGGCTGACGAAGTGAAATTATATTCAATTAATATCAAGTGAAATACTTAATTGTTATCCTCAAACAGAAATTTTGAAGTAGGTACCTTATGAAAATGAAAGAGGTAAATTTAATCTTAGGAACAAATTTATTTCTTCTAATTTTTTTTTCTTAACATTAAAGTTTCACGTTTATTTGTAGGAAATAACAGTAAAATTTAATATTAATTTCTCAGGAAACATCCGATCTAAGTTCCGAAAAATTGCGTTCGGACTAATGAAAAGGCCACCTAGGGCAAAAGAAACTACAATGACCACAAAATGTATAGAGGCCCCACAAATAAAAATATGTGACATAGAAAAGTAGTATTTAAAAGTAGTATCGGGCGCAATAACACCGGGACAATATGTTGAGCTCTTTGCTGAATCGAACTAACTGATTCAACTAGTGAAGGAACCAACTTTCATCCCTAGAGTTGGTCTGGAAAGCAATAAAATCCTAGACTTTTTCTGAATTCGCATCATGAAAAATAGGATGTGACTGTCCATGCACCTCTTGGTAATTCGCACCACTGTACCATATACGCTGCTTTTTCATATTCTAACCTCTGCACTTCTACGCCTAAGGCCCCGCAGAGGATTGATTACTTTTATGGAAAAGCAAATTGGACTGCGGTAAATAATTTTTACCGTAATTTTAATTGGAAATTATGTTTCGCTGATAGAAATATAAATACCGCGGCTCTTATGGTACAAGAAATAATATTATTGGGCATAAGGTCATTCATCTCCAATAAAATGAGAAGTTTTTCTTCTCTGAGAAGAATTCTCCAATAATAGAGAATTAAGCCAAAAGACCACTCCTGGCTTAATGAGACTTGTAGGACTGCAGTAAGGTACAAAGAGGAAACCTTTCAGAATCGGCGTGCCAACAAGAGTGCTGATACTAGAAGACTTCGCATTGCGGCTAGGAATCACTGTAAAAGAGTTTTAAAACGCGAAAAGTTTCTTCACGAATCTCGCATCAGAAAACAGGTTCTTCTCTGCCCCAAAGGGAGCAAAAACTTTTAGTCACTCGTTAAAAGAGTTAAAAATCAGACGTCCCCGTCGATTCCTGCTCTTTTAAAGGGTGACCAAATCATCACTGAGTCGGCTGATAAAGCGAACCTACTAGCTGGAACGTTTGCACAAAATTCCACAATTCCGACTAGCAATCAATCATCGCCTTCAATAATGAATAGATCGTCTTCGATGCAGCAGATATATTTTCGAACAAGAGCATTTAAAAGGGTCCTTGTCAACATCAACATACACAAATCTTCTTGCCCCGACGGTATATCACCAATTGTGGTTAAAATGCATACTTCTACAAGGTGGGGCAAAAGTGAAGTAAGCAAACGCAGAATACAAATCGAAAAGCCATGAATCGGTTTACTTCGCAAGAATGCGGAATAATTGCTTCCATTTTTTTGCGCAACAATTTGCCGGTTGTGTTGGCGCAGAGTGAATTTCGTCGCAGATTTCCTGGCCGTCCGACACCAACTGGACAAACACTGCGGCGTTTGACCCCTCACCTTAAAGAGACTGGAACAACACGAGATCTTCCCCAGACAGGCCGGCCTCGGAGCAGCCGTTCTGCTGAGAATATCGCTGCTGTTACTCAAGATGTCGAAGAAGAGCCCGGAACATCGACCAGACGACGTGCCGCGCAATTGGGCATTAGCGGGCGGACCCTACGCAGAATTTTGGTAAAAGATTTGAAGATGTTCCCTTACAAAGTGCAGACAGTGCATCAGCTGTTTGCTTTTGACTGCCAACAGCGTGTTACCTACGCTCAATCCATCTTGAATCTCAACGAAGAGGTGGACGATTTTTCATCGAAAATTATCATGAGCGACGAGGCTCGTTTCCATCTTTGCGGTTACGTGAATAAACAAAATAATAATTTCTGGGGCACCGAATATCCGTGTATCACCCACGAAGAACCATTACAACCGCTCAAAGTTACTGCGTGGTGTGCTTTTTACGCTGGAGGAGTCATTGGGTCATTTTATTTTGAGAACTCCTCGGGCTTAACGACGACTATGGACGGCGCACGCTACAGAGCCATGATTAAAGAATTTTTTCTTTGGATGAATTGGGACTGGAGAACATGTGGTTCCAACAAGACGGTGCAAAGGCGCACACTGCTCAAGCCGCAACCTATATTCCAGGTCGCTTAATCTCTCGTTTTGGTGATTTGCACTGGCCGGCCAGATCACCCCGCTCCAGGCTTTTTTTTTTATGGAGTTTTTTGAAGTCGCGGGTTTACGTCAACATCTTATACAGGACAGGAGTTTATAAATCTTGTTGGAAGGTCGCGAATGTTCAGCTGGTACCTAAGAAGGGCGATGCCACAAACCCTGAAAACAACCGACCCATAGCGATATGATCTAAGTCATAGGCTGTCCCAAGTCATGGAGAATGTAATAAACTTCAACCTTATGAACTATCTGGAGCGCAACGAATTGCTCAGTAACCGTCAATATTGCTTTCGAAGGGCTCATTCTACTGGTGGCCTAATGGCGTTCCTCACGGAGAAATGGAACCAATATATTCACTTCTTTGGTGAAAGCAGGTTTGTTGCTCTAGATATTTCTAAGGCGTTTGACAGAGTGTAACATAAAGCGCTCGTGTCAAATCTAATTGCAAATGGTGTTGCCGTTAACTTAGCTCGATGGATGACGTGTTTTATTAAATACAGATCAATTCGTATCGTGGTCGGTGGTATTTCGTCCAGTAAACATGCCATTGTAAATTCATTCATTTGAGGATAACAGCAGCATTTGTCATTCTTTCAAAACACGCCCGAGCTCTTTGGAGATTGAGAGGAGGCTAAATTGTGAATGACACACTGCTTAATTTTGAAAAAATCTCCGAGTGGGGGCTTGCTAATAGCGTTGAGTGTAATGCTCACAAGACTCAGTGCTGCCCGTTAGCCCGCAAACAAGTGAATTTCCCCTTTTCACCCCTCAATATGAATTGAGTGGATCTCGCGGAGTCAGATGCTCTTGACGTTTTGGGCATATCAATAAGATGTGATCTTCGTTCACATTTTTGATGTTTCGAAAGAAGCGGCCAAGTTCCTAGGTTTTTTGAAACGGTGTAAGAAATATTTCACTCCAACTGTGCTACGCGTGATCTATACCTCATATATTAGGCCGAAAAAGGAGTGCAATTCGTACATTTGGCAGGAGCTTCAAGATCAGGAGCGTCAAGATCTTATTTGGACCGTCTGGGCCGAATTCAACGACGTGCGATATATCTGATAGGGGATGAAAACATTTTATCTTAACAATCGAGTTTAGCTACTACAGCTTTTTCGCACATTCTCATCATTAACGCATTAAAAGTCACAGTCCAAAAATCTTTGAAATAATTCAACGATATTGATACTAGTGGCTCGAAATAAGTCAATGTGAGAAAAATTTACCCACCAAAATATGGTTGGGCTCAAGGACAACACAAGACGACACGACTAACCATGCAATTAAACAATAGTTTTTAATCTACTCTTGAGTTGACCTTTAGACAAGTTAACATCAAAAAAGCTACAATCGTTAACTTCTCTCAACTCTCTTGGGCATCGGCGCAATGTTAGTTGCCTAAGCCGCACAGTTACTACCATGGGAAGTGTTCAAGGGAGATACATGATCTGACGCCATCAGCTTGTCTATCCCTATACCATTGCCTTGATGCCCAATAGAACCTCGTTTTACCGAGATAATTCGTTCTTCGGTCGTTCAATAAAATTGTGGAACAATCTACCTGCGAGCGTGTTCCCGGCAGTTTTGGTCAATGTAAATTTAAAACTAATCTTCACCAACACTCCTCCATCTTTCCACTCTCCAACTAAATTTCACCCTTTTTCCGAACAATACTTTACTTGAATATTTGCTGGAGCATCAACGTAGACATTCTCTTTAACGTAGCCCAAAAGAAAAAAAAAATTCTAATGGTGTTTACTCACACGATCTCGGCAGCTAAAGTCGGCATTTCGAGAAATCATACGTCCAGGAAATATTTCACGCAATAGAGCCATTTTTTCACTAGCTGTATGGCATGTGGCACCGTTCTGCTGAAAATAAACGTCGGCCACGCCCAAAGCATCAATTTAAGGCCAAAAAAGTTTGTCAATATCGTTCGGGAACGCAATTCATTCACTGAAACGGTGGTACCAGTATCATTTTCGAAAAATTTGGCCCGATGACACCGCCACTTCAAAAACCGCAACAAACTATCACTCGTTGCAGATGGAGATGGTTGTTCGACTATTTCTCTTGGGGTTTCGAAGCCATAGATAGGATAGATTTGCTAATTCACGAACCCAGCCAGATGAAAATGAGTCTCATCACTCAGAATAATTTTGTTTAAGAAATCATGATTTTGTTCACGCATTTTCATCACCCAATCAGAGAATGTACGATGTTTTCCAGGGTCTTACGGCTTCAATTCTTGTATTAACTGCACCTTGTTAGCATGTGGGACAAGCTCTTTATGTAAAATACAGTGCAAAGTGGCTGTGGATAGGCAGTGGCGGATATACATATGGGCTAAAATGTTTTTTCTGCCTCCTTGTAAGCATTTGACAAGGAGTACTAATGAACAAAACTGTTTATAGAGCGACATGAATTTGCCCTATCATCAGTCATTGCAAACCACTATAGAGCAAAAGTTAGGACAACGTGTAATTATCCTTGCCTTATCAATAAATTGTCTGCACCTGGAATCAGTGCAATCGAACATAATCTCTACGGAGTCATTCTTATGTAGTCTACCAACTTGACTGCTACTTCAAGATTACCTCATATCTACAAGATCTATTACCGCTATTTGTTTTTCTTATAGTTTTATTGTTGTTGTTCTTGCTATTGCCGGCTTCTGTTGTTGTTGTTGTTGTTGTAAGACAATTTTGTAACCTCTGCTCACATGTGCTACACCTTGAGAGCAATGCGACCCAATGGCCTCTTTTGCACTTAGTAACGCTTAGCTTTTGTTCTTGGTGCACGTACCTAGGTTGTTGGCTGCTGCCAAAGCTACTTAGACGCCAAATGCTGCCAATAAATTGCAATAATTCAATATTAGAGGGTATAGAAAAAAGTGAAAAAAAAAAATCAGAAAGAGGAAACACCTCACATGCACCATAAAACAATAAATAATGTTATTAATAAATACGAGTTCGAGTACCAGTGAAAAAAAACAACAAAAACTGAATGGAGGCTGCTGCCAGTTAACCTGGCCTGAGTTCAACTAAATGGCTACCTGTTACGAGGTGCTGCAACTTGTGTGTTTGTCTGTTAGTTTTTATAGTCACCGTTGAGTTGTCTTGGCTTAAATAGGAATTTGGCGCTAAAAACACTTGAAATCAAGCTCAAATGGAACAAAAGCTGAAGCAGACAAAGTGTGGAAACCAGACAAAGGAACCTCTATGTAGCGGTTTTGTAATAACTTAAAGTCATCCATGACGACGACAACAACGAGCGACCAGGTTATGGTGGAGGTGGTGCTGCAGTGGTAATGCTGACATAAGTTAAAGGAAACATATCTGTGGGCAAAACCATGCCGCGGAGACGCTAGGCGGTGCGACTCAAATCAACTTTCAGTCTAGTCGGCTATAATGCTTCATCCTTAGGTCGCCTGAGAATCCCATTTCTTAAGAGCTGGTTCTGAAACTCAAGTCTTATTGCAGCATCAACTCCATGCTATGGTTGTTAATCATAATAAAACCTTGCCAATGCTCAGCAGCAGGAGCATGAGTAAAACTTTAATGGAGAAAAACAAAATAGAGGGTATACAACGTGATTTATAAATAATAGGAGCTGACATTAATAAATTTTCATAGATTCTTTTGAAGTGTTTTTGTTATTTTTGTTTTTTTTTATGTTTTATCACTTAGGCACTTTTGCTGTGCTCATGATTTTAATTGCTGAAATTCCTACTGTTCTATCTATAATCTAACATATCTCTTACTTCTGACATGACAATAATTATTTTTATTTGATCACGCATTTTGCCATAATTTACTCGTCTATTAAATATGGCATCTCATCATATCTAGCCTTCATTATCTACATCACATCATTATCAATATTTGTCATTTGCACTTGATGCAAACATGTTCACTCACCCGCTCACTCAATCATCAATCGATCAATCATTGTTCAATGCATTCTAATGAACTTTCATTGCATTGTTTTTCATATCAAATCAATGTGAAAAATTGTTCAAATAAAATTTTAAATTCAAATATTTTCCTTGTAAAACTTCTATCTATTGTTTGTAGAGGCTTTTGTATTTTTTTTTTTTTTTTTTTGTTTTTCTCTAATAATTTCCAATGCGTTGTCGTGATGAGGAACTTGCATAGATTAAATAGATTTTCTTATAAGAGAAGCAATGGCATAAAGAAAATTTTGCACAAATATGTATTAATTTATTCCACCCACCCATCGGAATGAAAAATTCAGAAAACAATTTATGCAATTCACGGTTTGTCACACTAGAACGACATTCAAGTTAGTCACACAATCAAGAGGAGGCATATAGAATGTATGGCATACACTGTTAGACACGAAATCGAAGTCGAAGTGTATCGTTGGTAACATATGTTAGCTTTTGCACCTTGACTGTAACCTTATTTTGCCTGTCAGACGTATCAATTTAGCAAGTGAATAAAAACGCCCTTATTTTGAATTGTAAGCATTAACTAACAGATAGTTTTAATTAAAATTTAATGAAATATTTTAACATATACAGTCAGTGGTGGCTGTGTCCGAGTGCGTTAAAGCGCGTGAACTATTCAGTGCAAGTTTTCGAACAATGGGGAAGCCTTCGAGAATAAGAAAATGCACATTAGCTGTTCGGAGTCGGCATAAAACTAATAGGTTCAGTTCTAGATCATTTGTGTACAAATATTTGAGAACACACTCAACACTATTTTATCATAAGAATACTCGTGCAAAGTCCTTTCAAGGCCTGAAATGGCCAATAAGTTTGTTTGTTTTTCTTGACATGTTTCACGCATCTTAGATTATTTTGGTACATTTTTCTATGATTGGAACTGTTTTTCGTGCTATGGGGACTCTTAAGACATGAGAAAAGGATCTATTCGAGAATATTTTCCAATAGTCTTAAAATCATCCCTTTTATTCAAGGGGTCAGAAGCGCAACCAAAGGGGGGATTTTGGGGTTTAAGCCCCCTCCCCCCCAAATTAATGTCACAAAAAGAAAAACATGATAAGTAATAACATGTTTTTATCAAAAGCGCGAAAAAACCAAATTTAAATTTTAAATCGATTGCGGTTGAAGCATAACACTTCGCGACAGACATTTTGGTGCCGGAGATTTTTCAGCTGATTATAGACAAAATTGGGTTTCCTGATTTCATATATAGATTCCATTTTTCTCCATCAGCTCGAGTTTTTGAGCTTTAGGCAAAAAACATGAAAATCTGTTCTTTTTCTGATAATTTTGCTATATCTATTGCACTGATTTACCGATTTGTATTACGATGATGAATTTCAATGAAGAAATACTAGACCTTTTAATTTTTGCACATGGGTTTGCAGTGGTTTTGAAACAGTGCCTCGAAGAGTTAAATATTTGTAGTTATCAAAAACTGAAGAAAATTTGTCCTACTAGATGGATTGAGAGACACAACTCGGTTACGGTTTTGTGCATTTTTTCGATGCCATAATATTGGCATTAGGCAAAATTTCTGTTGGGAGGATACAAACACATCCAGACAAGCCAATTTACTGAAATGTGCATTACAAAAGACAGACTTTCTTATATCTTTGCAGTGTATTAACCAAGTATTTGGTTATTCATATATTTTATGCAAATTTCTTCAAACTCGAAACATTGATTTGACACAAGCAGTCGATTTAGCCAATATCAGTTTGCAAGAAGTAAAAAAATAAGAGATAATTTTGAAATAGAATTAAAAAAATTGTATATAAATGCTGAAAAATAAGCAGAAACCAATGGCTTCATTTTGACGAGACCAAAAGTTGCATCTTTTCACCCTGACTGATTTACATACCTTTCTTGGATACATTTATCACAAGCCCGAGTGACAGATTTTTAAAACATACAGACATTCTAATTGGATTTCAATCACATTATCCTGATGCAAAAAAAATCGCTAAATGTTAAAGCTTTAGGCGTTTTTGAAAAACTAATCGCATTTTATAAAGATGATTTGCAAGGAGATTTAGATGACCTAAAAAATGAGCTGAATGTTTGGTATAAATTAAGTAATAAAAAATACAACGATGGTAAAAACAGAGTTTTTCAAGCCATACAACAGTGCAATAAGGATATATTTCCAAATATATATATAATTTACTTATTATCCTTGCAACTCTTCCAGTAACTTCATGTGATAATTAACGAACATTTTCAGTACTTCGCCGCCTCAAAACCTATTTAAGAAGCACAATATTGCAAGATAGACTAAACGGCCTTACATTGCTTTATCTGTACAGAAAAATGACACCATCAGTGGATATTATTTTAGATAAACTCGAACGTAAGCGTAAACTGGATTTAAAAATATAAGTTAGTTTCTTTTATTATTCTTTATCGCCTTAATCCTGTAACTAAAGTCTTTTTAATGTAAAAATAATAAATAAAATTTGTTCTATTCTAATAAATAACTATTAATAAAAATTTTATCATTATGGGGGCATATAGGTTACAAATCTAAAAAAAAAAATTTTTTTTTGGGAATTTTTTTTCATAGAACGAAAAAAGATATCGTTCTCAAATTTTGCACACATATTAACTAACATTTAAAGAATACAAAAAAGCGGTTTTTGACGTTATTTGATTTTTTTTAAAAAAATGCCAAAAATATCACGGTGTGCAGGATATCACCAGTCTGGAATATCTGAGGAAAAATTAAAACAAAATCAAATAATCCTTGGTTATCGCCTGAACTAGGATAATTTTTTTCCTCCGAAAAAAAAAACAAAATGGCGGGCATTTGAAAAAAAAATCGATTTTCGAGATTACAAAATCGGTCGGTTTTTTTTAAATTTGTAACCCATATGCCCCCTTATGTTTGTTGCCAAAACAAATTCCTGGTTGCGCCTCTGCAAGGGGTTCATGTAGTCCATAAAATCTTAATGACCCAACTATGATCTGAGGTAATCCTATTGCATTCAATGGGCCACAGAATTGTAGAATCTTACCCAAAAGCTCCATTGGTTCCATTATGGATTTAATGACCTAAATATAACTAAATCAGGGCTGGACATTCTAACACAGTCACATTTTATTTTGTCTTGTTAGTATTGGTGTGCTCTTCAATCGCGCACACTGAGCGAAAAAGTTGTCACAATTATCAAGATTTGTAAATTGTTATTTTTATTTTATGTTTTTATTTTTACAGCCCTATTCTGGCAGTTTAACTAAGCTCACCACATTAACGAAATAGTTGATACTAACAAATTGTTAAGGTTTCGTATTCTGGTGATAATTTGAAAGCTCCTTTCTTTACTATTTTGTTAATGACAGAAAACAAAAAACAAATGCTGTGTAAATAAAATAAAATAAAAAAAAAATGGATGAACTCTTACTTTTTTCTTCTTTATAGCATTGATACTGAAGAAGATCAAAGAATAAATAAATTTTAAAGACTGCAAAACACTCGAAAATTGCTTGGCTATTAAAAAAATTCATTTTGAAACTTAAAACAGTTGAAAACAATTAGTAAATTATTTATTTCTTTACATTTTCCATCTTACTTGTAGAAAAACAAACATAAGCAATCAAAATAAGCAAGAAATGAGCAATATAAAAACATCTGACGCTTTATACTTATCTAAGGCATTTACATTTTCACCATGCGTGGTGAACTTTAATAGCTTTCGAGAGCTTTCAAATTGTTAATGATTTGCCAGAATACGAAAATTTACTTTACATAACAAGAACATTAAAAAGAGCTTCTTTACAATTCCTTGTTATGTTAACAAGCAGAATAGAGCTGTTAGTCATTTATATTATTCATTGTTTCTTCTATGTCAACATCGAAACTGAAGCATTTTTTTCTGAGTAAATCTCCTAAATGTTGATCTCTAAATAAGTTGCGTTGGTTGCTTAAAATAGCTTTCACGATTAAGAAGGCACTTTCGCAACAATATGTTGATCCAAACATTGAAATATGTATTAAAAAAAAGTATTAAAAAATATTAAGCAAAAAAAAAAAACAATAATTTTAATAGCTAATATGAAGTTCTAAAAAAAAAAATGTGCACAAGTATTATGAATCTACAAATCAATAAGTTGGTTTTTCACGAGTGTACATAAAATTTGCAGTTATGGTCATGGTTAAGGCAGGACTTGCTATATTTCATCAGAAAAAACTTTAAACTTTTTGTTGTTGTTGTTCTAAAATTTATGAAGTTATGAGCTAATTTCTGTAATATTCAGTGGCTGATCTACACGGAACAGAAAATGTGCCTAAAATCAATTATTTTCGAATATTTATACTTATCGTTTATTAATTTTTTTCTCTTCGTATTTAACAAATTTTTCCTTGTAAATTATAATCAAGAAAGCTATAAGGTAAGCTTTTGAAACTAGTGATAGTTTATTCAATTTATATAAAATTAAGAAAAATTAAAGAAAACGGTATATTTTTCGTATGAAAATCAAAAGCCTGGAAGGATCATGTTTGAAAGAATTTGCTACTGATAGCACGGTGCAATAGTGAAATGTACTTTTCAAATGACATAGTGTAGATTGTAGATCTGATCGAGTACAATACGAGTACAATACGAAATTGTTCATACACCCCCAAAATTTAATTTTACCGTTAATACCCAGTTTTCAGTTGCAGTAAACAATCAATAAAAACTTTTTAACAAAAAAAAAAAAAAAAAAAACCGACATCAAAATCACTATAAAGTAAAAAATAATTTTAAATAACTTTTCCCATTAATTACTTGGTAAAATTTTAAAAGTTATTTATATCGCTCGTTTTCTTCAATAACGTTACAACTCAAAAAACTAGATTTTTCAGGAGAAGCATTTTAAGTTTTGAGCAGACAAAGGAAATTATTTTTGTTTTCAGTGGCAATTAAATTAAGTGTTAAAATTACTACAGTGTCACCAAGGCAGCATAGCACCAAATAAAAAAGTTTAAAATAGTGCAGGGATGGTAAAATATCATGGTTGTGTGTCAAAGACTAGCGCCGACTTCAAAGCTTTTATGTTCATAAAGCAATTAATATATTGGTGATAATAAAACAAAATAGAAAAAAATTGATATGATAAGATTTTGATACTTTGTTAATAAATCACAACAAAAATAGTGTCGATACCTCTTTCAGCATTGGCGTTACAGATTTTTTATTCGTAAAAGCTTTAAAATTCCTCAAAATCAATTTAAGGCCTTCCAAGGGCTTGTAGGAATATTTTTGTTTTTATTTTGGAGAAAAAAAATAATTGGTCTCTTTCAGACAAAAACATCGATATGTCATTCAATATGATCACACTTTTAATACCGATGATGAAAATAAAAAAAGGGAGACCTACGTTCGGCAAAAAATTTTCTACAATTTTTTTCAAAAAACTAAAATAACTAGTAAGGAATGATCTTCGACTGGGTCGAAGTTAAAATACCCCACGGCCGAACCAAAGTATATTCAAAGCCTTAAGCAATCAATAAAATGTTTATCTGTAAAAACGTTTTCGTTATATTTTTAACAGAAAATATTCGCTTTTGTTTTTTGATAAAGTCGCTTTTTGTGGGAGGTGGGCGTGGTTTTCACTCAATTTTGTTGAATTCCATACACATAGTACACGTTATATATCAAAGTTCATATGCAAAATTTCAAGACCATACATTAATTTTTGTGGATTTTAGAGAAATTTTACCTTTTTGATAAAGTCCCTTTGTATGGGAGGTAGGCGTGGTTTTCATCCGATTTGGCTGAATTTCATACTTAGAGTGTATTTTGAACATCAAAACTCATATGTAAAATTGCAAGTCCATATATTAATTTTTGTTGAATTCTAAGAGATTTTACCGTTTTGATAAAGTGACTTTGTATGGGAGGTAGGCGTGGTTTTCATCCGATTTGGCTCATTTACGATCTTGACCTTAATTTTTTAGATAAAAGCTTAAATATTGAATTTCGTGATGAAGCTTTAAAATTACGGCTGTAATCGTGATCACAGACAGACGGACAGACAGACAGACAGACGGACATGGCTAAATCGACTCGGGTGGTGATGCTGATCAAAAATATATATATATTTTTCTATACCTACCAGGCCTCCTTATGGGCGTTACAAACGGAGTGACAAAATTAATATACCCCCATTTACGTTTTTTAAACGAGGGGGTATAAAAATATTTCTGCTGGAAATATCGATCTACTTTCTGAGCAAAAGATTAATGATATTTTAAGAGCTTTATTTTTTTGATATTAGGGTGGTACATTAGGATGGTAGGAACTGAGATCTGGAGGGTAAGTACTAGAACGGTGCACCTCAAGTCAATAACCTTTATAGAGGTCATATTGGTCTCCTTAAGGCAAAAACATTGATATACCAAACTTTAAAATCCGACTGTAAACACTAGAGATAAGAAGAAATATGTCAATGCTCGACCCCTACGTTCGGTCAAAAAAAAAAAAAGAAAATTTTGTTCGTAATAGTCTTGCAAAAATGCGTCATATTCGCTGGTATACGGCGCACTTTTTTTTTGAGGGATGGTCTAATGAACACATATTCAATTCCAATTTTAGAAATAAGCCGTGATGGTATATTTTGAATTTTTACCAAAAATTGTAACATAAAAGTACACAATTTTAAAGAAAATAAGTCAAAAACCTAAAAAGAATGCTTAAATTTAAAAATTTTTTATTCTTGTCTACACCAGGTCCTCCATAAACGTCCTATCACTGTTAGATATATGGCAGTGACAGTTGCTCTTTTGAATTTCTATCTTTTAAATCTCCCAAAAATTGCAACAAAGTTAGCCCTAAGGCAACATTATCATATTAACAACAACTATTGCTCATTATTTATGTTGTTAACATGTTGTTAGTAGCATTTGAAATTGAGCAGCATTTCGCTTGTGCAGAGTTTTGCATATAAAAGAGAATAAAAAAAAAATAAAAATCTACAAAATCTCACTGTAATAATTCGTGATCAGTGATGTTTTTTTTTTATTTTCCTATATAAACATGTGCACCCTGTATTAAAAAATAAAAAAGAAAACAACACAACTGCTGACAAGTGTTAATTGAATTCATGTCTGGTAATCATAATAATAACAGTCAACATAAACGTTGTTGATGTTGCCGATGGAACGACGTTGATGTTGATGATGTTGCTGCTGCTGTCATTGTTGTTGTTGTTGTTGTAGATGTTGTAGTTGAAGTTGCAGCTATTAAGTTGCCCCTCTTAACAACATCGAGTGGCAAAATCTTAAGACTGCCAACATTATGTATATTAAACATGGCTTTTTTATGCTCTCAGGCTGACGCCATCGATAAATTACTCAATTTTAGTGTCAGGTAGGATATAATAATAGTTGTTGTTGTTGTTGTTGCCGTTGTTAGTAGTGTCATTTTAAATCGTTTAATTAATAAATTTTCCTCATGTCGCAACTTAACATGAATTTGGTTAAACGGCCAAGTTAAGCCTGATGTAGGACCTGATATAATTTTTTATGATCTCTAAGTAAAAAATTTAACGATATCTTTGATCATGTTTCGTTGTGGTTGATGGCAACATTATTCATTGTTTAGGCATCTGAGTAACTGATTTAAATATAAGTTGATCGTAGTGAGGTTTTGAAGTAAGACTAGTTAACTAGTTAGAAACTATCTTAGAATGGTCGTAGTTAAAATACCTCACACCCATGTTTAACCCTTAAAAGCCTTATTTTTTTTTAGTTTTTTTTTTTGAGATATTAAAATAAATTTTATTAAACTCACATTTCGCAATTGTTGTGATTTGCTACTTTGGTCATGGATGATTATTATCTGAGTTATTTAAAAAAACTGTTTTCTTTCTAGCTGAACCACTAGGCACCCAAATTTGCTCTCCTAGTCACTTTTTGAAAATTTCTATTCAATGCGATGATGATTGCACGTATTTTTTTTAGCCGATCGTGTTCGAATTTTGGATTCGAAGCTCAATTTCGAACTCCCGGTGCCGGACGGTTCCACAAAGAACCAGATAAAAATTAAAAAAAAAATCAACAAAAATTTAATACAATTTTTATTCCCAATACTCACAATAGCTTCTTGACACAACAACGATAACGGAAGTATTTTTTTAGCTTGAACTTCGACGAATTCTTTAAAAAAATCCGGCGCAAACAGTGTCGCCTAGATCAAGTACCATTTTGAGAGTGCCAAAAAGAAATTAGAAAAAAAATCCGTCAAATGAAGTTTTGATTTTAGTCTGTTGGTTCCTGGCGATAACCAGTGGGATTTTAAGGGTTAAGTATATGTACAGTAGTGAAGGTTTTGCTATTTCGATGACGTCACTGCGATAAGTGCTACTTATTCAAAATTTAAAACTTAGAATACCTTTGAAATAGCAGAGTATGTTGAAAATATCAAGATAATATAGTTATTTTTAGTTTTTGCTGTTTTGATGACATCACCGTGTATCGTAAAGTTTTTTTTTTTATTTGGCCTAAATTGTACAAAAGTACCAAGTAAATAAAGTCACTACGTATGGGTGGTAGACTTTGTTTTCTTAGATGTGGCTCAATTTCAAATTGAATCTATGCAACGCAATGACTGTAATCGTGATCATGAAGGAATAATAGTTGGATATGGCTAAATCGGGTGTTTATCAGGCAAGGTCAAAAGTCGATGAAAATTAAAAAATCGCAAAATCGGATGGGTCACAATCGCAAAGCCCAACAAGTACATGACATTTATGAAGTACCACCTTTAACTAGTGCGCGTTAAAATTTTCAGACTGATATCTTATTCAGAAGAGGAGGAAAATAAATGCGGTTTTCAGGCGAAAGAAAAGATAGGCAGGCAAATAAACGTGGTTGCGAAAATTTTTGGAAAAAATAAGACGCCTGACTGATGGTTCTTAAACCAGGGATCTTCCTTCTAGAACAAATACGGTAATCTAGTGACAAATACCTAGAGTACACTGATGATGCGGTGGGAATACTTCTCTAAACTTCTAAATGTGAACGTTGACAACAATCCGTCAATAGAGATGATATCCTGGAAATCTCAAATATGGCTGATGTTGAAGTTCCACTGCCCGACTATAATTAAGTCTTGAAAGCTCGCCTTAGAAACAACGAAGCCTTAGGTGCTACCTCCTGAGTTCTTCTTGAATGGAGGCGTGGCTATATCTAAATGCATTCATGTGCAACTATGCAGAATAAATACTGTCTGAATGATACTAAATGATTGGCACATCTTGACGAACAAAATTCACGCTCTATAAGACATTAATCATGTCTTAATCATGCGCGTGTGGGGGCCGTGGCGCAGTGGATAGAGAGCGTGACCCATACGCCTGAGAACCCTGGTTCAACTTCATCTGACACAGAAAGTTTTATCAATTGAATTAATTTTTCTGTTGGGTCCTCACCGCTCAGCAGACAATGACAAACCTCAGAGAGTAAATAATGTCATGTCAAGCTTCTTGCGAACATGCTCATTAGACGTTCGGAGTCGGCATAAAACTAGTAGATCCAGTTCTCAATCAATTGTGTCCAAATATTTAATAACACGCACAACACAATTTGATCATAAGAAGTTCGGTCAAAGTCCTTTCAAGGGCTGAAATGGCCAGTTTATTTTTTTCAAGTTTTTTTTCAATCATGCCCGTCCTATTATATGCAGCACAAATCTCGACGTTTTACAGTTATAATGTTAAGACTTTTTTAGCTTTAGAGAGAAAGATCTTCGGTGCAAACTGCGGTTATGGCGAGTACCGCATTGGATGTGATATCCAGCTTTTTTAGCTGTACGTCCACATCGATATAGTTAAACGCATAAAAATAGAGCGGCTCCACTGGCTAGGTCATGTTGAGTGAATGAAGAACGACTCTCCACTTAAAAAGTATCCGATTCGATACGTGGTAGCTGTCAACGCAGAAGCGAAAGTTCACACCTCCACTGGAAAGAATCAAGTGTTGGCAAACCTTATGACGCTTGGTGATTCCAACTGGTGCCAGCAAGTGCATAACAGATATGGCTGGCACGAATTCTTGGACGAGACCAAAATCGAATGTTGGTTGTAAGCGCCAGATAAGTAAGTAAGTATGTTATTCTGTTCTGTTGTGACACTCAACGAAATCAAGCGACACTGATGATTTTCAAAAGATGGAAAAAAGTGAATTTCCCGTCCACTAGTATTTGAATTTCCCGTCAAACCAAAGAATCGCTTGTAAGACATCATGAAGGAGAGCTTGCAAATTTGATGAACAAGTAATCTTGTCGAGAACATATGTATTCAAAACCAGTCATTCGCCGTACAGTCCCGACTTGGCATCCAATGACTTCTTCTTGTTCCCGCACATTAAGAAAAATTGGTCGGTGAGCATATTTCTATGCCCGAAAAGGCCTTCAAAAACCTGGTTTCGGAGATATCAACTTCAGAGTGGCAAAAAATTTCGAAAATTTTTTTAAACGAATACAAAAGTGTATTGATCATCTAGGAGAATACTTTGAATAACAATAAAAACATTTTTACTGACTTTAGCATTGTCAGAAGACTAAAGACTTAAAAGGCAACCTACTTATAAAGTGGTAAGCATAGCTAGGAATAGAGCAGTGATGCACAGTGTTGGCAGACCTTTCAATACAAGCGCAACATTTTTGTTTTAGTATGTGTGTGCGCGCAGGTGCTCAAACCTATTTGTTGGAATTTAAGTTTTTCGAATAGGAGAATTCTTTATGACACACCCTTGATTACCGGCTGAGAAATTTTTTTGCAAGTAAAGCCTCATAGCAAGTAAAGAGCTTTCTTTTTTAGAAAAATATATAATTCTCTCCACTCGCAAGGGGCACAGAGAACCTGTGTTCTTCTGTTTTATTTTATATTTCGACTCTTAACTTTTCAGCAAAACTTAATAAGCTTTATCACATTCACAGGAGGTGCTGGTATGGGTTTGGCTTACGTTTCTCTTTAAAGCATTTAGCAAAAAAATTTCAAATTCTTAATTAAAACTTCTAATGAGCAATATATGTTAATTTAAAAGATTGACCAACATATAAGATGGTAGCCAACATAAATTCCATAATCATGGCAAAATCTCCAAGAAGATCAGCCCAACTAAAGAATGTAGTGCACAATACTAGCTAAATGCATGGTTCACTCAACCAACTCGATATAATTTGCATGCGAGATTAAAATTTCTGAAGTTCAAGAACTTATTCTCCTAAAAAAAAAAAAAAAAAAAAAACAAAATAAATATAGAATCGTGTCCTAATTTACATGAGATATCAGCAAAGCACAAGCCGAAAAAAGCGACACTAAATTAAATCGATCGATACACCAACACATCTAAATGCACATCAGCAGCGGATTCATAATGAAGCGCAGGATATCAGGCGGCCATCTAGCAATATAGCTGAACTCTAGCGGTTACAGCGCACTAGACTAGACTAGACTCTATGGTCATTGGACGCCCATAGAGTGAGCTTTACGGATACCTACACACATATGAGGCACAAGTGTAGATGGCCAATAGCTGATGCAATAATAGCACAGATGATTGTGTGGACGGGAGTAAGTCATGGTTGATGATGATCATCATCATCATCATCATCATCATCATCATCATAGGACGAAGAAATGTGAACCAGCCCACGAGCGACGACAAGATCGCATTATGAGCGGACAAAAACAACGGTTAACAAAGCCCAGCAGGATACCTGATGAAATGGCTAAATCCGGAGGCAGCATCTGTAGCACAGGTAGCAAGCACAAAACTCAAACACAAGTGTGTCCAGCTACAACGATATGGTTTGGCGTCACGTTTTATTTAAATTTCGATAGCAAATAGACGATATATGAACAAAAACAAAAAAAAAATCAGAGGGGAACAAAAAATATCGTCATCATATGAGCATCGATCTAAGCCACAGCTGGAAATGCGGGAAACTTTGGCACTAGGTTGGGTGTTTGTGCAACGGTGTTAGTGAGTGAGTTTAAATGTGTGTGTGTGTGTGACTATAGGTGTATATGTTTTACCACCCGTTAACATGGCATGTGGACAGGCAAAAATCAGTAGCTGCTGCAATAACTCGATCATAGCGCAATTTCGGAGACATTGAGAAAAATTGATGCATTAAAAACAAAAAACAAAAAAAATTGATATCTGTTTTATTTAAATTCAAAAAGTATGTGCTGCAATGTGCCTAATTTGTGCTATCATGTAGCGCCTAGAAATTATTCTTAGTGTGAAGTATGATTTTAAAATATTATTTATAGATTGGTGAATTGTGCTTTATTTTAATTTAAAGAACTGTGCTATGTTGTGCTCAGATTGTGCTGTAATGAGCCTGTAAAAAGAAATTATCTTTATCGTGGACACACCCGTACGTTTTGACCTGACAACGTTTTTTATCCTTGTCCTTATTATTGTCACTATACTTTCATTTGGTCTTAAACTTGTTCTCATCCTTGCCCTTATTCTTAAATTTATCCTAATAATTGTCCTACTCTTGTTCAAACTCTTATCCTTGTTCGAATCCGAAACCTTATAATCCTTGTCCAACTTCTTTTTCCAATCTTGGTCTAAATCTTGTCCTAATTGTGTCTAAATCCTTGTTCTATTCCTTGTCCCATTTCTTATCCTGAGCATTTTCCCAATCTTGTCCTAAATTTTGTTTTAGCTGTGTCTAAATTTTTGTAATTATACTTATCTAAATCCTTGTTGTAGTCCTTTTCCCAATCACTGTCTGAATTCATATGCTTATTATTGTCCAATTCTTTACACCAATTCCATGCTTTTATTATTCCTTAGCCTAACGTTAGTCCAATTCCAGACAATTCCTGGAAATGTCTGAATTCATGTCCTTATCCTTGTCCAATTCCTTACTCCAAGTCCATGCTTATATTATTCCTGATCCTTATCTTTGTCTAATTCTTTGCACACATTTTTTTGCATTTGGTGCATTTAGGTTTCGTAAGATTTTAAAATTAAGAATTTAGAGGGTTCTCTGGCAGGCCTCATGGCGCTTTTAATTTTTTTTTTTTTGTCTATCATGTGACCAGAAATTACAGCTTTACTGTTATTTCATAAAATTTACAGTAGCATCAATAGTTAAAAAGTTAAAATTACATGCAACGTTTTTTATTGCTGTTGCATTTTTACTACATTACGCGGTTGTCTCTTTGGTATCGGCGCACAACAAATTTTATTTTTGTCATTATAGTTTTGATTTATGTCGTGAAATAAAATTTTTCGGAGGACTTCAACTCAGTGAGTAATAATTCCATGCAACAATTTTGCACTTTTGTTGCATAAATTCCTACTTCTTCCACCTCGCGTCTTCAAAACGTATTTTTTTTTCTTTTTATTTTTATAGTAAGGCCTAGTATACATTTTTAATTTCTCTTTTATAACATTTACTGTGCCGCATATACTCATTAAGTAATATCTCCATGCAATGCGGCTATCAGCGGCCTCATGATGTAATTAATTTTTTGTTTATTTATGTCATAGGGCTAAAACCCGGTTTTTACCGTAGAACCTATACATAACGCGTTACAATTTCATGGAACAAATTTAAAGTTTCGTTGCTTAGGCTCCCTGCCCGTCCCGATGACGTCTTTATTTTTTATTTTTTTTTTCTCATAGAGTCAAAGAATTGACCTTAACTTTTATATTATCACTTTTATCAAAGTATCTACACTCAATTAGAAACCTACGCAGTAAAACGTAAAAATATGTACTATACTGCTATGTGCTCGATTCGTGCTATATTGTTCTACATGAACAAAAAAAAAATAGATTCTTATGGAGTGATTTCTTATGAGGATAAAGGCGGATTTGACCACTCAAAACATCGAATTAATGGGTCATCCGTCGTACAGTCCTGACTTAGAAGTCAATGGCTTCTTTTTGTTCCCGCACATTAAAGACAAACTGCGTGGACAACGATTTTCGAAGCCAGAAGAAGCCGTTGATATGTTCAAAAACTATCTGTTGGATAGTTGTCTTAAGTGGAAAGGGATAGATGTTATGACAAATGGTTCGAACACATGCGAAAATGTGGGGGATTGCCTCCAGTGCCCCTGTCGAAGCTGTAATTCCAATCCGGTCCTCAATGGCAAATCCCGAAATAATACAACACTTTTATTATAAACTGGAAACTGTTGTTGGTAAAGCTGGGAATTAAAGATAGTGCACATCACATAAGAAATTGTAATGAAACGGGAGTAAATTTTGTGACTATCAAGGTAATTGCCGAGATAGTTAAAAGATACATTTACAACCGAGCATATTCCGAAATGAGAGAGAATTACTCAATTTTGTGATGCATAATAATCCCAAACCTTAATAATCTTCTGAGGATCTAGATCAGTGGTGCTCAATACATGGTTTCCCATAGCCCGCGGGCATCGTGTGTTATTGAGCTTTTGTACACGAAGTAGCAATCGGCTCGCTGTGTTTGTACACTGAAAAGTTTTTTCTGCTGTGCTTTAAATTTAAAGTCAGTATGCGTTCATGTGGTATGGAAGTCACTCGCTGTTCTATTAATGAATATTTTTTCAGGAGAAACATTCAGGAAACTTTACCTTTATTTTATGATTTCTATGTTAAAATAGCGAAAAAAAAAAACACAAAAATAAAAAAGAAATGATTATATTAAACATCCAACACTCGACAACATTCCTTGCACCAAATATTGTGAGAGCTTTTAATAACTTCTTGTTTCAGTGTAAAGCTGTGCACTCCGAAAGCTCTCTTTATTGTTGTTTGAACCAAGAGTTGATCACCACTGATCTAGATGGACTGATTCCATAAGGCAAATTGCGTTGAAAAACTTTTTAGTGAAGCTATCTCCAAGAGGTTGGATTGCATCAGATCTTATTTTTGAATGGTTTCAGTTTTTATCAGTGCCACATCAGATAAGATACCAGTAATACTCTTAATGCACTTCCATGCATAACAGATAACTCACCAGGAAGTTGATTTAGCAAGAGATAATTCAATTGATCAGCCGATAACAACTACCCCTTACGACCGCTAGATGTTGGTGTCTACAAATTACTCAAATATCACTGGAATGAATCAGTTACAGATTTCATAAAAAAAAATCCTACTAAGAAACCAGGCATGTGTGATTTCCAAGTCATTTTGAATCCAGCGTTCATTAAAGCATTTAGTTTTTCAAACATAATGAATTCATTCACAAAATTTGTGGGATTTGTACATGGCTCCGAATAACTCAGGCAAATTTCAACATATCCTCGTCATGGCTAAGGTCGTGACGACAAATAGAAGTGTTCGGAAAGTTCGGATGCAAAATGCCTCAATAACGATTCTGAAAACCTACCATCAAAAATTTACGAAAAAGATAGACTTCCAATACATCTGATACATCCTCTTTCTTACAATTTAATAAAATTCCAGCTTATTACAAGAGTATGAGCATTACATACGACGGGAGGAATAAGACAGTCTAGCCTAATAGAAAAAAAAAAAATGTCACCGCACACCAGCTAATCTGAAGCATTATTGAAAGAAAGTTTCGAAAATTTTTTTTTGTTTACCGAATCTAGGGGTCGCGCATTGACATAATTTTTCATAACTTCTGTATTTACTGATCGATCTTAAAAAATAATGTCTTTTTTTTAGTAAGACCGATGTTTTATTTTTAGAAATCAATGACCTCAGTTGACCCCTTATAGTACTGCCCCACCGGACTTCTGTTCCTACCATCTTCAAGTACCATTTTGTTTTCTGAAATGGAAAGCTCATAAAAAATTATTAAACTTTTACAAAAAAGTTTTTCGCTGTTTCTACTAGAAATATTTAAAAAATTTTTTTTAATTTTTTTTCAAAACGTAGGGCAAATTTTCAAATTTTTTGTCATATCGTATTATTTTTATAAAATATGCACCAAAAACATTCTCATCCTTATCATATTTGAAAGACAATTTCACAAAAAAAAAAAAAACAAAGGTTTGACCAAAAAATATTTTTTTACCAAACGTAATGGTGGCCCATTTACATTTTTCTTTCTAGCTTCGGAATTTACTGTCTGATCTTTAAGAATGATATGTCGATATTTTAGTCTCTAAGAGAACTCCTTTTCTTCTTTTGACGTCATTGACCTCTTATCCTTAGTATGACCCTTAGTAGTACTTATCCACAGGATCTTAGTTTTTACTATCCTAAGGTACCATTTCAGTTTCAGATATGAAAAGCTTGTAAAAAACCATTAAACTTAAACTAAAGAAATTTTCCGATTTCCCCATAGAATAATTTAAAAAAATAATATTTCTAAGTTTTTCTTGTTATGAAGAAATATGTCGATGCGCGACTCGAATATTTCGAAAGAATTTTTTTCGAAACTCTCTTTCAATAATGCTTTAGATTAACTGATGTGCGCCGAAGTTTATTTTTTCGAGACAGTCTACTGGACAAGTGGCATATCATGAATTCCATGTCACGCACTGTTACAGCTTGCGAATAATTGCAACTGATTTACTTCAGAAGAAATTTTTGCGAAAACTGGTTTGCAATTTTTATTAATTAATTTTACGGTCTATTTAAAATGTGTAAAGGTTTTATGAATCCACTTATGAATTTCGCTGATATTAAGCAAAATGTAGCGTACGCACGTGCTACAAAATTTTCCCCTTAAAAATTTGATGTCAGCTTCTATCTGAAATTTCTGCGAATTGACTTCAGATAGAATTTTCATATTTTTTTAAAGCAATAAGAGGTTATCCTTGATTATATTAGTAGTTAAATTATTTAAAAAAAAAAAATTATAAAACAATTTTTTCAACTTTTTTCAACATTCGTCACGCACAATTACACCGTACGTTCATATTACTGATACCTTCGACCATATTTACTAAAAACTGAAATACAAAACAAAAGGATTAAAAATTTCTTATTTTCTTTTTTTTTAATCTCTTTTATGTCATGACTAGATACATTTAAGAAAAAAATTTGAAAATCAATTATTTAAATCGATAAAAACTATTCTATTCTATTCGATCCAAAAGTCGATGCTCTCAATCACTGGAATTGAAGGAGCTGGAACTTTGGGGACTTTTCAAATTCTTCAACAGATTCCATGTGGACCTATTCAGGTGTATTCTCATTTCTTATGCAAAGAAATTTGCCTGGTTTTTGAGGGAGAGTAACCGTAAAGGCTGCAGCCGTACATCACCAAGTTCAGTGTTTTTGTGAATATGATTCCTTAAAATGGATTTATTTGAATAATAATTTATATTCCGATTTATTTTAACCCTTAAATGCCCAACAACACCGATATCATTAAAATTATGTTGTGCTATGATGAATGATCCCCTTAACATGACCCCGTTTTTATTTTTTTTGGAAAAAATTTTTGTTTAAAGAAAACATGGTTGTATACAGTGGGCATTCTGACGTATACCATCAATCAGCTTGGTTGTAGGAGTTCAAGGCAAAAACGTGGAAAACGATTCTTTTTATGATTACTCTAAATTTGTTTGTTAAATGAAGGTACTTCATGTCAAAAAACGAACTTTCCGTAAAAATGAAAAAACTTTTTAATTTTACGGTCAATATTTCCCAAGCCAACAAAGTTATGCCAATAATTAAATTTTTGTTTTATATTTGAAATTTTCTGAGTGAAACTAAATATCCAGCATTTTAATTTTTGCAATATTTTAAAATAAATAGCTTATTTTCTCGGCTGTATCCAAAAAGATACACTGGGCATTTAAGGGTTAAATTAAATAAAGCTCACTTATGAGAATTCATATTGACACTTGCCAATAGTTAACCGTCAATTAAGACGTTTGACCGTCTAATGCTGATGTAAGGATGGAAATTTTTTAAATGAAGGTTGTATTAATTTCAATTTTTTCGAGTTGTTTTATTTTTGGTCACTTTGCTATATATGAGACCCCCCATATCATTACTGATCGTAATACATTTTAAAGCCCCTCCTCCCCCCTAAATTGGTAACGTTATTTATGAACGACCCCGTAGTGTATGAAAACTACATTGTTGTATAGAAAAAAGTGTAACATGTGCGAAACGCGTGGAATTTTTTTCAATGGAAATAGTAAAAAAACTGTTTTTCAATCTGGTTTGCCATCTCAAAATCCACACATAACAGCATTTTCCGCAAAAAATTTCTTATATTAGAGTCTGCATTGAAACATATATCAATATTGTCACGCACCTGCTACATATTTTCTAAATTTATTTAACTGCTCTTACCACGGTATGTCGTTGATAATTATTTATTCATATATATGTATGATTATTAGGAAAATATTAAAAAATTTGAAGCAAATATTTTTTTTTTTATTGTTGTAATAAACAGCGCACGCCCTCACGGCAAATATCAAAATAAAACTGCAAAATTTTCGCTCAATTTATTCACCACGCGAAAGTAAAAAAAACACAGAAAAACTACCGTTATCTTGAAAAATTCAACTTAAAACGTGTTGTCCGAATTCGATAGAATATATTGTATATAGTTTCTCTTCTCTCTTTACAATTTGATTTTTGACCTATGAGGTTGACTTTTTCGTGGAATTCGTGATATGTAAAAAAAAAAAAATTAAAAAATGGATTCAGTGTTTATACTACATAACCTATGTTAAGACTTCGTCCTACATGATTACTAGAAATTTTTTCGTTACCTGTTTTGTATAGAAAACATTAACTGATTTTTTTCAAAATACAGTACACTCTAACAAATTAGAACTCTCACAAATTCGAACTGTCCAGAAATTAGAACCTGCCATTTCAATATTGAACGCTCTGAAATTAGAACCTGGTTCTAATTTCTGGACGTTTCTTTATTTATTAAATTCATAAGTGATCTTTGCTCATTGATATAAATATAAATAAGAGAATTATATGAGTTTTATGTTAAAAAAAAACATTAAATGTTAATAAAAGAAAATTCTTTTGTGTTAATATAAATTGTTTTTTAAACCAGTTTCATTATTTTCTTTTAAATTTCTGTGGAAAAAAAAACGTCCAGAAATTAGAACATTTCAGAAATTAGAACCACCCGTGGAACAATGAGTTCCAAAATTATAAAGTTTAAGACAGTCAAATGATTTGTAGACAATCAGAGTTGCAGTATTTTTTACTAAAAGAATCTAACGTGAAACATCCAATGGATTTACCATTAAAAGAAGTAAAATCAGCGACTATAAAGGTATAAAATCATTTATGTTGATTTTGAAATTTCAATTTTTATAGAATTTGAAAAAACGGTAATACCTTATTCCACCCTATAACAGCAAAAATTAAGCACATTGCAGCACAAAATATTTTTTACAAAAAAATAAACATTGTCTAAAAAAGAAACAGCAATAATTTTTGTTGAGTGTAACCATTAACTAGAACAGAAACACAGTTGGGTGCCAAAATTAAGTGGCACTGATTTGACTTTTGACTCAACATCGGCGCTACTTTTTACCCCCCAGAAATGCTTGGCATTTACATAATTTCCAAATAAAATACGTAAATTATTCCACTACACCAGAGTTGAAGTGTCTCATCTAACTTCTACTTCATCCTCGGATCGGACAAAAGATCTCATAAAGTATCGCTCAATCACCGCGACAGTGTTGCGGCGTAATGCGTGCGCATGCGTAAAGGCATAATTTAGCATTTTAATAAAAACAGTCATAAAAAGATACGAAATAATTTTCAACAAATTATATCGCATTCATTCTAATAGACAGACATATATTAGTTTTAATAGAGCAACAACAACAACAAGAAAAACAACAACAATAGAGACAATAGCAGCATGTAATCCACTGATTAGTCAGTTAGCCGCAGCAGCATGTTGAATGAATCTGTCGGCTTTTTGGCCAAAACATGAAAAGAGTTAAATAGTAATTAAAATAATTTAAATAAATTAATAATGTCACTCCTCATCAGTATAAAAGACAGACGACACGCTGATGTTTATTTCGTCCCACTACAGCCAGTAGTAGTAGTAGTAACTGATATAGTCGCAGTCGTAGTCGTTGTAGTAAAATAAAACCTTTATTGTACCAACAGCCACTGAGTGGGTCCAAATTGTGTTCAAAACAGACTAATCATCAATAATTTTCAATTTGTTGTTGTTCAAATTGATATTGTCTGGATGTGATTTGTTTTTTTTTTTTTTTCATCTAATTTCTGTTGTTGTTTCTGGCGCATTATGTCGCCTTTTGATATCTTATTGATAACGTCTGCTGTATTGTTGCTTTTGTTGTTTCCTTTTTTTATTGATGAGTCGTGAAAACGGCTCCATTGTTACCATATTGTTTCTTCTTCTACTTTTATTATTCGACTTTTTGTGTATTTTTAATTTGAACTCTTTGATCTACACCATATAATCAAATAAAATTAATTTTAATTTTAGTTGAATTTAGAGCCGAGACAAATTAGTAGAAAGCCGAGACAAATTAGTAGCGGTTCATAATTTATGCAAGAACAAGATTTATCTCACCTCCGTATTAATTGTTTATATGTTTGCAGACATTGCTTGTTTGTGGGTTCCGAAAAAAAAAAACTAAAATGCAAATGGTGCACTGTGAGAAAATTGGTAAGAACATAGTTATTTCGAGTTTATTTTAACTCAAGCAAAATGAGCGAGATTTCTGACTCTGTCAAGAGACCAAGAGTTGTAAATGAAGCAAAATTTCTGCCTCACATGGGGTTCGAACCTGGTCTCGACTTGGTATCGAGTGGTCGCCACATATATAGTAGTTATATATATATAACAGTTTATAAGTTATACAGAGGAACCATTACTATCCAGTGGTAAGGATATTATTAGATATATGGCATTACGATGCCAAATATTTCTTAAATGCAAAGTAGCTGCGAGGTTTCCATCGCCGGAATACAATTCTTTTTAACAATTCTCTGTTCGAGTACGGCAGCTAAAGTACTAATGACGTATACCTTACACAGTAAGCTGGCATTGAAGTAGGTATAATGCTTTCAACACAAAAGAAAGAAAGAAAGAACTGAAGAAAAAAACTGCACCCATGAAATTAAAACATACAACAAAAGCAAAAGTAAAAGCAAAAAAAAAGCAAAAGCAAAAGCAAAAGGAAATGCAAAATCAAAAGCAAAAGCAAAAGCAAAAGCAAAAGCAAAAGCAAAAGCAAAAGCAAAAGCAAAAGCAAAAGCAAAAGCAAAAGCAAAAGCAAAAGCAAAAGCAAAAGCAAAAGCAAAAGCAAAAGCAAAAGCAAAAGCAAAAGCAAAAGCAAAAGCAAAAGCTAAAGCAATAGCAAAAGCAAAAGGAAAAGCAAAAGCAAAAGCAAATGCAAAAGCAAATTCAAAAGCAAAAGCAAAAGTAAAAGCAAAAGCAAAGTATAAAGCAAAAGCAAAGACAAAATCAAAAGCAAAATCAAAAGAAAATGCAAAGGCAAAACAAAAGAAAAAAGAAAAAAGAAAAAGGAAAAAGAAAAGAAAAAAGAAAAAAGAAAAAGGAAAAAGAAAAGAAAAAACAAACGCAAAATCAAAATCAAAATCAAAAACAAAAACAAGAACAAGAAAAAAAAACACAAAAAAGAAAAAGCAAACGCAAAAGCAAAAGCAAAAGCAAAAGCAAAAGCAAAAGGAAAAGCAAAAGCAAAAGCAAAAGCAAAAGCAAAAGCAAAAGCAAAAGCAAAAGCAAAATCAAAAGCAAAAGCAAAAGCAAAAGCAAGAGCAAGAGCAAGAGCAACAGCAACAGCAAGAGCAAGAGCAAGAGCAAGAGCAAGAGCAAGAGCAAGAGCAAGAGCAAGAGCAAGAGCAAGAGCAAGAGCAAGAGCAATAGCAAAAGCAAGAGCGAGAGCGGGAGGAAGAGCAAGAGCAAAAACAAGAGCAAGAACAAGAGCAAAAGCAAAAGTAAAAGTAAAAGCAAAAGCAAAAGTAAAAACAAAAACAAAAGTAGAAATAAAAACAAAAGCAAAAGTAAAATAAGAGCAAAGAACAAATAAAATTAAAATAAGTTGGATAAGGATAAGTTCTGGAATTAAAAAAAGAATGAGGGCAAGAAGTTCGACAAAGAGTACGATTAGGAATAAAAGAAAGAATGAGACACTGAACAAGAATTCACAGGGAAACACAAAAGGACCAGGAATAAGATTAGGAATGAGACATTGGATAAGAATTAGAAAAACGAATAAGACAATGATTGGAAAAAGGATTGAGAACAAGGAACAAAGATTAAAACATCTAAGGACATACAACATGTTAGAACAAGATTGGGAAAAGGATAAGGACAAGGATTGGGACAAGGATTTGAACAAGATATCGGAAAAAGATGGTGAAAGGAAGTGGCACAAGGATTAGGAAAAAGATTTGAACAAGAATATGGGATAATTTTAAGACAAATATAAGAATACGGATTAGGATGAGAATTAGTTTGGGAAAAAAGGAAAGTATAGGGAGAAGCGTAAGCACAATGATAAAGATACGCGCTCACATCAAAACCTGGTAGGAAAGTACTACAACAGCGTGCTTGACCCAAATGACCTCTAGAGTAAAAAAGTAAAAAAATTAATAAATAACTGGCCACTTCAGCCCTTGAAAGGACTTTGACCTAGCTTCTTATGATCAATTGTGTTGTGCGTGTTTTTAAGTTTGTACACAATTGACCGAGAACCGGACCTACAGGCTTAACGCCGACTCCGAACGGCGATGAACGAAATGTTCTTGTTCTCAAGAAGCTTTACATGGTATTTTGATTACTCTTTGAGATTTGCCATTGTCTGCAGAGAGGTGGCGGCCGTACAGAAAAATTATTTTAATTCAAATAATTTTCTGTCGCTGCTGGGTTTCGAACCTGGGTCTCCAAGTTCGTTGACATAGCGGCCACGCACTTAAACCAACTACGCCACGGACGCCACGAGTAAAAAAGTAGGAATTTTTAAAATCGGATTATAAATACCGAATCCTTGAAGAAAAATGTAAATGCGCGACCCCTACGTTCGGTCAAAAAATAAAAAAAGTTTCTGAAAAGCCCTGCAAATATTCTTCGGAAAAAATGGTTCATTCTGTAAAAAAAAACCAAAGATATGACAAAAAACAAAACAAAGAAAAAAAAAACACACAGGTGCGTCACTGGACACACGAGAGAAGCGAAGCATTTTCGCAATATCATAGATTTGATAATTTAATGGCTTTTTTTTTTTAATAAAATAATTTTTAAATTTAAAACTTGAAAATAACAAAGTTTTACGTTTTTGTATGAGAGCACCCGTAAGGAGTGGTCGGAGGGGATAGGCCCTCAAGGGAAAAATGTTCCTTTTGCAAAAATAATGGGGGTTGATCATACATATCAACCCTCTCCGGCCCTCCCTTAAAGCCCACCTGTTCAGTTGTAGGGAATAAATATACAAAAATCATTAAATTTGTTTGTAGCTTAACGACATCTAGTAGTAAGTAGAAGCAACATTTTTGGTTTTAGTACTCTTGTTTGTATAGCCAATACACAATCTATAGTGGTTATTGTGTATTGACTAATGGTTTTTGTAGGAGATGAAGGATATGTAGCCAATACAATTTCTACAATTTCATGTGTATTGACTAATGGTTATTGTAGGAGATGAAGGATATGGAGCCAATACAATTTCTATAAATAGATTATTTTGATCTACTGCAACATAGCTTTAGTTAATTCTAAATATTAAATCAGCGATGTTTACCAACCTAGGTTTTTGGTTCGATGGTTAAAGCGTTAAACTAACAGTCAACGGATATGAGTTCAAATCCTGCAGCGGACATGAACTTATTTTTAATTTAACATTTTCTTGTTGCAATAGACGCAAGCAAAACACAATATCAATTCTAAGGAAAACGGTGTCGGAAAAAAGTGTCGTTTTTTCAGATTTCACTCCAGCGAATCGCAGAACGAGGCGTAAAAAGCTTCGCTTCAAAAAAAAAAATTGCCCTACGTTTAGCAAGAAGAACTTAAAAATATTCGCTTTTAATTAGTCTATGGGAAAAGAAAAGTAAAAGTTTAATGATTTTTTTATGGGCTTTTCATATCTGAAATTAAAATGGCACCTAAAGATGGTGAAAACTAAGATCTTGTACGTACTACTAGGAGTCATTTGAGACCAATGAACTCAAAAGAAGGAAAAGAGGAGACTTAAATATGGACATATCATTCTTGAAGGTCGGACGGTTAAATCCGAAGCTAGAAAGAAAGATGCAAATGGGCGACCCCTACGTTTGGTAAAAACAATTTTTTTGTTTTTTATTTAAATTTTCCTGCATATATGATTTGAATAAGAACGTTATCGTTGTAAATTTTATAAAAATAATACAATATGACAAAAAGTTTAAAAAATTGCCCAACATTTTGCAAAAAAAAATTAAAAATAAATTTGTAAATATTTCTTGTGGAAATAGCGAAAAATTTTTAAATTAAATTTTAATAATTTCTTACGGGCTTTCCATTTCTGAAATCAAAATAGTACCCTAAGACGTTAGAAACTGAGGTCCGGATCAATACTATAAGGGGTCAACTGAGGTCAATGAATCTTGAAAACAAAAAATAGGTCTTCTTGATACAATCACATAAACATATCATTCTTTAAGATCGGACGGTAAATACCGAAGTAATGAAGAAATATATCAATACGCGACCCCTACGTTCGGTAAAAAAAAAACATTTTTTGTCGAAACTTTCTTTCAATAATGGTTCAGATAAGCTGGTGTGAGGCAACATTTTTTGTTTTGCCTATAAGGCGAGACGGTCTAATGCACACATAAACTTGAATTTTTGTACCCTTCAATACAATTAGTTTAGAATTCTTTGAATACCATGGCATCAAGATCAGACATTTTTATTTGAATGATTATTGGACTTCAATATTAAAAATGATCATTGCATTACTTTGCAATAAAAATTTTTTTCAGTATCAATAATTTGTAATTTTCTTTTTAAACATTTAACCGCAAAAACTTGCTTGTAAAAGAAAAAAAAAATTCAAGACCAAGATCATTTTGTTCCCATGATATTAACTAGTAAGCCACATAAAATTAATATTCATAATTCGTGGAATAATTGTTCCGCCAACAATAAAAGCTGTATATATCATCTTAACATAAAAATCGCCACACAACGCAAAATTGTTTCGAGTTAGACTAACAAAATATCAAACAAATCAAAACAGAGCTTAATAATCAACCTGGCAGTTTTTGCTGTTTCTTAACAAGATCAACTGAGTGCCCAAAATATGAGAAGAATAAAAAAAAAAAAAATAAAATATTAAAAAACAAAACAGATCAGCAGCAGATACAAAGAAATTTTGCGGCTATCTTTGATATTGTACCGCAAGCGCCACAACTTTTTGGTGGCTGGGTCTCGACAGTGGATTCGTCAGTAAATTAGCCAGAAATTCAAACAACTCAAGGCTTTTGTGGTAAAAATAATCTTAGTGATCTTGGCAAGATCGGTGTGCGCAGGAGTAGCCTGAAAGGTGGTGGCACTGAAGGAGGAGGTGGTGCCAGTAGATTGTTTGCTTCGCTGTTGATATGCCGTCTGCGATGCGATGCGAGGCGGTGCGGTGCAGTACAGTGCGGTGCGGTGTGACGCTCGTACAGGTTGTTTATTAGTTTATCACTGATTGGGAGCACAACACGTTAAGTTGTTGATGCTGTTGAAGCGTAACGAATTGTTACAAACCTAAATTAGAGCGAACTTGAAAGATAAATGCAGCCGTTAGTAGAGTGTTTCTTGTTTTTTCTTTAAGATGGCGAACGATAGGCAGGCAAAGGCGGGCTTGTTTTTGATATGGAAATTTTTTTTTGGGTGCTCAAAATTATTGCTTCAAGAAATAATCAAATTATATCTGATTAAGGTTGATATGTGATGAGATGACTTGATATGTAATTTGCACCTGAAATTATGTGGATCGCGAGAGTGACTTTGAGCTAAAGGATTAACTAAGATTTTAATCTTTTTAGCCGGTGGATATTACTTTTTTTTTTTTTTTTTGCTTATAATTTTTTTTTTTCAATTTTTAGGTAAAAATTTTTTCTAATAATTTTGAGGTTAATATTAGAAATAATTTGTTGAATTATTACCTAATAATATTATGTTTGGAAATGTGAACGAAGAGGTATAGAATTTCTTAGAAACAGATTTTTTATGATATTTTTTCTCAGTTCCTAAAAGTTATGTCTGTCTGCTTAGTCTTAAAAAAAAGTCTACGGCAAGTGTAGATCTATCAAAGATCTTCACAGGGACCTGTTTAGCAGGAAGCTCATTAAGTTCAGCAAAGGAAACAAAAGCATTTTTTAGGTCCACATCGCTGAAGTTATCCACAATTTATGAAAAAAAAAACAAACCCTCGATGTTACCTGCCTTTTCCTGCTAAAAACAAAAAACAAAAAATACTGCTTATGAGGAAAAATAACTAAGCTGACAGTTATTGTTAATTTATTGTCGCCTTCAACTTGCAAGCGTTGCCTTTAATCGTTTCATCGACATAACAAAAAATTATAAATAAAAAAAAAAGTCAAACGTACGAAATCCAGATCCTTAACAAGCCCGATACAGTTTGTATTTGTCATTCCATAGTTGGTGGTATTCAAGTTTTTTTTGCAGGTAGACAAAAACAACACGTTAAGCTTAAAGGAAACAATGAATTGTGGTTTCAGTGGTTGCTTAGGATTATATAACACTTGTTTTTTGAGCTAATAAATCCGTAGAGCTGGTGAGCAGAAGCAAGCAAAAATTTTTAGCAATAAAAATTAAATATATCTTTGTCATCACATATTGAAAGGAACAATATAGAAGAGATGAAATGTTCCTTAAATTTATATTTTTGTTAAAAAAGTAAAGTTGCTTTCATTGAATTAATCATTATAAGTTTAATAAAAGAATTTGTTTTTGAGTTGGGCCATAATCAATAAAAAATTAATAAAATCTTGCAATTTTGTAAATAAGGTAGCAATTTCGATCTTAGAAATTCAAAGGTCTAAGCTGACTATTGAAACAGAATTGCTTATAATGCTTTGAGTTCTTGAAGATAATTGTATTAAAGTTTACTCCTTAAGAATCGAATTTTATACAAAGCTTGCGGTACAAAAAATAGATGGAAAGCTAAATCGAATGAAATTTATCAAAAATTGAGACATTATGTGGTGGAAACAGCTTCGCTGTGGTGGAAAATTGTAACTATTTTTTTTGTTAGTCAATTACATGGTTGTCAACCCAACAAATCGTTTGTAAATTTGCCGAGATGAGTTATCGACGTCCTAAAAATAACTAGTAGTTGTGGTGAGTTACTAGTTAGTATCGTAGTTCATTTTGTGCCAAAAAAGAAAACTTTTCAGTGGCAGTAGGATAGAAAATAAAGAGTTAAATGAAGTTATGCTAGTCGTAACAGTGGGTCTATGATCTTATGTGAGTAAAACTGAGTGGTAGAACAGCTGTCTCTTTCAATCGTAGATCCACAGTAGTTCCTCTTAATCGAAATAAATGAATTCATGTTAAAATAAACTATTTTCTACTAAAACCAGTCTGCTTAGTTATTTCACAAATCGCAAGGATGGACATTTAATGAAATTGTTCACAAATATAGTACGACACATTCGCAACCATTGGTCTACGTAGCCATAGCCAGGGTCATGACTTAAGAAGAACTTCATAAATATTTTACCTACATTTTGAATAATAAATACCTACACGAAAAGAAAAAAAAAAGTTTATCGCCAGTTTGCCGCAAACGAACTTCGTTTGTCGTGCTTGATACCGTTCTTTGCAAAAGTTTCAATAGTTGTCACAATAATAAGCAGTTGCGAGGAACGCGTCACTTAGTTGCAGGAAATTAATTTCGTTGCTCATAAATGCGTTTGAATATTAAATTGCACCAATTTAAAAATTTGTTTTTCCCAACTGAAAACTTCGCCTGTTTTTCCCTTCGTTATAGTTCAGAGTCGTGGCGTCCGTGGCGTAGTTGGTTTAAGTGCGTGGCCGCTATGTCAACGAACTTTGAAAACCTAGGTTCGAACCCCAGCAGCGACAGAAAATTATTTGAATTGAAATAATTTTTCTGTACGGCCGCCACCTCTCTGCAGACAATGCCAAACCTCAGAGAGTAATCAAAATACCATGTAAAGCTTCTTGAGAACGAGAACATTCCGTTCATCGCCGTTCGGAGTCGGCGTTAAGCCTGTAGGTCCGGTTCCTGGTCAATTGTGAACAAAACTTAATAACACGCACAACACAATTGATCATAAGAAGCTAGGTCAAAGTCCTTTCAAGGACTGAAATGGCCAGTTATTTATTTTTTTTTATTTTTTATAGTTCAGAGTTACTTTTTGGACAAATTGTTACTATATAAGCAAATTCTCTTTAATACGGGAACAGATATAGCAATAGAGGTGCGATGAGTGCAATCTATAAAAAGATGGACGGACATAGGGAGAAAGATAATTTATATAATAAATAATAATGACCGGAATAGCTTGCTGTATAAATATGGCGTTTCTTTATCAAATCGGTATTTTTTTTCTCTATTTAATGATAGAATCTTGTTCCTTACCTAAAAAACTTTTGAAAATTGTTAATTTTTCTAAAACGTTAACCCTTATCAACAAAATTGGGTCCAAAAAATATTAATTAATGTTCAAGTTTAACGTGTAAATTTTTCGAAAAATTTTTTTTTAATATGTTCTTTATAGTTTTAAGAATATACATTAGAGTGTCCCTTATTTTGCGATTTTTGGAAATGTCAAGGGGCTGAAAGGTTTTTTATGCGTTTTTTTATTCTAAGAACGAAACTAAAAAAAAATTTTTTTTTACGACAACGTTTACCCGTGCCAATCGGGCCCGAAAGTTTCGAAAAAATGCCCATATTAGACCATATTTGCACAAATTAAAAAAAAATATTTTCTCTGCTTTTTATAAATGTTTTACATTTTTTGGAACACATACATAAGAAATATGATATCTACAAAGTTTTTTTATGGTGGGCGTGGTTACCGCCCCTGCTGCGTCGAAATTTCTCCCGCAGCCTTTTCCCACTTTTTCATGAAATTAGTGCAATTTAGGTATTAATATCAACAAAAAATAAATACATTTTTATTACGCTAAAAGTATGATTACATTTCATTAAATTCACATTATGTACTTACAAAAATTAACAATAAAAAACTAGTATTTTAACCTGTGGCGGGCGCGCAACAAGCTAATACCTACAAGCAGTCTTATTGCGGCTTTTCAACCGAAATCATAGTTTTTTTTATAAATAAAAAATATCAAAAACCAAAAATATATGCCCCCTGAAGGGTTAAATTTTAATAAGAAATACAAATTAATTATAAGTTTTTTTAAGAGCATGTATTTTTTTTTTTTTGACAGTTCGAGTATATTTTTCGAGTATTTTGGGCCACAAAAGTAGGTTTTGTAGCTGCGCTTCTGATTTTGTAAGCTCGAGAAATTCTTGAGCAAGTTGTACCCCACGCTCCGCAACATCATTTACAATACAAAGATCTTTAAAATATTTTTTACTCTCTGGTATTCTTCATCTTTTTCCCATTCGTCAGAATCATATTTTAAAAAATTGCATGTCAAACTAAACCTACGAAATAGATTTGTTGTTCGACAAGTTGCAAAACAATCTAAATCTTTTTTGTCCATTCATTTAAGAATTTGGGTTTGCGATTGGATGATTACATGGAAACTTCTGAGTTTGCAATGCTGTCACCATACTGCGTTTTCTCTCAATAGAAACTGCATCATCGAAAAAAGCGAGTGCTACAAGTTCTTCGCCAAGGTACCAAAGATGCCGACCAAATTTTTGACTTGCAGCAATGGATATTTTTTGTTAATTGTCTTGTATGCGACCAAATCTTTTAAAAAAGACAGATCCTGATTTGGAGCTTTTATGCTATTAGTAGCTTCAAACCAGACTTTGATGTATAGTAGAACTACAAAAATACAGACTTGACGGATTCCGATAATAATGAATAGCATAAAAGCTCCAAATAAGGCTCTGTCTTTTTTAATTAATTTGTATTTCTTATTATAATTTAACCCTCCAGGGGCATACATTTTTGGTTTTTGATATCTTTTATTTATAAAAAAAAAACTATGATTTCGGTTGAAAAGCCGCAATAAGACTGCTTGTAGGTATTAGCTTGTTGCGCGCCCGCCGCAGGTTAAAATACTAGTTTTTTAATTTATTGTTAATTTTTGTAAGTACATAATGTGAATTTAATGAAATGTAATCATACTTTTAGCATAATCAAAATGTATTTATTTATTGTTGATATTAATACCTAAATTGCACTAATTTCATGAAAAGGTGGGAAAAGGCTGCGGGAGAAATTTCAACGCAGCAGGGGCAGTAACCACGCCCACCATAAAAAAACTTTGTGGATATCATATTTTTTATGTATGTGTTCAAAAAAATGGAAAACATTTATAAAAAGCAGAGAAAAGATTTTTTTTTAATCTGTGCAAATATGGTCTAATATGGGCATTTTTTCGAAACTTTCGGGCCCGATTGGCACGGGTAAACGTTGTCGTAAAAAAAAATTTTTTTAGTTTCGTTCTTAGAATATAAAAACGCATAAAAAAACCTTTCAGCCCCTTGACATTTCCAAAAATCGCAAAATAAGGGACACTCTAATATACATGCACATTTTTAAACCAATATTTAAAAAAAAACAGAAGTTATAACGGTTTTCGTTAACCTATGTCTAACTCCCTACAACGTAAATAAAAAACTTTAAACGCGATTTCCTCGAAACTAGTTTTTATACAACGGTTCGATAGATAACTCGAAATGTATTGGTTCAATTTCAATTCAATGATTTTTTTTTGCATTTTGTTCGTTATTTTGTCCTTTAAGGCTCCCCCTTAAATTCAAGTATATATATATTTTTTTTTTTTTTTACAAACAAAATAAACGCGCGAAAAATGTATCTATTTTTGGAACTTTTTACTTCAACTTTCGCCATAATTAAAAAAAAACCCCGGAGGGCTTGTGTACGGTGGATGCTTAAAATATGGTCTATGCTTTAAAATGTCATTTGATTTTTTTGGTTCCGATACATGGGAAAGGCCATATCTATCGAACATTTTTGGATGTCTAATTTTCAATGCCATTTTAAGCACCCTCTATATAAAAGCCAGAACTGTATTTAAAAAAAATATTTATATAAAGTATTTTTTATGTACAATAACCTGCATAAATTAAAAAAAAAAGAATAATAACTTCTTATATCTAAAAAAATGTTTTGAAAACAGCTCCTGTTTTTGGTTGTTGCACGTATATTATACCTTAAATGATTTTTTATTAAAAAATAAGGCACTTTGGGAAAATAAAAAAAAGTGCTTAGAATTTGTCAATATATACATATGTAAGTGAAAATTTTAAAAAAAAAATATTTCTGATATTTTTGAATTTTGCAAAATATAGCAAAAAATCCAAAATCTATTAATGTCAAAATGTTTTTTTTAAGCCGCCGTTGTACTTTTGATCTCAAAAATTCCAACGTTTAGGGGGAGGAGGGGGGTGGCCGATTTGATAAAGAACGCCCCATATATAATATATATTTTTAAGTTGATGACAACTGAATATTCGTTTGCGGCCAATACAACTCGCAAACGAGGTGTAGCTGGTGAATTTACAGTTGCGGTTAACGAAAAATTTCTCTGGGTGTACTAAGGGAGTCATCTACACTGAACCAAATATTGTTCTTAAAATCAAAGAATCTCGTTCATAAAGCGAAATTCATTGATTTTTAAGAACTATTCATTGCCCCAAAGAACGAATTTTTTGGCTCAATAAATCGTTGTTCTTAATTTTAAGGATCAGTTCATTGTTCGTGTTCATTAAAATTTTGTTCCAGTTCTTGTGTTGTAATATCTAAAAACCATTAGAGAATTTTATCTCAATAAATAAAATAAATAAATAACTGGCCATTTCAGCCCTTGTAAGGACTTTGACCTAGCTTCTTATGATCAATTGTGTTGTGACCGACTCCGAACGGCGATGAACGGAATGTTCTTATTCTCAAGAAGCTTTACATGGCATTTTGATTACTCTCTGAGGTTTGCCATTGTCTCCAGAGAGGTGGCGGCCGTACAGAAAAATTATTTTAATTCAAATAATTCTCTGTCGCTTCTGTGGATCGAACCCGGGCTTCCAGGTTCGTTGACATAGCGGCCACGCACTTTAACCAACTACGCCACGGACGCCACGTTTTTATTTTATCTCAATAAGAAACTGATTTTGTAAAATATATCTTGATATTGTTTTAAGATTTCTAAGGACAGACTAACTTATTGTAACAGTTGTATGTGCCATTAATTAATCATTTTTCTTCATAACATATCAAAGAAATAACGTAAGAACAAAGATTCATTGAACCAAGGAACTCGTACTTTGGACCAATTTTAATGTATAATACATTGGCACAAAGAACTTTTTCTTTGTTATTAAGTACGTCTTTGGTTCTGTGTACGTTTTAACGGGACGGGTGATTGTAAGTTTTAGGGTGGAAAGCTAGAGTAGTGTCGGTGAAAATTTGTTTTAAATTTATACAGCGCAAAACTGGTGAGGAAAAACGGTCGCAGGGAGATTGTTCCACAATAGTACTGTACGACCGAAAAAAGGAAATATCTCAGTAATACAAGGTTCTATTGGGCATTAAGGCATTTGTATAGGGATTGGCTTGGTGAGCTACGTGAGAGGACCTGGGAAATACACGAGCTGATGGCGTCATCTCATGTATCTTCCTTGAACACTTCCCATGGTAGTATCTGTAAAGAAGGCTTAGGCAACTGACATTGCGTCGACGCCTAAGAGAGTTGAAAGAAGATGAAATATTTTCATCCCCTATCAGATATATCGTAAGTCGCAGAATCCGATTGAATTCGGTAGAATCTCCAAATAAGATCTTGAAGCTTCTGCCCAAATGTGCGAATTTTACTCCATTTTCACCCTAATATATGAGGTATAGAGCACGCGTAGATCAGATAGAGTGAAGTATTTCTAACATTGTTTTAAAAACTTAGGCCGCTTCCTTCGAAACATCGAAAATGTATTCATTCCAACGAACATCAGATCGATATGCCCAGAACTTCAAGAGTATCTAATTCAACAGGATCTACACAGTTCATATTGAGGGGAGCTAAGCGGCAATTCATTCGCTTATGGGTTAACAGGTAACACTGAGTCTTAGTAGGATTAAACTCAATATCCGACTACTAGAAAGCACCCACTCCGAGATTTTTTTCTAGTCATTAGGCAGTGTGTCATTCATATTTCTTTAATCTTCAGAGCTCGGGTATTTTTTGAAAGAATATGATGAAAAATACTGCTATCGTCCACAAACGAATGAATTGGGTTATGAGTCAACAACAGAAGGTCGTTGATAAAAACCAGAAACAAAGTTGGCGGTAGGACGAACCCTGCATTACACCGATGGCATCTTCACTGAACGAAATACCGTCGACCACGATACGAATCGATCTGTCTTAAAGAAAACACTTGATCCATCGAGCAGAGTTATCACCAATACCATAAGCAATTAGTTTTGACACGAGAGCTTAATGCCACATCTGGTCAAATGCCTTAGAAATATCCAGAGTAACAACCTTGCTTTCACCGAAGAAATGAACACAATGATTCCATTCCTCTGTGAGGAACACTGTAAGGTCATTATTAGAGCGAGGCCTACGGAAGCTATATTGATGGTACAGTAATTCGCCGCGCTCTAGATCAGGGATGTAATGGAGCTTCGAATTCGGTCCCGAAAGGTTGGAACTTCCGATTGATTTTACACCTCCGACTACAACTTCGACTCCCATAATTTTGAATCGGAGTTATAACGAAGGTCGATTCGATCGATTCAATACGACTTGACGTATCACACACACGAGCGCAGTTCTCCGTTAAATAATTTTGATTATTTATAAACTCTCTGACAGCATTGTGCTTCAACGTTAACGTTTGCTTATTTTCGTTTTCTTTTTTCCCTTTTCCTTTTGATATTTTTTGAGGAAAATAAAGCACCTTTCTTTTACTCCGATTCCGACTCCGACTCTGACTTCAGCTCCGGTTTCGACTCCGGCTCCGATAAGTAAAATTTGAAAACTCCCTTTCCGAATCCGTTTCCGGTTAACTCATCTCCGTAACATCCCTACTCTAGATAATTCATAAGATGGAAGCTTATTACACCCTCCATGACTTTGATGAGCGTAGAGCTTATGCGTAATTTGAGTTTCGTCGTCTCATTTTGGCTCAGCGGCTATGTCAAAAAGCAAAATTGCCGTTACTAGAGCGAGCATAGTCCAAAAGTCTTCGATCAAGCTACAATACATCCACAAAGATTGAATGTTTGGAGCTAAGTAAATCTGATTCGTGGGACATATCACGGGAGTTGACCGCTTTGCCTAAGGGTCAACAAAACTTGTTTTTGCATTTTCGTTATTTCATCAAAGAATCATTTTTTGTGACTATTTTTTTCTCACACTTCTACTTAGCGAGTAATTATTCCACTGAATAATATTGCATTTTTGTTGCATAAGCTGCCACCTCAGCGACCTATAAGTCCTTCATTCGCATTTTATAACTTTTGACGTAGCGCCATATACTTTTTTTTAACTTTTCTATGGATATTTATAAAAACAAGTGTATAAATCTCAAAAACTAAAGCACTAAATCCTCATTTTATTTTTAGAGATATTATGGATAAGTGGTCCTAATTTTCACAGGGCAGGTCGATCGTTTCTTCGAAGACACAATATTTGGGCTGTATTTATCAAAAATCTAGCCAGAGTGTTTGGATGAATTTCTAGTTTTTCCTGGTAGCATTGCTTTAGGCAGATAATTTCGTCTTTTACCAATGATATGTTCAGGTCTCTGTGTATGTTTTTGTTCCTCATGTACCAAGGTGCACCTATAATTGTTCTGAGTATTTTAAACTGAGCCCTCTGTATAAGCTCAATATTACTTTTAGAAGAATTTTCCCATAGTTGGGCACCATATGTTCATACTGACTTTAAAACGCTTTTATACAGGAGAACTTTGTTTTCAAGGCTCAGTGCAGAACGGTGGTTAATAAGCCAATGTAGACTATTCGCTTTGAGCTTAAGATGAGTTTTTTTAGCCTCAATGAGTTTTCGCACACATTAATCGTCGGTCAAGGTGAATGCCGAGATATGTGACTTCATTGGTTTGCGGAATAGTGGTATTATTGAGAAGAACTATGGGGCATGTTCGCGAGCGAAGAGTAAATGCAACATGTTTGGATTTCTGCTCATATACTTTAATACGCCATTTCGACAACCATGACTCTACAAGTTTTAAGTGCTCTTCTAATTCTCTTGAAGCTTTATTGGGCATTTGTTGCAGCTTAGAATTGCAGTATCATCCGCAAATGTTGATGTTGTAAGATTATTGTTTAGGGGAATGTCCGTGGTATATATAACATAAAGTGTTGGCCCGAGCACACTTCCCTGGGGAACACCCGCTTCTATTAAAAAGTCATTCGTCAAAAATTTCTTGTATTTAACTTTAAACAAACGATTTGTTAGGTATGATTTTAAGATTTTATGGGAATTAGGAGGAAGTAAACACTTAATTTTGTATATAAGATCCTCATGCCATACTTTGCCAAATGCCTGGGCAACATCGAGAAATATAGCAGAGCAATAATTTCGGAACTCAAATGCCTTTCTAATATCATTAGTTATACGGTTCACTTGTTCAATGGTTCCATGTTGCTTGCGAAATCCAAATTGATGGGTGGGTATAATGTTATTGTTGCTAAGACGATCCGAAAGTTTTAGAAGCAGTAGTTTCTCGAACAGCTTTGACAGGCACGGAAGCAAGCTTATAGGTCTATATGAATATGGTAAGGTTTTGTCTTTTCCAGGTTTTGGAATCATTATTATGAGTGATTTCTTCCAAACCGATGGAAAATGGTGGCCAAATCTTAGGATCACATTAAATAATTGTGTAAGAAACACAACAGCTATACTAGGCAGTCCTGTGATCATTTAAGAAGTAATAAGATCATGAACAGGTCTCTTATTTGGGTTAAGTTCCTTAGATATGATATTATTTACCTCACCGCTTCTAATAATAATTGGTGGAATTTTTTTGTTGGGATTACATATTTATTATGGCTGGGATCTCAAATCCAGTTGTAGCTGGATTTGGTTTGAAGGCAAGGCTCAAGTGACTAGCAATTATATTCGCTTTTTCTTCTTCACTTTGCGCCCAACTGCCATCAGAGGCTCTGATTGGCATTTCACTTTCTATCGGAAGTAAAGTACTTTTGTTGGCCTTCCACAAAGAGAATTTTGTTGTGCACGTTGGATAGAGTTTTTCTACAAAGCACTTTTGCTCTATACTGATCGAGTAATAATCCGTGCAATACCATTGCATGATGACTCAATTTTTAATCTTGAAACGGCTCTTTCCGCAGCCTTATGACGTCATGAATTCGTTAATTTTTTTTTGTAAGGGCTTAAAGTCAGCCTTCACCAGCGTATAATACTTTTTTTTCGTATTATCTATGCATAGCGCGTTGTAATTCAATGTAACAAATTTGCATTTTCGTTGCTTTTGGCGATCCCTCCACGTCCCGCTGATGTCATAAGTTTTTTTTTCTTCTATTTTTCTCATACAGTCAAAAAATAACCTTTAATGACGGACCATTACACTGAGTGTCTACACTCAGCTAGTAAAAATTCCATGCAACGCCGATGCATTTTAAAAAAATGCCTTTTTCAACTATTTTGGAAGCCTGCGTAACGTTGTCACGTCAAAGAGTTTTATATTTGTGAATGTGTTCCTTAATAAATTCAAATATATACATATGAAGTTATACACACAAGAAATAGGTGCAGAACGAGAGTGTAGTAAGGAATGAGTATGATATACGGAGGCTTGAACTTACATTCTGTCATTAACAGAGAAAACATAGCACGATGTTTCCACCTCTCGTAAGCTTCACAGCCGCTTTGGAAAATGTGCTCCCACTCACGCTCATGGTGGTCATCAAAGCTGCAGCGCACATCCCAGAAACGGCCACCTAACATTATTTGTGGTTGTTAAAATAACCTTCAGTTTTAATTAACGCATTGATTGGTAGTTTCATCATCGTTGAGGTTCCTCTATTGTTTCTTGTTGTATCTTGCTGTTATATAGTATTTCCTGATAATTTGTAAAAAATATGTTTGTAAATTTATTAGCATTATAATGTTTGTTGTTGTTGTTGCTGTTCTTAATCCGCCACTTAATATTCATCTTTTTGATTTGAGCCGACAAAATAAATAAAAAAAAAAATAAAATACAACATAAAGTATATCAATGAAACGCGATCATAAAAACTGGCAACTTTATTTCAAATGTTGCTACATGCAAGCCAAACAAAATCAAGAGGATTAAATGTATGTGAGTGTGGCTTGGTGTGTATGTGTGTATGTGCGCTTTAATGGCGGGCGTGCATATTAAATTAATATAAATTGACGCAGGTAGCTTTTGTGAACACAAGCCAATTAAAAATCCACCAAAGCCAACAGAAAAAGCTTCTCGGTAAATTTTTTGAACTTGATTCCCAGAATTTTGGGGCGATTTGATGAAATGAATGAGTGAATGAAATTAATTAATGTGGAAGTTTTGTGCTGAAATCAATACTGATAGATCTATGCGAAGCTTACGACTAGGTAGCTAAAACATGGGAAAACTAACAAAAATAACAACAACAACAACAACGATCAAACAACATATGAACAACATTCTACATTTGATTTCATCTTAAATGGTGAAACCACAAATCTACAGCAGCGCTGCCACGTTGTCATTTTTTCTCATCCTCATTAAATTTGAAAATATTCCCTCAGCAGTCATATAAATCTTGGCTTCCGTCAATGCCGCGGCGCACATTGAGCTGCGTTGTGTTACGCTGTTGTTGTTATTGGAAGCCACAAGTTGGCCCAACGTCCTTTCGACTGGGTGCGTGTAATCTGTGCACACATCGCATCTCCACTTTTTTTTTTTTCTTCATCTTATAAACGGTAGGTGGATAGTTTTTTGTTTCGTTTATGCTGTGGCAACACTTTATAAATGTCTGGCAATTATTTTCTTTCTTCAAACGTCCAGGCGCACGTTCCCGTCCTCGTCCAGCGCATACAGCGCTATGGTCACTCAGTTTGTTGTTGTTGTTGCTTGTTTTTGTGTCGTTGACTCACCTGTGCGTTTGCCTCAACGCAATGTACGTTACGCCTGTCAATAATCCGCACAAGCACAAACACACACACACACTCACACATACACACTGTATTGCAAACAAACAATAACAAAACACATCGACAGCGACAAAAGTTTTAAATCCAGTCGCTTGATCGCGCCTATTAGTCGCTGAACACTGCCAAGTGTTCCATTGATGTGTCAACGTGCAAGTTCCTTTATGTCATCATTTCAAAACTAAGTGGTTCGGTTACACGTTGTTGCTGCAGCACTGTTTCGCTGCAGCCAAGTTGGCATCATTATTTTTTAATATTGACCGCATGACTGCCTGCCTACATTAACTGAATGTAGTCTGTTTGCTTCCATAGGTGTTTTTAAAGATCCAATAGAGGCATTCTTTATGGTTCATGGGTTTATATAACATTTTCTCAAATGTGCTACTTATGCAAGGTTCTTGCTGCCAATAACTGCAACATGTCTAAAGAAAGAAATCAATTCGTGTCAGTTCAAACTGAAAATTATCCGAACCAACTTTAGTACATTTAAATTATTGTTATTTTGGAGGCCGTAATGAAATAACAGTTAATACATATTGCAATTCTGTAGTATAAGAAGCACAGTTTACTATTTAAAATAAAATCTAGTGTAAGCAAGAGAAACTCATTTCCCATTTTCCAAAACTTTTTACTCTTTCCAAGACCTTGTTGATGGTTTCGGGTTGTAGCTCACGGATTGCTTGGATGATATTGGCCTTAAGTGCTTAAATCGTTTCCGGATTGTTGGCATAACATCGGTCCTTCAAAGGTGAAACGGTCAAAGGTGAATATGTTTTTTTCTGAAAACAGTCTAATGAGTTTTTACATATTTTGCTTTAATAGGCATTTTTAAAAAGTGGAGCATTGAAAAACTGGATTAAATTGATTTTGAAATGGAGGTTTTCCCCAGATGGAGGACGAAAGTTTTGTGTAGACAAAAAACAAAAAAAAAAAAAAAACAAAAAAAAAAAATTATGAAAAGTTGGCTGAGCCACAATCACACACGAAAGTTTTGACGTGACAACGTGTCTTTATCCTTTTTCTTATTCATTTTGAAAACAAATTTGAGCTTTAGTCCAAGTATGTTGACAACAAGGCAACACGAAGACAAACAAGGCAACAACCAACAACAACAACAACGGCTCTGAATAGAGCAAATCACACAGCTTGACTATACAGACTGTTTCGTTGTCCGCTACACCAACTCATCAGTATATAATCTTGTTCTTATTCTTTATTTGTCCTAAGAATTGTCTTACATCTTGTCTAAATTACTGTTTAAGTCCATTTTAAAATTCCTTATCTTATCCATATTCGTATCCATTTCCTAAACCTTTCCTAAGCCTTTCCTAAACCTAAGCCTTGTCCTAAAGTATGTCCAAATCCTTGTTCTATTCTTTCTCCCAATTCTGGTCCTAATCCTTTTCCCAATATTTTCAAAAATCTTGTCCTATGTCTTACTAACTTTTTGTCCTAATCTTTGCACCAATACTTGTCCTTATCCTTTTCCCAATCCTAGTCTGAATGATTGTCAAACACTTGTTCAAATCGTTGTCCAAGTTGTTGTCCATGTCCTTATCTTATTACTGGTTTAAATATTCGTCCGAATCCTTTTCCAAAGTTTTTATTTTTAATTTTGCTTTTGGTTTTGCTTTTGCTTTTGGTTTTTGTCTTAGTTATATGCTTTTGCTTTTATTCTTGCTTTTTCTTTTGTTATTGCTTTTACTTTTACTTTCACTTGTGCTTTATTTGGTTTGGTTTTTATTTTTATTTTTTATTGCTTTTGCTTTAGCTTTAGCTTAAGCTTTTGCTTTTGCTTCTTCTTTTGCTTTTGCTTTTGCTTTTGCTTTTGCTTTTGCTTTTACTTTTGCTTTTACTTTTGCTTTTAATATTGATTTTTTGGTTTTGCTTTCGATTTTTCCTTTTTTTATTTTACTTTACTTTTGCATTGAAATGCTTCCGATTTTGCTTTTGTCTTTGATTTCACACTAAAAAGCTTTTACTTTTTCTTTTGATTTTGATATTGCTTTTGATTTTGATTTTGCAAGGAAAAACTTTTAATATGGATTTTTCCTTGTTATTACTTTTGCTTTCTTTTGCTTTTACTTTTGTTTTTTTTTTGGTTTTGCTTTTGATTTTCCCTTTTTTATTTTACTATTGCTTTTGTATGGAAAAGCTTTCGATTCCTTTGATTTCACATGAAAAAGCTTTTCATATTGCTTTTGCTTTTGCTTTTTATTTTGCATGGAAAAGCTTTTGCTTTTGATTTTTCTTTGCTTTTGCTATTACTTTTGCTTTTGCTTTTGCTTTTGCTTTTGCTTTTGCTTCTGCTTTTGAATGGAAAAGTTCTTGGTTTTGTTTTTGCTTTATATAAAGCTTTTATCTTTGCTTTTGGTCTTGCTTTTATTTTATTTGCTTACGCTTTTGATTTTGCTTTGGCTTTTGAATTTGCTTTTGCTTTTAGATGAAAAAGCTAATGCTTTTGATTTTTCTTTGCTTTGGTTGTGCTTTTGATTTCACATGGAAAAGCTTTTGCTTTTTCTTTTGCCTTTGATTTTACATGGAAAAGCTTTTGGTTTTGATTTTGCCTTCCTTTTGCTATTACTTTTGCTTTGGAATGGAAAAGTTATTGATTTTTTTTTTGCTTTTATCTTTGCTTTTGCTTTTGGTTTTGCTTTTACTTTCTTTCGTATACTTTTGATTTTGTTTTTGCCATTGATTTTGCTTTTGTTTTTGCTTTTGCTTTGGATTTTTCTTTTGCTTTTGGTTTCGCTTTTGCGACTGTTTTTTCTGTTGCTTTTGCTTTTTGCTTTTTCTTTGCTTTTGCAAAGAACCTAAGCATCATGCTTGATGGTGCATTTAGGTTACTTTAAGCGTCTCCCTGAGCCTCATGACTCCATTATTTTTAATTTTTTTTTTTTATCATGTGGCTAAAAACCTCAGCTTAACTGATATCTTGGAATGAGTTGGACAGCCGAAAAAGTTAAAAGATAAGAACCGGAAATGCTCAATGAAAACCTTTATTAAACATTTAAAAAATTTCTGAATGGATGAGATTAACTTGGCGCAAAAAGTCATGGGTTAAGCATTTCACTTGCGTTTTCTTTTAAACTATAGTATTAATGTTCTCCACTGTACAAACTACTCCAAAGTATTTTCTAAATAAAAACTACTGTTTGTTCACGCCTGAAACCATCCTCACAACCTGATGTTTAGCTTTTGCCATCCGGATGGAAAGTCAAGCTGGTAATGAAATCGAAATGACCTTTCAGACGCGTGAATTCTACCTCGTAGACGGGTATGGAAGAAACGCGAATCCCGCTTTGGTAAATGTTGTTGTTACTTCCATAGGGTCACCAAACCACCAGCCTGAACTAATGGACGCGGATTTTACAGGTCCTTCAGTTATGTAGAATATGTTTTCAAACAAATCTGTGATTCAGAGTCGAAAAGTTTTACCGATGTTAACTATGAATCACCCTTTAGCTGTAAGTTTATTCCAAATACTTCTAAAAGTTCAAACCTTTGAAACTATCGCATTCGAAATACTGCTTCAATCAAAATCCACATCAATACGACCAACTTAACATCCCATAAGCTACAATACTGTATTCCCTTAGCACACCACACCATATCATTCAGTACCATACCATTTACACTCAATAGCACCACCGCCACCACCAACAAACTTGTGCAACACTACCTTGTCCAAAGAAATCCCAACTAATTGACATTTTCCAAAAGAATTTATTGTACTCAAGTGGACATTAGTTATTCCCATTGGAAATGAATACATATTCCCAGTGTGTCAAACACTCATACTCACAACACATCAGTCCAACCAAAACCAAACCAAAAACATGAACACCATAAAGTACGAGAGCAAAGCACAAGCATCCGCCTGTTCTTCTGCTTCGGCCTCTGCAGTGAGCGCAGCACTTTTCACAAGTGTTGCCAGATCAGTTTTGATTTTTCCAACAACTGTCAACTGCTTGTTTACGACTCACCAATGCGTTAAGGTTGTTGTTAAGTGTAGGAAATTTGTAAGCGAATTGGTTGTAGGTATGTATAAAGTTCGCACCAAATGGCGTGTTTTTTTGCGATTGGGTACCTTAATCTGGTGTTTTGAGATTGTTGATGTTTTTGTTGCTTTGTTGGTGACAGCGCTACTTAATGGATTTTTTTAAAATTGACATCTTTTTATTTTAGCTGGAATCAGCAGAAGTGACTCGTTGTGATGAAGTTATTTGCTACAGGTGGGTGCTCAGTTTCGGCTAAATTGAGACTTGCAGCAGAAGTTGATAAGAATTGAATAATAATACATTTTGGCAACTTACGACCAAGTTTTTTTTTAACTTATTTTGTAAAACTTAGCCTGAAATATATTTTTTTCACTTACTATTATAAAAAAAGAAATGGAAATGTAGATCTAAAATCCCAAAACTAAAGCTGAAGTTTTAAAATTTTCCACAAACTCTTCCTACATTTTCTCGGAAATTCTTTACACCCTCCCATCTTATCTCAATAGCATTACATGTACATTCAACCACATTTCCACTCAATAAACTCGCGAATAGAAACAGCTAACAACTTGCGACAGTTTTCACAAATTCTTAAACACACTTGTAAATTGCAAATGTCGTTCTTCATCTCTCCTGCCCCCTTCCCTGCTACTAGTGCACTTTACACAATTTGCGCCAAAAGAATTTCAGCTATCTGAAATACGCCCACAAAGTAGAGACAAAGACGCATTGGCGACGAAGTGCACGCGCATGAGTCCTCAATATATCGATAGCAGGAACAAAGGCAACTACAACTACAACTACAACAACTAGGCTGGCAATTTGCTCGCTTGACACTAAAAATGCGTAAAACATTGTTTTCGTGTAGGAGAGTGAGTATCCAGCCAGTCAGCGCTATTTCGCTGGCAGCAAGGTACATTTACACTGTATCTCATTAGGAAGTGTCCATAAAGCACTCACCACATTGAATTGGTAAAGTGCAATGTGTAACGCCTTAGCGTTATTCGAAATAAGAAAAGAACATATGGAAGAGTGGTGTTCGTTGGTGGTGCTTTCATTTAAAGCGTTCTTATGACACATTTTTTCGAATAGAGTCATACCATAAGTCATACCATAAAAATTGGAATTTGAATGGATGTACAAATGATATTTTTCCTAAAGGTGTCAATAATATGAGTAAAGTTTAACAATAGTTTGCCTATTCTAAGAGTCTATAGCTGAAAGCTTAAACGTGCGTAGACCGTTCGAAACGTGTCAATTTTACCAACCATTAGACCCGAACTTCGAATTACACCTGAAAAAGAACATTTTTTCAATTCGAACTAAAATTCAATTCAAATCGCCCATCATTTCTCTGCAGGTAATGGCAATTACCTCAGCCATTTATCTCTGAGAGTATAGCTTCATGAGAACATGAAAAAACCATCAGTTGTGTCAAAACAATTTTAATAACACACACGACATAATTGATTATAAGAAACTTGGCCAAAGTTATTTCAAGGGATAAAATGTTTGCTTTCAAGGCAAAAAAATTGGTTTGAAATCGATAAACAATTAAGAGCAAATAACGTGGACAAGGCCTGGTTCAAAATTAAGAAACCTTTCTTGATAAATCGCTTTAAAAAAATTAAAACAAGTATTTCTGAAAAGGTACAAACACGCAAAGAAAAAAAACGTTTATCGCCAGTTTGCCGCAAACGAACTTCGTTTGTCGTGCTTGAAATCGTTTATTGCAAACGTTTCAACAGTTGTCATAAACGTTGAACGAAAAATAAACAAAATTTTCAGATGTGAGAAACGAGTCATTTAGTTGCAGGAAATGAATTTCGTTTGTCATAAACGCGAGTGATTTTTAAATTGCAGCAATTGAAAACTTCGTTTTTTCCAACTGAAAATTTTGTTTATTTTTCCCTTCGTTGTATAAACATAACGCTTATAGTTTAGAGTTACTTTTTGGACAAATTGTTACTATATAAGGAAATTGGTAGTTTGCTTAATAAGCGGACGAAGATAGCAACAGAGGTGGAATCCATAAGAAGACGAATAAATAATAATGACCAAAATAGCTTGCGGTTTATATATATAAGATATATTTTTAAGTTGTGACAACTGAATATTCGTTTGCGGCAAATACAGCTCGCAAACGAAGTATAGTTGGTGAATTTTTCAGTTGTGGTAAACGAAAAATTTCTTTGCGTGCAGCAAATGAAATTATGTTAGAAATTTTGCCTGGTATTGATTAATAGCATAAACTTGGCTTAAAAGAAAAAGGAGGCCACTTTGAATATATGGGAAATTTCTTCAATTTTTTCTATGAGTAAAGGATTACTTGTGAGAATATAGATTGTTTATATACCGTAGCGGTCAGATTGATTGAAATCAATGCAATTGCCAATTCTTAAGAATAGTTCACAGACGGCTCCAGTGAATGGGAATTCATGAAAGCCGGCCAAGAAAAAAGCCTACACGAAGAGAAAAAAAAATTAAGGAAATAAGCTATCAGTTCACACCCAAGCGTAAATTTCTCAATTCAAGCATTACTTTGCTAGAATTGAGCAAATTTAAAATACATGATATTAAAAAAAAAAAAATGTTTATATCATGAAACATTTGCTTAAACCTCAAGAATATTTTATCTATATTCAAGACTAATATTTGCTTGAAGTGAGAACAATTTGCTTGATTCAAGTAACAATTTGCTGAAAATTAGAATAATTTGCTTAATTTGAGGATTCAAGTAAGGAATTTACTGAAAACTAAAATAATTTGGTTGAAGGAAGTAAACAATTTTCTTAATACTAGAATGTTTTCCTTGATATTAGAAACTTAATTTTCTTATTATAATGAAAATCCTTCAGCAAAGATGTAGGATGTAGAATAACCGATCATAAAAAACTACTCGAATATACAAAATATATCTGGTAGGCGCTTACATGTTTCCAAGTAAAGTAAAAGATAAGAGACACTCCGCCTTTGAATCAGGTCATACTTTGTCAATCCGCTATATCTTTACAATGTTTTCGTGTAAACATATTGTGAATTGTAAGAATGCAAATATAATTTTAATTGAGTTGAATGCGAACAAAAATAATTCTTTTCGATTGCAGAGAATATGAATCAAGAAAACTTATATATGTATACTAGCTCGCTTTTTCCCGGCGCGCGTTGCTGCACCTAGCAATTATATCGCAACATAATAATTTTATTCGAAACTTTTCTTAGACCCCTAGTTTAACACTACTGTCATTCTCCACTGCCCGTTACATTTTCCCAGTAGCAGGAGATCACCAAATATTAACTCCATTTTGAGTTTGTATAAAAATACTTTTACACTGAAAAAAAAAAGTTAGCTTAAAATTAAACACAATGTGTTCACAAAATGTGTTGTTAATTTGACTTTTTTTTCATATATTTTTCAAAATTTTTAAATACATTTGCTCTTACTTTGACGAAATTTGTTGCAAGCTATTTTTTAAACACAAATATCGTCAAATTAATAACAATTGTCGTCAATTTTAAAACATTTTTTTTTCAGTGTACTTTTACTTTCAAAGCTATTCGATAAAACAATTTTTAATTGGGCGGAGCCACACTCCCTTATATAATGCTCATCCCAGTTTTCTAGTAGATGGACATTGCCCAGTTTTAGTACAGTTGCCGACAATAAATTATATAACTAAATTATCAAAATGTAGCTAAATCGACGAAAACGGTAAGAAATATAGCATTTTTATTGATTTGTGGGCGGTAAAAGGGGGTGTGACAGAAATTTAAACCATCTCGTACTTGAAAAAAATGTACTGCCAAAATTTCAGCTCTATCGGCTCAGTAATTTTGAAGTTTCCAGCCATCACACAGACAGCGTTTTGCTTTTGGTATATATAGATTATTGGCTATAACTTTTTATTGGTAAGAGATACTAAGATAATTTTTTCTAAAAAATTAATATTTTAGCTTGTATATTTTTTCAAAAATATAAAAACACAATATTGGAAAAAAAAATTTTGTTAGAAAAAATCAAGGGGTAGGCCTTGTTTTTTGAATCACAAAAACGGTTTTTAATATTGGCGTAAAATTGAAACAATTTTTGCTTATAAATGTTACAGCTTTTAAATAGAGTTTAAAATTTGCGAATTTGAATTTAAATTAGTTTTACAACAAAAACAAATTTTGAGCCTTTTTTTGAGGAAAACTCCAAAATTTCAGAGCTTTTTTGAAAACAATATTTAAAATATATATCCTCAAATAACGGTATTTTTGCAATAAGATTTTCATAGTAATTTGACGAAGCTTTAAGACAAAAAAAAATTTAACAAAATGTATAAAAAACCAGCGGAGATATTTGAATCGAAATTCACAAAATTAAATTTCTGATTGTATTTTTCTCAATTTTGAGGAACGATGATACATTAAATATATCGTTGTAGTAAAATTTTTCATAGTTTTCAAGATATGTTCATGTTGTTGATGTCAAAATAACGGACATTTTTTAATTTTACTTTAAGAAATATTTTATATTTTGAAAATATTTGCATATGTAACCTAAGAAAACAACTAAAAATATACGATTTTGTAAAAAATTTGTTCTACAGTACCATCTGGTGTCCAAGGTGGTTCAAAGAAGATACTGTCAAAAACTCGTCATACCTGAGAACTACTATATACCAATTTTTATTTTAATCGAATGAGCGGTTTGGGAGTTTTAGGTGATTTTGCAAAAAAATTGTACTACAGCGCCCTCTGGTGTTCAAGATTGGTCAAAAGAGATAGCAGCAGAATACTCAACGTACATGAAAACTACTGTATACAACTTTTCATTCTAATCGCATAAGCGGTTTGTGAGTTTTAGGCAGTTTTGTAAAAAATTTGTACTACAGCGCCCTCTGGTGTTCAAGGTGGATCAAAATTGATAGCCCTCGAACACGCACCGTACCAAAAAACTTCTATACACAAATTTTCATACTAATCGGATCAGTAGTTTAGGAGTCTATTGCGGTCTTGCAAATATAAGCTCCTTTTTTATATATATAGATATATAGATAGATATATATATATATAAACTGGCCATTTCAGCACTTTAAAGGACTTTGACCAAACTTCTTATGATCTAATTGTGTTGTGCGTGTTATTTAATGTTTAACTGGACCGTGAATCGTGAACTGGACCTACAAGTTTTATGTCGACTCCGAACGGCTAATGTGCATGTCCTTAAAAAGCTTTACATGGCATTATTTACTCCCTGAGGTTTGCCATTGCCTGCAAAGAGGGACGACCGAACAGAAAAATGAATTCCATTGAAAAAACTTTCTGTGGCGGATGAAAATTGAACCAGGGTTCTTTGTCGTATGGGTCACGCACTCTACCCACTGAGTCACGGCCGCCGACATTGCTTAATATAAAAATATTATTTCTCTCCATGTACTTTTGCAACAAAACTATGTGCTGCACGCTTGAAATTTGCCTTAGAATATCGAGATTGATTAGAAAATTATTGGAAAAGAGTAAACTTTACAGATGAATTAAAAAATAAATTTGAATCGATCAGATAGTGTTTCGTACGTTAGTCGTAGGATCAACGAGGAAAACACTTCCAACACTGTTGCTTTAAGTTTTAGGATTTGGTGTGGCATCTCTTTTTATGGATTTGAACAATTTGTTTTACCCAACTGAAAACTTTGTTCGTTTTCCCTTCTTAATATAAACACATCGCTTATAGTTCAGAGTTACTTTTTGGACAAATTGTTACTATATAAGTAAATTGGTTATTTGCTTAATGTGCTGACGGAGACAGCAACAGAGGTGCAATGCGTGCAATCCAAAAGAAGACGGACGGACATAGGAAGAAAGATAATTGATATAATAAATAATAATAGAAGATATTTATTTTTAACTTGATGACAACTGAATATTCATTTGCGGGAAATACAACTCGCAAACGAAGTGTAGTTGGTGAATTTTTCAGTAACGGTAAAAGAAAAATTTCTTTAGGAAATTTTGACATAATATCAATTATTTTGTTTTTTTTTTGTCATAGTAGGTTAAATGATATTTATCAAAAAGTCCCGATTTGAAATAATCCCGATGCCATTCTGTTGGGGAAAAAAATGCTAGATATTCTAGAATCTACAAAATTTGTACACTTAGGGAAAAATATTAAATTTATCCAAAAACTTTTTTAATTTATCCAAAAATCAAGTCATTTTTGCACCAATAACGCATTTACTTAAATCGACTACGTAAATATTTAAAATTTATTTAAATACTTTTTTAATTAAATTAAATATTAAAATATTTAAAACAAAATTAATAAAAAATATTAAAATTTTGCACGAATATATTTAAATATCTTTCAAATATTAACTATTTGAAAATAAAACTATCGCATTTAAAGAAAATTTATATAAAAATATTGAATTTAAAAACAACATATTTAAGTTGAAGAGGAAGAAAAGAGGAAGAAAAAGTAGGAGAAAGTATGAAGCAAATATGTAAGCAGTTAAGTGACAAACGTTGCAAGATATTTTTGAGAAAATATCGAGTTGTCACTCTACGCTACATAAATTCACCATCGCATACATCACCCATCGCACTCACAAAGAATCTTGGCCAAACATGCGACTATATTACCCTTGCAACAATAACTAAATGAGAATTATAAGAACTAAGGTTGCAACTGCAAGAAATAAGCTGCAGGAACAGAGTGCGATGCTGTTGCTGCTTGTCGGAATATGTGTGTACGTGTGCGATGCTGTTGCTGCTTGCTTGTATGGAATATGTGTGTACGTGTGTGGTATAAATAAAATTCAAATACGGGGAAAAAACGAGTTGTAAGAAAAACATTTGATTTATCCACGTAAATATTTAAATAAAATTTATACTGAGGCGTGGATAATGCTAATATGCGTTATTTCCCTTAGTGTATTGAAAACTGTAAAAACTGATAAAAACAATGAATAAAAGAATTGAAGCAGTCATCAAAGCCCAGGAAGGATTTACTAAATATTAAAATATGCTTAATGATTACTTACTATTTTCAAATACTTTCATATAAAAAGTACTTTTATGATTAAAATTAAATAACGAGTAGATTCACTTTGAAAAAAAAACCGTTAAATTTCGTTAGAGTATTTGCAAATTAGATGAAAATTTGTGGTTCTACGGTTTATTTTTATCTATGGAGTTGATTGGTAAGTTTGATTTTAATTCTAAATCAACCTATGTAACATACAGTTCAAAATCAGAAATGCAATTCGGAGATTGCCAAAATTGGTTCAGACCGACAAAAAGTACACGAATCTAAAGGATTTTTTACATAATATTTAATTTTGGTATCGGAACTGGGGATTAGATTATTCCTTACAAGTCAATACACTCTAAAATAATGTATTTATATATTTATTATAAAAGTGCAGTTCAGTTACGGCAAGTTCTAGTCAAACAATAAAAAAAAAAAAAAATAAAAAAATGTTTGTTACATTATAAATATTGTCATTCTTTCGTTGATTCATTCTTTCCAAAATCGAGTCAAATTCTCAGTTTCTGGATTCCACGTTATATCTTCAAGTTTATTTGAGAGCTTCTGCATGCTTATCACAGCGATAGGTTTTTAAATGACAATCATTAACAATTACAATCCAACAAATATTTGTTTCTATGAACACACCACAACAACGTGCCGGAAATATCGGGTTTTCTCTGCCCGTTCCGTCATTGCAAGGTGCTTTGCTATCCTTAAATTTCTGCGTACGAACAAAATTAATCGCGCAAATAGCCAAAGCAATCGAAACAGCAACAACACCAACAACAACGTCAACACCAGCATCGTTGAGTACCCGCCTTTTGTGTATTCAAGGAGGCTATATTAACAGCAACAACGAGGAACAAGATGCGCGATGGCACAAGCCTGTTAAAAAATGTTGTGTCTTTGAATGTGTGGCATCAGCAACAAAGGCTGAACTTTCGTCCAAGTAAGCTTTCGATGGTAAAGTAAGCAAGCATGGGATAAGCCAAACAAACAAAAACGTATGTATTGAATAGGAAAATATGCAAAATTCCACAAAGAAGCAACATCACTTGCTTAACACCCGCACCTAATGGCCGAAAACGCCTTGTCGACGTAATGACCTGCCCTAATGCTCGAATGAGAATACCCTGAGCTCAAACAAAGCAGACCAAAACGAGTGCAGTCAAAAGGAGGCACGGTATACCGCGCGAACTTGGAACTGGCCTAGAACAATGAGCGAACAACGTCGTTGTGGACGTTGTCGTCGGCAACTTGTAGTTAAGGCTTTAGCTGTTGCTGCTTTTATATGTTACAGCAGCATTGTCATCATCATCATCATCATCAACAGCACCAACATCAACAATGGCGTCGTCATCATCTGTTGCCACCCTGTTCCCTCTACTTCGCCTCCTTCCTTGTCTTTATTCAAAGCCGAAGCGTATCAGTTTCGGCGCGGTTTCATATCAACATAGAGCTGAGTGAATTTATATGTTCGCCAGAGTTCAGCTCAAATGGTTGGCTTCGCTAACCTGTGTAACTTAACCTCAACAGCCAGCCATCGTTCGTTGTCCACGTAGACCACTTTGTGGGGCATTCATGGCACCTTCACCACCTCCACCTGGTTCGTTTGCCTGTTGATAGTGCGCACAATAGCTCAAGATTACCGCATCATTCATTTCATTAGTCTTCGGCTGCGGCTGCTTTCTTTAATGAACCACCTCAGAATGACCCAGCAGGAAATTTTTGAAATATTAACGGATTCTAGAGGTGAAATTGTAAAGCTGAGGCATGCTTTGCCGTTCGATCGATTTTCGTTAAAAAAAGCTCGATAGCCTCTTAAAAAAGGTTTTTACTTAAAAAAAGAGAAATATTTTTCTTTGCATTCTCTATTGGTTAAAAAAAGTATTATTCATTCGAAAAATAAAAATTATAATTTTTTTAGTTTTTTTTTTTCTATGTATTTTTTTTTAACTCTAATTCGTACACTCAAAAAAAAACCCTTTTTTTTGTGATAAAAAAATCTCTATTTTTGATAATAGCAATTTTCTCTTTTTCAAATAAAATTTCATTCAAGTAGAATAAATGTTCACATATTCGAAGATATATTTCTTCACTGGTCGGAAATGAAAATATTTCAAGTCTCTAATAATGATAAGTATTTTTCTCGCACTAAAACTTCTCATTTATAGATAAAAATTTCTAGAAAATGAAAAGTTTTCTCTATTGTAGATAAAAAATTCACTATGCGAAATATTTTCTTTAATAAAAACAAATCCTTTCTCAAAAATAAAAGTCTTTTTCTCTGAGAACGAAATATTTGTCTTATATTTCTCTTTTTCATAGAAGCGTTTACCCTTTTTAGAGAATTTTTGGTATCACATTTAGAGAAAAGCATTTTCTGGAGCAAACTCTATACCATTTTTCTCCAGAAAATGTTTTTTTTTTAGTGTAAGGTTAAAAACTTCCTTTTTCGTGAATGGAATATAAATTCAGACCTAAGAAATTGTAATGGTAATTTTTTTTTTACACAAAAAATCAGAAAAAATTTCTTATGTTTGAACAAAAGTATTTAATTTTTCAAAATTCACCACTTTTCTATTCCATCTTGAGGCACTCAGTGGGAAGTAAGCCAAAATTAATATCAGATTTTTAAATTACATTGTAAACCCTGTTTGTTTTTTTCATGTTTTCTAAAATAAGAGATTCGGGGTTAATCGGTTGGTATTCCGTTCGAACTATTTTTCTGTAATTACCGATTCTAGTTTTCTTTTTGGATCCGTAAAGATGTCGCACTTGGAGAGTGACATATTTTTGAGTAAATTTATCACTTCACTTGTATAATACTCCATAGTATTTCAGTGATTAAGGTTATATCCGATTTCTCCACCATTACTTACTCGTACACTTATAATATAGACTCCAAATGAATAGATTTTATCATATAGGTTCCGAACTAGTCTTTCAATTTATTTTTTAGTGTACGCTTCGGGTTGTGGGCTGGTCATGGTTGGATTTGAATGAGTAACCAGCCAAGGTCGATGAAATATTGTCTTTACATCAACCATTAAAGACACACTCCTATAAGGACCTAAGGTTATTCTTTAATGAAACGGATATTTTTGTTTTGTTTGAGAAATCCCTCCGCTTAGTTTTGGGCTTTTAAGATTCGTACGAAATGTTTTTGTTCTTTCTAGGATAATTCTATTTTTATTAAGCTAATAGTTTTTCTTTGTTGTGGTTAAGTTGCATACTTTTTGACTCACTGATCAATAATTTTAATAAAATATTTCGAAAAAAGTTCAAACTGATACCTTACGGTATCATTTATATTTTACGGTATAATAAAGTACTGTTCTTGAGTTTTGAGGTTTAAAAATATCTGCTATTAAACATTTACTCATTGCAATAATTTTATCTTGCTACGTTCATGTGTTTGACATACGCCCCAGGGTAATCATATTTTGCATTTGTAATTGCTCCCTGATGAAGATCGTTAAAATATAGCTTTTTGGTGGCTGTGAGTTATTTTTTTTATGAAAAAGCCTTGTCTAAAAAATAAATCTAGACTTATTCCCAATTTTAGGTGATTTTTTAAAATTTTTGTTTAGAAATTCACCTGGCTAATCATGTGAAACTCCCTCAAAATAAGTCATGATCATTAAGTTGTTACTCGTACACTTTATAGCAAATATTGGGATATTTTCTCTCTTCTTACAATAAAAATGGTGTTTAAATGACTTTATTTGTAATTTTTTCAACGCGTATTTTTCGACATTACAAGTTTAGAGCATTTTGGCGTTTTGATGATGTCCTCCTTAATAGGAGGTATATATGAATTTTCTCCGATTTTTGCAAATTTGAAATAATAAAAGGGTATTCAAAATCCAGGTTTGCGTAAGAAATGTTCTTCAACTTTGTGTAGGGCGTTTTTTAGAGTTGATATGGAATGTTGTTGCCGGGCTGGCTCGAATGTGATGTATTCTGGAAGTCGAATTTCCTATCACTTCTTCAACTATGTGGGGCGGTATATCAACAACGGTTCCCATGGAACACATAGTTCTTGTGTGGTTGTGAAAAATTATTGTGCAGCCAGATTTCATGATTTTAACACCTATTTTTTATTTTAAAACATGTAATGCACCCTTTTAATTAAGGTTTGCTCTGGATCTTCAACCCATAAAAGTCAAAATACCACGTTGAGGTGTGGATAGGAGGGGTCAAACCATTTTTTCTCAATACATTCACTTAAGTTTCAATTTTTAAACTATAGATTTCATCAATTTGGAATATCCCATCCCATTCAAAGTGTCCTTGTGATATAATCTTTTCATATGATGATCCAATATTTTCATATCTCTAACGTTTTTTTTTTTTTAAATATTTTCATAAAGCATCTTTCTTCTTGCATAAATCTTTTCCTATTGGGTTATTTTGCAATTTGCGAGCACAAGTGTGGAGCCTACTATCGCTGACATCATTGGCCGAGGGTCGTTCTAGATTTTTCTTCTTTTTTCTTTGTATTTATTATTTTCGTATTTATTTATATTTTAACCTTAATAGCCAACATGTTCGCGTTTCGTTAGCGCAACAAACTGTGCTTAAGTGATTGTCAAGTTTAGGCTTTTAATTTATCATCCATAGACAAGACGAGCGACAACGTGCAAGAAAGTAGCTAGTAGCTTGTAGCTCTCAACAGTCGATGTCCTAGAATGTGCTTGGTTGGTGCTCCGAAGAAGGTGTTTTGCCGGTGTTTACTGGCCACTATAGAGAGAAGTGTTCCTGTATTGCATAATCTGCGTTATTTTTTTGGTTTTTTTTTTGTTTGTTGCAGAAAAGTTTGATTTTGCTTGTTCTTCTCGTTGTTGTTGTTGTTTTTGAATCTTCTACACTGCGGCTATGCTGCTCAATACATTCCGATGTAATTGATTTTAAGCATGGTTTACTAATAAATCGCAACTTATCGTTATTTGGTGTAGTAGTTGTTGTTGTTGCATTAGTTGCTGCTCATTTGTTATTGTTGTTCTTGTTGCTGTTGTTGTTGCTATATTGTTGGGATAAGTGTTGCTTTTTAATGGTTGAGCTATTTGTTTATGTATTGAACTCAGGATAATGGTGCTCTATGGGTAGATACTGGCTCAGAGTGATGAACGTTTATTTATTTTCACAAAGTGTCTTCAATGGGTTCAGTCTTTCTCAAAACTGTTCATTATTTAGAAGG